>JAJSRV010000045.1:926939-969989 GCA_021527715.1 Neoseiulus cucumeris | reverse complement strand
ATGGAGCTGGAATTCCAGAATTCATGGGATCTGCTCGCAAACTCATTCAAATCGTCTCCCTTCGGATATTTCGTCCACGGACGTACCTTCTATGAAATAAAGTTCCTCAGCTGCTTGATGTAGGAAGTTCAATTGGTCGACCTTTCCGTGTTCCTCTTGCTCTACAATCACAACATCGGACTTGTATCACCTGATCGGTCATCTTCGAGAGGCAGTTCAGGCCCCATTCTCTGTTTTCGGAGTCTCGCCCGTCGAGGGCTCCCTGATTTCTAGATCGTCTCTCAATGTTTTTGGAATTTCCTAGGACTTATCTGTTTGACGGACGCCTCGAAATCTGACAATGTGTTCTTCATTCTGTGTTCATGAGAGACAATGCGCAAATAAGTGTCTACGCGAAATCTCTCCGGGAGTGAATTGAGTGAAGTAACTTCCGGCTGAATTTGTAAACGGATCTCGAACAGGGTTCTTTTTGCAAGATACTATTTCAGCAAGATTGAATGGACGATGTGTTGTGCTGGATTCCTGGACCCACTCCTCGGATAAAGGTGAATTCAAGCTCCTGATCGCCTTCGAGTCGCCTGAAGATATCAGCGCCATATAGCGCTATAATCTGATAATATAATCAGTTTATCAGATCAGATCAATCTGATATATCTGATATATATCTGATGATGATAATCTGATATTTAATCCGATAATCTATATATCGCTATCAGATATATCAGATTATCTTCAGGCGCTTAAATATATTTGAAGAAGCTGCGGATCTCGTATTGACGAGGAAGAATTGAAGGACGAATGGTTGACGTCTCCAACGACGAATCCTGATCGAACGGGAAACCTCATGCTCTCTCGCGGTGCTCGAGGCGAAGGATTTCTCGACAGGTCGCTATGTCCCACCCAAAACGGTTCATCTGCGACAACAATTCATGTGTGCGGAGTCTCCGTAGGCAAATCGAAACGAAAACCAAAGATTCTCAATGGGGCTGATTCATTAGTACCGAAATAGTATGAAATTGTCGACAAAGGAAAATTGAGACATCATCTATTATATGTTGCTGCTTAGCTCCTCCAGAGGAGAGCGTAGTCCGAGATCGTGATGCACATTCACGCAGGCATACAAGCGTGCTCTCGCATATTTTGTTGCTTGTTTTGAAGTTCCGCGCCGGGTCTTCCGATCATCTAATCGTGAGCCCACTATTGTCTTGGTCCTCGTAAAGCGATGCAGAGTGCTCATCCTCAGGAAGACAAAAAGTGAGTTCTGAGATGCTTTTCTGGATGAGCATGCTCACGAATTTCGAAGTCGAGCCTACGAATCGCTTCCTTAGGGAAATAGCCATGAAACGAAAGCGTAGAACAATCGACTCCCCTACGAAGCACGAGTTCACGAGGTTTGCGAAAAGTTTCCGCAAGATCTCGAGACCGTTCTGACCCCTTCAGGTCTAATTTCAGTCCTATTGGAGTGCAGAATGATCCTCATGTAATCGACGAGAGCAACAACGATGTGATTGACAGTTTGAAGCATTGCAGCCGAAAGTGAGTTGAGACAGCTTGATTCATCTGTGAACTCAGAGTTTCGCAGCGAATCCAAGAGGTCGAAAGTCACTCGACTCTCATCTTTGCAGGATAGACGATCTGAAGGCACAATACAAGAAGGCTCTGAGCGTCCAGGAGAAAAAATGGAACGAATTTGTCTCAAAGCCTCCGGAATGCAAGAAATTACCAAAAGAATTCCTCACAGGCTCACGGTTTGCAGACACTGACTCTTAGAGACGAGGCGCATTGATTCTCATCAATTGACGATCCTTAAACTCGTACGAAATCAGATGAAATCGATTCTAGTTACGCCTAAAGAACAAAAGATTCTATTGCAGCATGCCGAATGTGTGTACGAGTACCCCGATATCGTCCGGCTCGATCCAGTTGCTGAGACCGCCGCCCAATCCCATGAATCCCACGGAAGCAAGCCTTGCGAGAGCGCCGACGAAGGCAGTCGTTCTTTTTGAGGACGGTTGTTCGGAGGATGTCGACCATCAGTACGACCTCAAGTGGATTAATGGCGAAGACGACAAGAAGCCTGATGACGATTTTGAAGGAAGACCGATCGGGCACTTGGGATCAAACACCATGAGAGCAGCTTTAGCGAATCAAATGTAATAGGTTGATGAAGCGTGACCAGCGCCTGTCTAAAAATCTCTTACCGAGTACCGAGCTATAACATGAAATTGGTGAATTGATCGATTGAAAGAATTTGACCAAATCTGGCGCTTTCGGATTCGCTGTAATTCTGCGAAGAATCGACATCATCGTGAACTTGGTTCTTATTTTAGTTTAACTCAATCGAGAGACGACCCTTCTGTCATCGATGCAACCAGACAGCTGAACCCTATCGACCAAAGTGCGAATGACAATCAAAAGTGAGTCTAAACACCGAAATGATGCGGCCGCAGACCCAAGCAGTCGCCTCCATGGAAAGCGAGAGCATGGGAACGCGTGAAGATCATCGGCGGACCTCGATGTCGAGCTGACTTCTGCAATTTTGATTTCAGCTTGGATGAACCGAGAGATCAACAGTCTGACATGAGCTCTGATTGCATCGACCGACTGAAGATTTTTGATCAAATGTGAGTCGACACATCGCGGAACGCTCGCGAAGATTTCTGGGAGGATCGCGAAGAACTATCCTCAGCTTCGCGAGCGTGAAATCAATGGATTCTTTCTGAGCCTCCGGAAACTCAATAACAAAACCCACAAAACAGTTTTCTCCACAGGGTCGGAGATTTCGGGACGAAATTCAGAAATATTTTGTACAATCAAACGAGAAAATGGGAAGATTTCGTCGCAGAAGCTATCGAGATGAGGATGCCGCTGGCCGAATTTCCACTTAAGAGGTTTGTGAAAAATCATATTCCAGGAAGTAGAGTTCAACTGCAAGCGTCGAGATCCGCTTTTCGGAGGGAATCGCATCCGTTTTCTTCTCGTGAGAAATTTGTTGAAATCCTGGAACGAAGGCGTCGCTCCATTCCGACCCCAAAAGTTGGGAATTCGTTTTCCTAATTTTACAACAAAGTATCGCATTTCAGACTCCGGGAGGCGAGTTCGAGCACCGCGTTAACGGAGGCGCCAACTCAAGCGAAGAGAGCAGAACCCAAAACCAAGGATCCAGAGGAGGCAAACCTTGTCAACGTACCTTCGAATAGAATCGTCCTTTTCGGCGATGATTATGCGGGGAATGCGAATCACGAGTTCGACCTCATCTGGATGGCCACAGAAGGCGACAACGAGCCTGACGATGATTTCAAAGGTAGACCAATCGGGCGCTTGGATCCCAACACGCTGAGGAATGCTTCGGGATTAGTCGAAAGGCGGGTTTTGACACCAGCTCTGATTTCATGATATATATACTTTTATAATAAACAACGAGAGCAGAAGGTTTTAACATATTTCAAGCGTTCTTCGAAGCGAGCTATCACGAAGGAATTTTCGCCTCAATCATCCTGGATGACTCCAAAGCAAAACTCTCCCTTCTATAGCAACTGCCTGATTCAAGGTGAAGATGTACTCGAGAGGACACGGAATGGGTGCTTAGACTGGCTTTGAAGCAACTCTTTGAATCGGAACTGAATCGGCTGATTTCCTGAGGCCAAAAGGGTCAGGAGACGTCAGCCTTTTTTCTGAGGGGAAGCGTATTCCAAATCAAATTCCTTTGCTCTTCTGGTGTAACGATCACGGTTGATGTAAGGTCATAAGTAAGGCTCCACCCCTCTCTGGGAGACAAGTCGGGGCTATTCAAAAGGAAGAACACATTCGTTAGCGGCCCGTGCTCACGGACGTGATTTCAATCAAATTCTCGATATTTCGGTGAAATTCTCTCACTGGCGATCGGCGATGCCGGCATCAATTCGCGGCTGTGGATAGATTCGGCATTTTTTGAATCGATCCTCTATTCCCTCGACCCTCCGCCACCTCGTAAGGAACAACTGAAAGAAGAAATTCCGTTCGGAAGCCATCTCCATCTGACAGAATATTCAAGAAGGCGCTTCGACGTCCTGGGGTGAGAAGCTCAAGATCCTACTATACAATTGGATAGCGAAGTCTCCAACTACACGGCCTCTCATTCAGACGATTCATTTCCGATAGAGCAACACGTGCTCCGCGATTGCGCTGCATTCCTGCTGAGGAGTTCGGTGAGATCGGTAGAGTATAAACACGGTCGACAAGAATCTGGAGAACACAGCGAACCAAGAAGCTTCCAATAGCGATCTTGTGGAGCCACAGATGAAGCGATTCTTTGCAACGCAACTCTCAAGCTTCACCTCGGAAGACTCCCGAAGTTCGATCGTCCGCAAGTATCATGAGAACCCCCCTAATGAATCGCCCTTTCCGCTAGAACATCTAATTAATAACAGTTATGGCACGAATTCCGATTCCGCAAGAGCAACGGTGCCCTAAATGAATTTAAACAAGAAACTGTGAACACAAGCGGGACTGGAATGCATTCTCGGAATCGGGGGTTTGGTACTGATCGCGCCTCCCCCGGGGGTTCTTCTCGATGCGGTTTCGCAAGTTCTTGCAGCTTTGTAAATAAGTAGTACATACCTAGGTGTTCATCAATTATTCTTTTCGGAGTCCTCGGATGAGTTCTACGCGTCATGTTGTATTATGCCTGTAAAATATGGTCAGCCCATGTTTACAATGCGCTAAATCTGGACAAGCTCCCGGTATATTTGCAACCATAATTTCGCTCGCGAAGCACGCTTGACGATCTCCATCGGACATTCCTCAGGGAGAACCGAGCGATCGAGATGTTGGACACCATACGTGGCGTCACCGCCATCGAAATCTGTATTTTCCGACATTTCGTTTGAAAGATTCAAGTTGACTGATTGACGTCGCTTCACGCTCGTTTCGGACAAAGACTCGATCCGCTGACGTCCTGGGATGGGATCGAGTTGCGTGCATTTGCACGTGCAGACATTTTATTCGCACAAAGTTGGTGGTCAATAAACACGGAGAGCGCAATGTTGTATTAGCTATGGAACGGCGCGGCGCTCGTTCTGGACGGCTTAAGTAGAGTGGCTAATAGATTGAGAGATATGATTCCTCGAGCGTCCGCTCTCCACGGGCTCAAAGCGTTACGCGAGTGCTACGAGTGCATTCTGTGATCTATAGAGTCGAACGCAGACGGTTAGCAGCGGACGAAACTTGCGGCTCTCGCACCCATTCAAAGAGAGTTCCGCCGTAGTTCAAGTTATCGGGGCCACCCTCTCCCGATCTTGAAGAGTTCGCTCACTACACACTTGTTCTCGGTTCTCATCGAAAACACCTCGTTAGAAGTCTTCGAACGAACCGAGCCCCTCTGCTTCGGGTTGAGTGAGCTGAGTGTTAGTGTCTAGAGCTCCGCGATCCGAGCTCCGGTCGCTCGTGCCACCGGGATTCCTTCAAGAAGTGAAAGTGCCATTCTGAAAGTTGGAAAGTGCCATTTGCCCGAAGAAGAGCTCAGTGTTTCTATCGGATTCCGCAAACCCTATGACAGAAGAAGCTCGGTGTGAGCATGGTTACGATGAGTCTACTTGAAAACTTGCTGCCTTCTGTGCTCGTGCATTGGACGCCCGTGAATCATTACGGATACTCTGAGAGACACGCTCTGCTGTTCCGACTCAACAGCAACATTCAAAAAACCGTGTACGATGCGTTACGTGAACGTCGACTGAAAATGACACCTTCGAGGTGAGTCCAGCACATGATTAGTCCTCAGGAGCTATTCTGGGAGCGCGCGATTCGTTCCGGAAACTCGACAGCACAGCGTGTCAGACCAGAAACATTCGAGGATCTCAAGCTGCTGATTCCGTTGCAGGTTCCTCGGAGGATCTATTACATTATGGAAAACCAATCAAGACTTTCGAATCCGCGAATACATCGAGTTGGTAGATGAGATTTCGCCGGCGTTCTCGAAAGCGTTCCACGGCGACCATCCGTGGAAACTGATAATCGTCGACAAGAAGAATCTCGCCCTTTTAGTCTGTGATTCACTTTTATTCCCGGTATTGGCCGAGGCGGCCCAGATCACCACAAACAGCCGTTTTTTGGTGAGTTTTCTTTGATTTCATTCTCTTGTTTCAACCGGGCGCGGGTATTTCGAAAGTTTTCTCCGATAGCGATTTCACTTGACTCCTGTGAGAGCGCCAAAATTAGTCATCGCCCTCAGCGCGACGAGATAACTCGAGCTATTTCGAAGCTGGTTCGGCCTTCGAGTTATCTTTCGCTTTTTAGAAAATGATTGTCAGGACGAGATGTGACCGACGCTGTTCGCTTATCTGTTTCGATTGAGATTAATTTGTGTGACATACCCTTTGAGCCAGCGGGACTTTGGAATGGAGATCATGACGATTTCCATATTCGATTCGTTGGCTCGCGGGCTGAGAAGTTCGCCGCAAATCACTTCTGTTCAAAGAGGCATTCGCAATCCTTGTTAGTGTTGTTGTTTTATTTCATTCAGAAGATTTCACTCGACATCACAACTGGTTACATCGTTCGTGGAAACAAATCTGGAAACTGATTCGGTGTGCCTTTAACCGGATTAAAGTGACGCCAGCTCTCTTTGGACTCTGTCCAGGATGATTTTGCTGTCGACATGGCCAGGGAACACTTCCAGAGTTTGCTTCGAGTATTTAAACGCGCTGAGACAGTCTCCGATCTGGAAATTTAACGGAATTCCTAGTTTCTCGAAAATACCGAATCGAATTCTTGCCCTGATCACTTTTCCATCAAACATCTCGAGAAGCGCGCGTACCAAGTCTGACATGAGAGCCAAGTTGTAGAGCGGCTCGAACAGATGAGAGGCCAAGCGATGCGACGTTTCGAAATTCAGCTTAGCCTGCTCGGGAATGAGGATTCCGAGATTGTTATGACTTTCCGCGTGGTCGTTGTTATGAGCGATCGCTAGTCTTAGGCACTGGATCGCGAGTGTTTTGTCTCCGGAGTTCTTAAACAGAAACAGTGAAACAGGTTGTTTCCAGAGTTGACTTGGTTCGGACTCAGAAAAGCAAAGATTTTCTGGAATGAAGTTCGCTTTTCCGCAGATCCCAGTCGTGAGCTCGAAGTTGAGACAAGAAACCAAACGCGTTTGTCTCAATTTCTTTTGTAATCTACAACTTCTTTTCGCTTTTGAGTCTGCTGTGACCTATATTCTGAAAATATCTTCGCAAACGTCATAATTGCGACTCGCCGCTCTTTACGAGAACTCACGATTGCGATGTGTGACAAGTTGTACCAAATGTCAGCCGTAGTGGCGTCATCCTTTGAAAGCTGGAGTGCTCTCTCGACGCAGGTGATGGACAGGTCGAACTGTTGTGCGTAGAAACAACACAGCGCTATGTTTATGTATATCTGGAAAAGTGTTACGCGCTTGTTAGTCATTTTACGGATTTACAACTTTCGTTGTTCGATGTCAGATCTTTGAAAACAATCCACAATTTCACGGACCTCTGCTGTATGCAAACCGATCTGGAGGAGCCTGCGGTAGAAACGCAGCGCTAGTTCGGGCTGATCCGAGTAGAAATGGTTCGTGGCTATGCAGGCCATGGCTTCGACATTCACGGAGTCCGAGCTGTCAACGTGACCTCAACTTTATCCTTTGAGCAATATTGTTTCTATAAAGCTCATGTCTGGAGTTTCTCACCTCAAAACATCTTTGTAGAACTTCACCGAGGCGTTGAGATCGTTGAGGAGTTCGTGAACTCTCGCGATGTTCGTCAGAAGGAACGAATCACTAGGGAAGCTCTCCAGGGCTGTTCTGTAAACCTCGAGAGCTCCGAGAGGTTGATCCCATTTTAGGAAGAGCTTCCCTAACCACAAGGAAGTTTCAACCATCGGCTGCTGCGCGTTGGCAGAACGAAACTGCTTTTCGGCGTCCCTAGAAACGGCTCACAAAATCGAAATCCCAGGATTCCCCTACGCCAATAAGAGAACTTGACATTGAAGCATTTTTCTTCCATCCTCGAATTTCTCTGAATTCACTCAAAGCAAAATGGAATTCCCAAAGACTCACCTGAACATTCCAAGACGGTAATAGCACTTCCCTAAACTCAATTTGAACCACCAGTCGTTGAATTTCGAGTGTTGACTCGCCTGTGCAGCGAGTTCTAGTGCGTGGCGAACTTCATTCTCGTGATAGTACATGAAGTTGAAGAGAGCTTTTGAGAGCGCCGGCTTTTGCGCGTATTTCGAGATGTTCAAACGAGCAACATTGATGAACGGCTCGCCGGCCTGGCTGAGCATCGACGCCTTGAAACAGAGGTTTCCCATTCGGAGAAATGATGCGGATCCTCAGCAGAAAATCGAAACAATGTTTTCAATCTGATGTTAACAGAGAACCTACCGTGCCCATTCGGACATAGCGGCCCGAGGAAGAGGTCACGGGTCTGGCCGACATCGCCGTCCTCGCGGTTTTGAGCGCTTTCTCTATGGAGGCCGTACCTCCTTGGGTTCCTGGTCGCACCATTCCAGTTAGCGGTCGTCCCGATTGAGTTATGGGGCGCACCATCTGGTTCAGACCGGAGGCTGTTGCCGCGGTTCGAAGGGAAGTACCCGGTCGGGCGACTTGCGCCGTAGCGTTGTCATCAAGGAGCGATTCCGCGATGCCCTCTTCTTCGATCTCCAAATCGTCCACGTGAACCATCCGAGTCAGGGCCATGGCTTTCAGAATCCAGGCCGCCTGGTCGTAGCTGTTCTTGTCCAGGGCTACTTCACAGCTTTCGACGCACTTTTCGTACTTCAGCTGTCGGAACTGAAACAGAGCACGACATAGTGGATCGAGTTCCACCATTTTGACTGAACTGTCGGAGCTGAGCCTCGACGCAGGTGAACCGCGGACTCCTCGCGGACGAAAACACGAGTTGTCGTGTTGGTAACCCTGGCAACGCACTCCTGTTCGAACTGGAGGTTGGCGGTCCAGGAAGCCTGTGATAGTTTTCCGTGTGGACTCCAGTTTCTGAGTTCCATTTCGGAATCTTCGTCGTAACCTCCTTCAGTATATCTCACCATGTTCTCTCTCTTCCCAGGAAGTGCCTCCAATCTGTGGCTCGCACGCTCCCGAAAGTTCTCAAAGTTTCGAAACACATTTCTTCCATCAAGATCCGACTCCGCTGAAAATGATAGCGGTGAAATGCGCATCTTCGTTGGAGCTTGTTTTCATCAGTGTTCTCATCCAATGTCTTCGGGGCCTCCAGCAGAACTTTGGATTCCTCTTACACGCGGGCTCGAAAGCTTACGCGATTGAATCTCTACCTTACGATCCTGTGGTTTGTTTGAGGTGAGTAAAGCTGTGTTTCATGGAACTTGATGGTTGACAGGATAATCCGGTGATTGACGATTTGGAGATAAAGTTGTAAGATCCAATGAATGCTCGTTCCTAGGCACTGCTCGCGTGATAAATCCAAACCGAGCATCACAGTCGATGCTTCGAAATCCAAAGTGGCGTCAATGACGTTCGTCGAAGGAAACCCAGAAAACAATCTCCTGTGTCACCTGGGATCAACTTCTCATCACATTAGTAAGTTCGCTAGCTGAACTGACTGATTCTAGATTCTAGGCCCTTTCAGCGATTTCTATTTCTTTGCATCTGAACCTGAAATTCTGAGGATGAACCGGCGTTGAACTTGCAGGTCTTTCTGTCAACGTTGTCGCCTCGAATGCCGACGGTCTCATCGTGAACGTTTCATCGAACCATCTGCAGCGGTCGGAGTTGCAGTCTTTCGGACAGTCATTTAATTCAAATCTAACCTATCTGATGATGGCGCTGAGACTCGTTTGGCCGGAAACCGCTCCCTTGGATCCCAAACTCGATCTCCATCTCAAAACCATGCGTGAATCATTGACATCCTGATTGTTGCTCAAAAGACTTAGATACAGGAGAATTCTGTAGGCGGATCAGAAGTTCAGCTTCCCACCCTTTGGACCAAGGAAATCTCACAACTGTCCTCACCAGTCAACTCATCCCGGATGGCGTTTCTCATCTGAACTCTGTATATTAATTTAATTCAGGTCACATGTATCTCACATCCACAGAGGACATTGCTCGATCTCGCCCTCGGCCGGAGTATCGGTTGTAAAAAATGGCCGAACGAGACGAAGCGAAAAATTATGTGTTTCCGTAGACAAATGTATCAAAGACCAGCTCAATAAATGACCTATTTATCAGACGTTAAAGGAATCATACATTTCTACGCCGAGTCTCCGATATCCACACTTGTTATTGGATTCTGTCCAAGTTTTTCTGCAAATTCAATCATAGAAACAAAAAAAGGAAAAAAACAAAAAGCAGAGACCCAAAGATCAAAGGGTGTCAGCTGAGGTGCACAGGAGGCTTAACCTTCGAATCCCTCTTTAGGTTTGAATACTTTGCCCTTGAGTCAATGACGTCATTTCATGATCACGAAACAAAGATTAGCTTTTTGACTTTTGGGATTCCGGTCTCATCCACTTCTTCGGAGCAGCCGTAGACATTTTTTCGTCGATAACTTCTCAGAAATGCACGGCCCGTCGCAAAGAGGATATAAATCATCAAATGCTGCGGGGGACGAGTCGTCCGAAGACTGTTCCGGCACTCCGCATGATCCATGTGAGGATATCGATCAATGACATCCCGATCCACACTCCGAAGCTACCTCCCATGTAAGCCATCAACGTCTGGAAGCTGATCAAAGGCGTCACTTCGAGCATCTCGACGCTGAAAGTTGAGAACCGAAATTTAACTCCGAAATTCGTCTCCTTCTCGGCCGCTTTGAGATTGGGAATCGGCGTAATCCGAGCCAATTTCACGTCGTACCGAGTCTCTTTACACGGGACCCGACATTTAGCGTAACAATCCTTGTACTCCGGTCCGTTGATGACGAGCTGCTTGCAGTACTCGAAGCCTCGAGTTATGTTCAAGCAAACTGGGAGCCCGATGGATCCCGCGAACTCGTGCGTGTACGTTATGCAGCCGCAAAGCGCGAACTCCACTCGGTAGAGACATTGTTGGACGCACGATTCCATTGAATGGATGCCGTTCATGTCGAATTGATGTCCCATGGGCTCGTATTCAATGCAGTCGGACTCAAAAGGCGCCGGCAATCTTCTGATGTTCTGCTGTCGGATCGTAACTTCATGAGAGTAGCCCGGACGTAGTGCCACCGAAGGAATCTCGAGGAGCGGCGAGATCCCCGGCTGGACAAGAATGACAGGAACAGATTGAGAACGCATGAAGATTATGGTGTCTCTCGGCCTGATCGCCGTAGCCAAGCTCGCTTCCAGAAACCACGGCTCGCGACACAGAAACTCCGGCTTCCAGCTCAAGTCCAAGGTGAAACACATCTGCAGAGGCCGACGGAAGGAGGTCATTTTGATGGCGTCCACGCAGTTCAGGTCGACCTCGCAGGAGCCCGAACCTTTGAGTCTACAGGAGAACAACTCTCCTGGATCGAAGGCTGTTTTGTTCCGTAGATCGGCGTTCACGTTTTGTTGAAACATCATCGTCATGATAACCATGTCACGTTTCGTGCAGTTGTTTTCGTGGAGCTCGCATAGTTTCGACCGGCTCGTCCAGAAATCCACACAGATTGTGATTGCCGGGAACTGCAGGTCCTTCTTGGGAACATCCGTCTGACTCACTTGAGTGCGACGCTCCAGATACCTCTCGATCAGATTCGACATCTGGAGGATCGAGCCCCCGAGACACCCGACGTAGATGAGGGTGGCGATGAGAGTTTTCGATTTGTTCATTGGTTTTGTCTGTTGGAGGGCGTCCAAGATTCTATCTGCGGATGGAGCAGCGGAGTCACTCAAGTTTGGAGTGAGCCTGGCTTCTGAATAAATTTGAATAACCCTCGCGACATCGGTTTCGGACAAGGGTTGCCGGACGGCCTTCGATTCTCTCGAGACATTCGCCACAAACAAATCAAACGGAACGCAGCTGTTCAGAAACGAGAAGAGACGGGCGCTCTTGTTGCATCGATTTCCACGGGCTGCATTTTCACCCGAAGTCAAATTTCAAGGCGAAGATCTCGGGTCAGGATCGGATCTCAGGCCGACCTACTCCGGGACCCGGTCACAAATTCTAAACCTGGAAAATCCCCGCGCGAAGGGTTGGAAGTAAGACGCAAAATGAAAAATAACGCTCAACGCAGAGACGCTTCCGCGTTCTACGCGAAGTTTTGCACGAAATTGAGTGAAACTTCGGGCAAATAAATGAAGACGTACGAAGTCTTACAATTAGTCTGAGTTCTCACCTCTGCCAGTTGGAGGCCAAGATCTTCGTTCAACACTGCCAGATTTTCACGCTTTCCAGAGGACTCGGCCGAAAAGTGGACTCGTTTGCGTGGTTTCATAACCGACAGAACTCATGCCAGCAGGCCATCGACTCAAAGCTCACTGATTGGACGCCTTAATAACTTCTCTGGAAAATCCGAAAGCTTACCTTGTTAGATGCGGTTGAATTTCGGAAATTGTTCCGTTTAATCCTTTCAAATCCGGTATGAGGCTGAGTCACTGATCTCGAAGAACCAAGGGCGAAAAATTATGAAGGCACTCCGGTTTCAAGCCATGCGCAGCGCTCAAACTACAATCGCGCGCTGATTGCTTGGCACCTGATCATCTCCTACTTCTTTTCTAGGCGATTCTGCAGCACTTTCCGCACCCGAATGCTTTTCCTCAGTTTATGAAGGATCGATTTCCTCCCATATTCATAATGCCAAAAGTTGCCGTATATTTCTAACATCGATTTACGTTTAGCGTTCAGCTTCTCATCTTGGGCTCTGAGCGTCCGTTCGGCCTCTTCCTGTGCTTGCCACAGATACTAAGGAGCTCTCTCCTTGGCCTTGAGGGTTCTCGACTCCTTCGAACCTTTCGCAGCCTTTCTACAGTGCCATCCAACTCCTCTAACTCCTGCAGTCGCTTTCTCGTCGTCAGGACTGATTCCTCCAGAGGCACCAGCGGACTCTTCGAAGCATCCCGCGAGTCGAAGTCCGGTACTTGCGATTCCTCCAACGCTTTCTCCATGGCCGCCTCAGCTTCCATCGACTTCTCCAGAGCTTTGATTGCTTTCTCCCGCTCCTCCAGGACATTCCTCGGATTTTCATCATTTTTGGAGAAGTTCCGCCCCAAAACTGCTGTCCAAGACCTTTTTCACCCTACTGGTAAATCCCACTCTGCCTACCACACCTTCGAGAAAAATTTGATTCACGACGAATCTGGCCAAAATTCTTAAGACGGACATGTGAAGTCACAGACAACGATCTCGAGAAATGAGCAAGGGGCGTTAGTACGAAGGTTAGGGAAACTTTTGCCCTTGTGTCTCACAAAGAGAACGCAACCGAACTCTTCGATTAACGTGAAATTTTCGGATTTCATAAGAACTTTGATACCAAGTGACCAAACTTTATTCCATTGTCGAAGTAGGACACTGAGGTGCCCGTATCTGTGCCACAACTCAAGAAATCAGGAGTCAATTCTACAAGGATTCCATCCCCGTCTTTTTGTTTATTAACTCATACGATAAGAATTATTCAGTCAACTTCTTATGCCCGACGATTCGAATTCAGAACATCCAATATGGTGTTTCAGTCTTGGACAGTGTTGTGCATAGGACGTTCGCAAGGCGTGAAGAAACTTCGAAGATACTTTACTGACAGATCTCAAATCATGCAATGGCCGTGGGGTGAGGGGGAAGCGGACTTTCGTGTTTCACTCTTCTTGCGTCCGGGCCCCCGATCGCGTTTGCTGCCCCGTTTTGAGACCCGTTGCTGTGCGACTTCCCATTGCCCGAGGATGCGGCACCTGAAGGAACTTCGCAGCGTCTGAATCTATCGGCGGAGTAGGACCGCTGCTGGATGGTCACCGGAGATTTCTCAGAATAGGATCGAGGTTCAGAGAGTGAAGTTCTATTGATATACGTCTTTTCAGAGCCGGAAGAAATTTCGCAAGAAGAGGTTGTGCTGGTTTTGTGTTGACTTCGAGCGTCGATGCTGCGCGATGACCACGCTGCAGTAGCCGAGGCCGGACATGGAGACGCCTGCCCCTTAGAGCGCTGCTTCTTTTTCTTTCGAAGATCTCCGTTCTGAAGAGCTGGGGGCATTTTCGGACAATTTGACACAGTGGAAACTTTCTCTTTAGGACAACGTTGAGTTCTCGCTGTGTCTCTATTGTTGCCGGACGGGGTCGCTGCCAATGATGGTGATTATACGGATCTGTGAGGACTCGAGGCTCTAGACGCCTCAGTTAGAGAGACTTCCCAACCAGAAGTCGTCCCGTGGGCGCTGCTGTTCTCGGACAAATTCGAAGCGATGCTGAGGGTACCGTTGAGCTTATCGACCACCCAAGTGAGCGAACTCGGAAACCTGGATCCGTTCAACGCACTCTGCACTCTGTGTCGGGACGATTTCTGGAAAGGAAGTCGGAGCGTTACGTAACTGAACATCAAAGTATCCTCAACATGACTCCTTCATTTGAATTGTTTTGTATTCACAGATCATCTTTCGTTGTTCTCCCATCTTCTTAGGATTTCCTTCGTCCTTCCGAGGTCCTTCGGTGTTGTGTCGGGTTGAAGTCCTAGTCGGCGCGGAAATTCCTGCTGGGAGTGTTTTCCTTCATCACATTCCAGAACAACATGTCTGTCGGTTTCTGGGGCTCCGCATCGAGCGCATTTTATATTGATGGAAGGATCTCGGGAGTTTTGTCGGCTCTTCGTGTTGAGCATTCCCGCTCTGGCCAGTGCCAAGAGACGACTTCCCCGCGAGTTATCGTACATGTCCATTTCGAGACCTCTCGTCTCTTTGGACTAACGACAGACAACCAGTGTGGATTTAGATTCCATATTCCGTTTCCATATGAAATCCAATTTATTCTTCAATTCTCTCGTTTTGAGTTCTTTGCGGAATATGTTCCACATCGGTGTGCCTGATGTATTTCTGGTCATTCTGAGATCTTCTAGGTCATACTGAGTTCTCAAAGTTCTGATCAGTTTCCATCTTTTATTGGTGGAAACATACTACTTTTCATTTTTTCTCGGTATGTTCTGTGGTAGTTTCCGTTGCACTCCACAAGCAGGTTGTAAGATTCTTAGCGGACTTCAGAAATACACGCGTTAGGTTTCGAACCAACTCGCTAATTCTGTTTCCCGTTCGCCGTCCACCACTGATCCACGGTCGAAGGCTAATCCTCGGCCATTCTCACCCTCATAGGTGTCGTTCGAGGACTCCGACGAACTTTTCTAGCGTGATTCTTTCTTCACAACGGCAGTCTTCTTGTTTCAACAATATTTCGATTGATATCAATCCCGGAAGTTGAGGCAAAAGTAGGGGGGGGGGCGTCGTCATTTGTAGGAAAAACGCAATAGAGAGTCGAGGTGGCGTTAGAACGAATATGTGGGATGTCGGATGGAACACATGCATGTTAGAATGTGCGACACAAATGAGTAGTATCGAGAAGTGGAGTACGTACGACGGAAATCGGCTCAACGAATCATTTTGATATAATACTTGATCTACGACGTTTTTGCAAAGAATAATTCCCAAGAACCCAAACAGTAATAGATAAACAGGAAATCTGCCTGAAGAAGTGAGACCAACTGGTGGAGGTTACGATTCAGTCGACGAGAAGCGAATTGGGACGAAGTTCCTTCTGATGGATTGCTGGAGAAGGGACCCAAATTCAGCGCGATTCGAGTCAACGCTTAGCATGTTAGAATCATCAGCATTCCCACCTCGTTGTTTGATTGAACCTGACCGAAGGTAAGAAAGGAAGCGGTTCTACTGGAAGAGCCTTTAACGATCGAGAATCTCAATCGACTCTGTGATTCACGATCTTAATTTTTTATTCGATACCATCTTTCGGGGATCGCTCTGTCGGGAGGTCGGAATGGCTCTATTAATTTTCTTCCTCCCATTACAGTTGCTTCGCTCTCGCCATTCCCTCTTTCATCGCATTCCTGGCGTCTTCCATTTTCGGCATCTTATCGATGTTAGGCAGCGCCGGTGCAGCTCCTGAGCCTCCTGAGCCTCCTGAGCCGGGACTTGCGTCATCGGGCCACGTGAGGAAGATGTCGCAAACGAGAAGGTGAACGACGGAACAAGCGAGGAGCCCGCAGAACTGCATAAATCGAGCACAGAGAGCGCTTTGGTTGTAATTCACGAGGTTGGCGCCCACTCCTATCAGAAGGAATGGAGCGCTTGCGGCTGCGTTGAACAGCTGCACGTAGCTGTAGTTCTTGGTGATGCTTTCGACGAGTGCTGTGCTCGCTCGTCCCAGCAGTCTCTGAATGAAATATAGGATGCCGCACAACTGGAGCAGGAAGCCTATCAATCGACAGAAGAAGACGACTGCGACTTCGTGGATTGCGAAGTGGGACACGTCCACCGTGAATAGGCTCAACATTCGGTAGAATCCCTTGACAACCCACATGGTGTGAAAAACGATCACAATGCTGTACATTATTCTGCAACGAAGTCGTGCGGTGAGCTGAGTCTGTGCTTTCGTACTCCTAGGCCTCGAGTCTCGACTAATTTGTTTCTCAACAAAATTAAGGAGTCGCATACTTGCGGAAATGGTGTTCAGGCTTGAACGGAAACCAGGGGTTCTGCTCAATTTTTTGCAAGGGTTGCACATCTTGCAGTGTCTTGTCAACCGTACCCTTGCATTGCTCCCACATTGCGGTCTCGTTGTTGTCGGTCGTTAGCGAGTCGAGTTTTGATTTGTTGTCGCTGACTGTTCGGTGCTTAAATAATGAGAAATTTATCGACGCTCCCACGGTTGGAAGATGCTTTGCTTCCTGCTCGGAACTTCCTCGATAGAAACACTCGGTCAATAACAATATTTATGGCCTCGCTTCCCTCGCCGATGACCTATAGGTCATTCACGAGGATTCGATACGATGTCCAATCGATTGGATTCTTCTGCTACGGAATCGGAAATCATGGAAGCCTTGCCGCGGTCGTTCTACAACTATACTGCTCTGTTCTACGCCCTGTCCATCTGCATACAAAGTCGGGATTCAATCATCAATCGAGTCTCTGAGTCTCAAACGTCAACTAGATATCTGAAGTGCGAAGGCGGGCTAGAATCCAATCCCTTATAACAGGTGATTTCCGAATTGGAAGCCGGTTCGAGAAATTAGAGAAGCTCAAGGGAAGTCCACGACCTCAACCTGGAATTTCTTGACAAAATTCGGAGGCAACGGTGAGAGAGACCCGGGGATTTGAGACGACATTTATGCTAGTGAACCCAGCATCTGTCAGGGGCAGCTTACAATCGGATCAGCGTCCATGACTTGGATTCAGTCGTGATTTTACACATCATCAGAGCAAAGAGGTCGAGTTTACAAAGTTTTGAAGTTGAATATGGGCGCAACTACTTCATCTGGGAGTGACCGACACTTTCTCAGCTCGACATTTTGCAAATTGGGAACGCTCCGAAGAAGAAGCTTCCGCAAATGACCATCTGTCTAACACGGGTGGAAGGATCCGGAACGCTCGGGAAGCGCATGCTGTCCTTTGAGGGTCCCTGACCCGAATCCTAGCCATTTTCTGTCAGAATCTCCGTTTTCTGTCTTGATGCAGCTCCGGGTTGATCACTCCCTTAGGATGACACACCATGGTGATCCCATCAAGGGTCCAAGAGTCGGACTCGCGATGAAGGAATATCTATGAACCTAAGAGCAGCAGAGCATCATGGCGATCTCGGCCATCGGAGCCTTTTATATTTGGGTAGGGATGCCCTGGTGTTCAGAGCAGTAGTGCTCGATAGAAAGCTGAAAGACCGCCCGGATTCGAATGTGGTGCGCAGCACAGATCATCGCCATCATTGTTCTGTTGTTTTCGAAGTCGAAGTTAAATACTCCGCGCGAAGGTTGGGGCCATTCGTGCCCCCTCGTTTATTTTCGAGAAAAACGCCGGTCTTCTCTTGGAGCTGATTTCAACCCTACATAGTTGGGCCCCAACCTGCTCTTCGCTGGATACGGCGCGCTACCGGTCGCGTGTAGTCTCGCGCGGGAAATCCGAGGTGTGAACGTGGCGTGAACGAAAGGAATCTGGTTGTGATATGAATTCGAATTTGTTTCGCCGGTTATTCGCCGGCGTGCGAATGCTCTCTCAAGTGGCGCATCGGCCAAGGAAAATGAGTGTCATTGAAAAAAGAATCGTGGATAATACAGTTGTGAACATCGAAACGCTGTCCGCCAGCAGTGTCATGCGAAAGCTGAACAAAGACTGGAAAGATCGGTACGGAGCGCTTGTCCCTCATGCTCGAAAGGTTTGTATGTGAACAGCTCTGAAGTCTTCTCAGCTGCAGTTTAACTTTTCTGTAAAATTCTGAGTCTCGGTCTCGTCACGGGCAAATGCTGTTCGCTTCGCTTCGGAGAGTTCATGTACAATATTTCAATTCATTGCGACAAATCTTTGAACGTTTGAATTCTCTGCATTCGAGCTGTTTTGCTCCCGAACATCTCCCCTACTCTCCGTTTCATATTCCACGGGAAACGTTCCCTTCTCAAGTGATTGGAGCCGGCGCGAATCCGACACGGCAAACATCCGAGACACAACAAACCTCTACATGACGTGAGTTGATGTTTATTCCCGCGCTCTCATTGCCTTTTACTTTCAGTTTAAACGGCCCTTCATGCGCCCTCAGGGACCTCGAAGACCAATACGAATGGGACCCTCAAACATCAACGATGCGAGTCCGCCTGTTCAGGTTTCAGAAACCGGATTCAAGAGTCTACCGCCAGAGATTCCTCTCAGGTGGAAATGTCGAGTCAAGCGATAAATAGAATAGAAAACTTCGTTTGGGTGAATCTCTAGGTAAATTACTCGTGCTGAGTCGTCGTTGTTGGAGAATATCACTGTGCTCATATCGTATTTTCGAAACTTAATTTTCCCCCTACAGAAGGTTATCTGTTGTGTTATGATCATGATGATGGTAGTAGACGAATCGAATGCAAGGCCAACCTAAGGAAAGATCGAGACTCCCGATGCAGAAAGCTAGTGGATGTTGAACTGCATGCCATGAGTCACTCGTTCAGAACCAATTTCTAAATCTGTGTCCACGTCCCACTGAGATCACAGCGGAAGCTCCAGAAACTCTCGGCCTTGAACTGGAGAGGCACTACTTACACTGTGCGCTCTGGGTCTGCTGGAGTCGCGCCAGCGAACTTTGAAGATTCGACTTCCCTTGGACTGAAGTTGCGTTCATGGCATTCAGAACCGCCGAAAAGTAAACTCTTCGCTGCCATACGCTGCGTCATTTGTCCCCTGATTAAGAAAAAACTCAGACATGTTCGAAAGGCAACCAACCGCGGAAAATAAAATCCTTCGCAAAAATTTATAATTGTCATTTTTCGGATGAGAGCGGGTCAAAACACAACAACAGACCGTTTTGCGAGCGATACGTTCCGAAGATTCTTGAGGTCTTCAGTGCACAGTCATGTACATAATATTCCTAATTATTGTCATCGACCTGTGGCCACAATATTCGAGATTCTTTATCTCCGCGGAGTTCATCGAACGGATAATCAAACGGTTCTCAGAATTCTGTGTCAATCTGGAGTTCTCTGAACTTCTGAGCAATCTTCAAAGAGTTGATGTTTTCATTGAGATGTTCCTCTTCAGGTGACAGATGAGTTAGAATGAGAGTCTTCGATCCGTGAGTGAGTGTTGATGAAACTAAGCGCGCGAGCTTCGAGTGCCGAAACGGGACGTGGGAAGCCTGCGTTATCGCAAAAAAACAGTTAGGATATTCATCAGAAATCATCTAATGTGACACCTGAATGGCCCTTCGATAGATTTGTTCGCGAGCGCAGCAAGTCTAGGTACCTTGCTCCCGAGATCGTTGTAAACCGAGAAAAGCGCCGCCAGCGAGGAGTTGACACTTTCCGTTTCGGTCGAAAGTTTTCCCTCGACGAGAGATTCCCTCGGGCACTCTGAGGCACCGAGATCTACAAGATTCAAAACACTACTTCTGATCATTCGAGATTCTCGATTCTGGGTCGTTATGTGCACTTGATAGACGCGATGAGAGCGTAGCAAACGTTCGTCGTCCGTTGCTTCGCCGATAAGTCTTTGTCTCCGAACTTTTTCCATGAGATCCAGGATCTGCTCAACCGAAACCATTTGCACGATTCCTACATTTGCAGCGAACTCGGATTTGTTCCTGGAACTATGGATCCTTTGGTAACGCGATTGACGACGATTTATGCTTGTTCGATAATTGGGGAAATTCGAGCAAAATGTGTTACCACTCTGTAGATTCGAAGAAAAATATATTTTACTGTATCACCTTTCTTGATTTGGAGGAAGCCGGAGCGGGCAGCTCGGGCTTTCGGCGAGGAGATCGTAGACGACCTCGTTGTAGATTTCGAGGACTGAAGCTCCTATGTTGAACTCATGCTCTGGATCATCTTGTTCTTCAACTAACTTCAAAGCTTTCAGGAACGCCATGCCAACGATTCCAACATCGGAAAGAATGTCGACTCCGATGCTGGAACGGCCTTCCATTGTGTGGGTTCTCTCGGTTGAACTCGGACCACATGCGACGATGCAAACGTCTTGACCTTTCTCTGCAAAGTGAACAAGGGGCTCGACCTCATCGAATATGTCACTCACAGAGCAGTCGGCGTCGAAGACTCGGTCGAACTTGAACGAAAGCTGATCTTGCTCTCCATCTTTCAGAGAATTCCTCTCGATCTCTATCGACTGATCAAGTTGTTTGAGTACTCGACGCCCACATTCAGTAGCTGATCCTTTTGTGATTCTAGCGCACACTCTCATGTCCCCCTGGACTCCGAGGACCTTGTTGTTGATTTCGTGCGATGTCGCCGAGCTCTTCCGTCTCTTCGTTTCAATTTGACCGTTCTCAGTCGTGTTTAACTCTAGTTTTTCGTCGGTTTTCTTGACCTTATCTTGTTCTTTATCGAGCAAGTCTTGGAGTGTTTGCCTCTCCGCGTCCCAGAAATCCGCCATTCTCTTTGCCATTGAGAACTTCACTTGGAGTGTTCGATACTTTTTCTCCAGATTCCTGAAGTCATTCGATTGATCATCGAGACGAGATTCGAGTTTTTCGACTTCGCGCGTCTTGTCGTTGAGCTTCTTTGTCGTTTCAAATCCATCCTCTTCCAACTCCCTGGATGATCAGATGGATTCGCTTTGATTTGCCCGCACTCAAATCACAAATTTCGGGGAAACAAGATGAAGACTTCGAACTGGAACTCACCAGATCTCGTCGATTTTGTCCTGAAGAAGGATTTTCAGCCGATCTGTTTCTTCAACTAAAGCATCATTCTTTTCGAGGAGCTCTTTGATTCGAATCTGAGCTAGCTGCAAACGATTTCTGACTCTGAGTCGTATGGATAGTAAGTTCTCCACTCCCTTTGGGCGATATGTGACTTTCTCTCAAGAAACAACTCACTTCAGTGTTCTTCTCGACCTTGAGTTCGAGCACTCGAAGTCGTTCACAGATTTCTTCGGTCGAGGGCGACGTGATCGCTGCGGAAGAAGAAAAATATTTGGAAAACATCATAAACGTTCCCGAACCGCGACACGACGCTGTCGACCGATGAATGTTCGCCAACGTCTGCTTTCCCATACCTGTTATTGATGAAGATTTGAGGGAGCCCGTACCCTTCTCCGCAGCTGCTTTCTGATATACGGGGATAAGGGTTCTGCGTTGAGTCACTCTCGCCTTGACGACAGCGGGGCTTTTAACACGACTGCTCAGAAGAGTGCGAAACTTCGAAGCTTTCTCGATTGAGGTCCGTTTAATGTCTAGTCGTGACTTTTTAGGGGATTCGGTTGAGCCTAAAAGTGCGACATCAGTGAGAACTTATATTAAAGTAGAGAGAAATCCGTCTAGAAATAGTTTCTATTTTCTACCGAGCATACCGCCGGTCAAGCTGCATCTACCCAGGGAGCGTTTGCGCCGGGCTGTTGCTGCCGGCGACGCGGTCTGGAAACGGTGAGATAATGTTAGTTCAGGCTGTGTCCTTTGTTCGGAATCCGATAGTTTCTACGTGAACTTACGCTACAGGTTGCTGTTGTGGCCCTCGTTGATTTGTATGGTCGTAGAGACGAGGTCCATGAATCCATTGTTCTCTTGAGCGCCATCTGACTGCTTTTGAAAAGCCGGTTTCGCGCAGAGCTTCCCGGTTGTGGAGCACAGCTGACGGCGAACAGCTGTGACGACAACTCAGACGTTTTCTAACATTTCGAATGTACGCGCCTTTGAATGTCACGTCCTCGCCTGCGTGCTTTCTGACCCACGCGGAGGCAGCCCGAAGATCGCTCGGTCGGGCTCTTGGGAAGTTTAGAGGAAACTTGTGGAGCCGTTTTGGGAGAAAAATCTGGGAGAACAGGGAACTCATGTTCCTGCAGGAGTCTTCCGTTCTCCTTTGATCCGTTTTAAGGATTACTGGGAGAGGATTTTTCGTATGACTCGTTAGAAAAGCATGAGTCGTTTTCTTGAATAGCATCAGGAATTTCACCGAGAGAGATAGAAAGCTTCGAATTGATTGAAATTCACGTTGTCTGCCAGAGTGGTCGGCCCAGATGATAAAGTGGAATAATTTAGATCCCTTTCTAGCTACATTCATCAGAAATTATCTCCCATGATTCTATCAGATCAGAGAGAGAGTTGTTTCCGATGGACCAAAACAGAGAGTTCATGAAAAGAACAGAACTGATTCATTTATTGCCGAATTTGTTGAGAAGTTTCCATGACGTATTCGATCCATAACCAACTGAAAAGAAAGTTTACAGGGAATTATCCTCGCGCAAAATTCTACGAATCGCGAAAATACTTTTTGCGTTCCTTCGGAATCGCCGGAGAACCCTGATGTTCACTGATGGATCGTGAAACGGCGCCGACGACTTACCGGGGGCGGGCGTGGTAGTGGCTGGAGGTGGTGTAGTAGTGCCCGAGGCGGCAGTAGTTGTGGCGGGTGTCGTGGTGGAGGAACAATCCCCGTGTTCCAAACACAGGCAAATGAACATGAACATGAAAAGGAATGTCGACTTTCGACTCATCTTTGAAACTGGCGAGCCTAGACGACACCGCGACCTTATATCAGAACGAGGCATCGACTCTGATGGATCAGCGTCACGAAGAGGAGTCCACACAGAAATGAAAAGCTATTATTTTCCACGGCTGGACTTTGACCATGTTTCTTGATCGATGGCGAAATTAGATGCCTAGATGTTGAGGCTGGTATCCATTTACTCAAGGTAGACAGACTGGAAGGCAAACATCGAGATTCGGAAGTTACACAAGTGGCGCGGTGAGATCCTCTGACCATGAAAAGCAGACAGGCAGGACATCTCGAGGTTACCCGATTTGACAGATCTCGCGGACTCAGGGTCGGCGTGATTTCGGAACGTAGGTATCTCCTAGTCCACCTTGGGACAATTTGTTTGGAAGAATCGGACCGAGGACAAAGAATGAGCTCGTCGGGAGGAACAGAACACTTCTGTTTTATGTCTCGAATGACATGGTAATTTACATGAGATATAGGGGGGGATCTTGTCGCTCCATTCATCTGTCAGCTTTCTCGCAATAGTAGCCACCGTGGGTGTTGACACACTCTTCTCCTTGGCGGGCACAGTCATCCGTTTCGTCCTGACATTCGTCGACGTCTGAAATACAATAAATCTCTCTTTTGAATCTGCTGCTCTTCTTTTCCTCATCAGCTGGGTGTGAAGGAAGAGATCAAACCGATTTGGAAAATATTCCCTCCGAGCGGGAGGCTCCTGAACTTTTCCGCGATAATTGTGCATTGCAGACTCGCTTCTGGGCTGGAGAAATTCTGGATAACGGCAGAAGGTTCACTCACCGATGCATTCCCATTGGAAGGGAATCATGAGAAATCCTTTTGGGCAAGGGTTGACACACATGTACGATCCTTGTAAATTGATGCACTTCTCGTTGTTCTCACAGAGATGGGACTTTCTGCACTCATCAATATCTGTAAAATACATTTTATTCCCTTTCCTTCCATTGTTTGGAAATGAATAAGGTCTGGAGGAAAACTTCACCTACTCCGGTGTCGATCGCTTTCAATTTTCAGTCATGTGCAACTATTTAGATTTTGCGTTTTCGGATCTCTTATTGCTTTTCGTCGGTCAGCCAACGTCGGGTCTAGTGTCACTCGTCAGTGAAATGGCAGAAACTAAACTCACCCAAGCAACCACGTCCAGGTCGAAACTGATAACCCGTTGGACATCTCGCATCGTTTCTGCTCAGACACTGGAATCCTCCTTGCTGATTGATGCAAACATATTCTCGTTCGCAAGGATTCGAGTAACATTCGTCGATTTCTGGTGGGCAATTTACGATGTAGAAGATAGGTCTGTGAGATGATTTGTCTCATCGATCCATCTCACATTGCATCCCAAGGGTTTTGGTTCCAGTAACTTACCGATGCACTCGTCGAGGTGCCAGTTGTACTTGTAACCGTAAGGACACTTGAGGGCGCGTCGTCCGAGATCGGCGCATTCGAAGGTGCCAGCGTGATTAACGCAGAGCGCAGCGTGACTGCAGTTGTGCGTTCCTCGCGCGCATTCGTTGATGTCTTCCAGGAGAATGAAAGAAAGAACAATTCATTCAGGGCTCTGAGCCTGTACTGAGTCGATGCGGAAAGCCGGCAGAGAAACTCACCGATACAGAACCCGGTCCGGGGGTCAAACTCCAGACCAGGAGCGCATTTCGGATCTCCAGCGAATATCAGTTTTCCGTGAGGGAGGTCCACTCGCAGAGGTCCCATGGTACGCACCATATCCACCACTTGATCTCGGCTCATGAGTTCGCTGGCAGTTCCGTAATCTTAAAAACCAGAACAGAAGTAAATAAAATAGATATTTCGTGATATTTGTGGAAAACCCTTCCAGCTCGACTCACCTAAAGTCGAAAGAACAAGAACCTCGGTCAACGTTGTAGTCAACATCCCGAATATGCAGTGTCGTTCTACCGTATGTTATACTCAGTTGGAAAGTATCGCTTAGAGTAATGGAATGGGCGGTCGTCGTTTCGGTGTCTCGTTGAAAAAAACGTCCTCGCCCTACTCTCAAACAACGACCCTGAGCTGTATAAATGACGTTTCAAGACTCGAAAACCGTGAAACGTCGCAAGACTCCACGTGAAGATACCAAAAGAAAACAACTCCAGCATCACTATCGCTCTCGCGAACAGATTACAGCGAAACAACCAGAAACAATTGTTTTCAATTTCATCTTTAGCATTGATTCCGCATGTACTAGATGTTTGGAATTTCAAACATCATCCATTCATCAATCACATACACGGACGCATTGATTGATAACAAGACGACTTCCTAAGCAGTTCAACTTTTCTACCCCAGTGTGTTCGAGCGATTATTCGTGCATTCCTTTCTTTAGCTGGACTTCCATGGAGCTCTAGATGGTGGACAATAAATTACAGTTTTCCTCTCGTTCAAGTTCCAAGTGCAGTTAATAAGTAATAAATGATAGCTGAAATAGTAGCCGTGGGAAACGATGTGAGCTCACTTTTCACGAGTTCAGGCTTCCTTGATTTTTGAGAACCTTGTCAGGAATCGTTAGGTTTAAGTTTCTCAATATCATCGCTGTTTGTGTTTCAGAGAATAACAAAAACTGAAACGAGTCCCAATCAGGGTTCACTTCCAAATTCGATCATCGTCTTTCAGACGTGTCTTTCAGCTGTTGCTGCCTCGGCGAGGTTTTTGACGTGCGTGACCCGTGCATCCATCGGTCGACATCAGTGATGATAAGATGGGCTTCATGGGGCTCCCTGTCACACTGACTGAGGAACAAGCGACATATACAGAAACCTCGAACGCCGCGGCAACGACAAGAACGCCGGCAATCGGACAAGCGAGCAGAAACATTCAGTGGGATTATTACTTCAGAAGTATCCGATCCGCCGCGCGGGCAGAGTTTACAATTGTTCCCGAGGCGAGAAGCTCGGGAGGATTGACTGCGGGCAAAATTTTTCTTTCCTTCCGATGGCTTTTCTTCTCCTCCTTAATCCGGTCTCGGCATCCGATCGGTCCGTCTGTCTTGCTTGTTATCTAGCCGGATAAGTTTTCTAAACAAGATAAGTGCGATGTTAAGTGAATCCATACACGATAACGCTTTCAAGAGTCAACGGCCAGAAGATACAC
Organism: Neoseiulus cucumeris; assembly: GCA_021527715.1. Classification (NCBI taxonomy): domain Eukaryota; kingdom Metazoa; phylum Arthropoda; class Arachnida; order Mesostigmata; family Phytoseiidae; genus Neoseiulus; species Neoseiulus cucumeris. The sequence continues at coordinate 943,816 of JAJSRV010000045.1, read as the reverse complement.
CGCTCCTCATCGACCGGGGTTCGAACTCCCGAATTCGCGATAATGAGCAATAAACAAACTCGCGAAATTCCCAATCATCCGGATTTCCGAAGGTCCGGAACGACCCCTGGAGGAAAAACTTCGTTCGGCGGCTCAGTCGGAGTTTCGCTGTCAGGGAATGCGCGTTTTCTTCGTCCGCGTCGCGGCCCGCCGTTAGTTACGGTCGCCTGTCTCAAAGGTGAAGAGTCCGCTGGTAACGGTCGATATTCTGGGTAGTGAGAGGCTTTCCGGTTCTTTCGTCGGCGCGGATCGCCGTGGTCAGGTTGCGGTATAAAAGCCGAGACGGTCAAGAACTCAGTCAGTTCAGAACACAGAAAACCAAGATGCGAAGCCTCATCGTTCTCTCGGCGACCTTAGCTTGCGCGCTCGCTGTGCCCCTCCAGCCGGGCAGAAGCTATCGGACAGAAAACGTGAGTTCAAAAACTCGAGTACTTTCGGGTTATATATTTCTCAAATGACGATTTGATGTCGCTTCCACTCCGATCGCCGCTAGAATTGACATTATTGAGTCTGTCATCACCTTAGTGTCTGATTCACAGGACAAAGGAAACTACGCTTTCGGATATGCCAGTGAGGAGGGCACTTTCCACGAGGAAAGCGGCAGTCCAGGCATGAAAACAGGCAGCTACGGTGTCAAGGAAGCCGACGGGACCCAGCGAATCGTGAACTACATTGCGGACGAGAACGGATTCCGAGCCTCCGTTGAAGTCAAGGATCAGGATGCGGTTGCCCCTCCAGTGGACATTCTGGTCGCTCAGGCCCATCCCATCGCGGTCACCACAGTTGAAAAGACCTCAGAACCGGTGAAAATCGAAGATAAGACGGAGTGCTTCGACAAAAGTGTGAGACGAGTTGACGATACTGTTGCAGACCAATCGTTGCAGAGCGTGGAGCAAGCGACCGAGGCCCCTGAAAAAGAACCAGCTGTTCCACGACCCGTTCAGCATGTGGACGGCGTGCTCGTGCAACCTCAGATGCCCCCTCAACAATTGGAAGTGTCCTCGCCACGAGCTCAAGACTTCCCAGCTACCGTTTTCTTCGTTCCTCTGCCGCAACAGGTCGCCTACAGCAGGGTGCAATCGTACAGCGTGCACGGTTTCGTTCCGGTGCCGGCCGTTGCGATCCCGCAGGTGTCGAGATTTCCGTCCTATCAGAGTCGGGTGCAGACTGGAGTTCGCGCTCAGATTCCTCAGGTTCCTCCTCAAGTCCTCACGTGGCAATACCTCGGCCGCCCGGTTCAGCCTGTTGGCCAACAGCAGTTTTCACCGTACCAGCAGATCCAGTCTTACATGCCTTTAGTTTTCTGAACTTGACAGCCCTTCTTCTATGACAGCTAATAATAAATAAATCGCTATCCAATGACGCAGATCGAGACTCTTTGTTTCTGAATTGTCGTCGACAGCCGAGGTCAAAACAAATCTCAACGATTGCTCTCTGTGTGCAATATACAGATATATTGTATATACCAATGAAAGCACACCTGCAGAATCTCCATCAAACTCAGGGAATTTCGATCAGTGAGTGCTCTAACTATCTGCCACTTAACCTCGAGCACTCAAGGACCTATAGCGCGGTTGTTGTCATGAGCGCATGGAGTAACGACGAGAACATAAATTTCGAGATTCATCCAAATCGATGGAGAGCCTTTGTTCCGAACAATGGTCTCGACAATCCTCAATTTTTCGAAACGGACGGGTGGACATTTCGTTTTCTACATTTCAAATACGTTGTGATCAAAATGTGACCGAGAAGTTTCCACCGTACATCCTAGTCGCGGTTAGCTCAAAGTTACGAATGAAGCCGAGCTCCTAATTGTAAGTTTGAATTGTGGATTTGACCTCCCATTTCGGAAAACCCGAGTTGAGATATCGATCGATGGCAGTTGACAGCTTAGGATCATTGGACGGGTATTCTGTCGTCGACTCAACGTTACTCGATTCTTCCAACAGGAGAATTCGAATGTTCAAGATGCGAGGATTCCGGATAAAACATATTCGTTGAGGCTACCATTACACGAATCTCGAGAATGTAGTCGACATCGGCGACCGAAGACACAGCGTTACAGATGCTCCACGATTATGTGGTAGCGACCTTGAGCCCCATGTCATGATCGCATCTAGTTTCGGTCGCATATCTCGTTTCCATTGTCGGATTCCTCAGATCTCTCATGTTAGCGAAGGATCCGATTCGGATTAATCAAAAGAACAGGTGAGAGATTCAACGAATGCCACTGAAGAGAAATATAGTGTGGGAATCCAAGTGTAAATAATGGAGTGCTTGCAACCAAATAATATATGTAGGAGTCGTTTCTCATGGGTTTTCGCGGAAGTCAAAAAAAAATGGATTCGAACTCTGGTTCAGCGCTTTCCGAGAAATAAAAACACGAGATGTCCAGGTGACGTCGAGGTTCAATCGATAAGTTACTTTATTCGCAGGTGGAAAAAGTCATAAAGCTCTCAGTTCTCGTAGATCCAACTCTCAGCGCAGCTCTTGTAGTTGGCGATCTCCTCAGGCTTGAACCAGAGGTTGATCTCCTTCTCTGCGGAGGCAACGGAGTCGGAGCCGTGGATGACGTTTCGGCCAACCTGTAATCAGTGAATCCTAATAGATCGTTTGTCGTGACGAGGGTACTTGACCCGTGAACGGCTGGTCATCTAACCAAACAACCGCTAAGACAGATATCGATCGACGCCCTGGTCATTCATCAAAACACCATGGAGATAAGAAGCCACGTTTCGGAGGCGACAGTCCACACCAAAATAAACTCCATGAGAAGGTGAAGGAACAAACCTGAATGCAGTAATCAGCGCGGATGGTTCCGGGGGCCGACTGGAGTGGGTTCGTGGCACCAATGATTGTTCGGCCGGTGTTGACAACATCATCGCCTTCCCACACCATGGGGACAACGGGTCCCGACGACATATAATCGACGAGTCCATTGAAGAAGGGTCGTCCAGCGAGGTCGGCGTAGTGCTTCGACAGATGCTCCTTCGACGCCTGAACGAACTTCATGGCAACCAGCTTGTAACCTCGCTTCTCGAACCTGTCAACGAGAAGAAATATACGGTCATTCATTGAAGAGATAAACGAGTTAATCATGATTGAATAATAATCGATGAAAGGGTCATCAACTGCCGGAAAGAATTGACGCTATTCACGAAACGCATGGGCAACCGACGGCGCAACTTTCTCGTAAGTATTGTTTCGGCAGCGTTTGACGATCCGACGCATGTTGGTGAATGGTGTGCTCAGATTTTCGCCAACGAAAAGCGCGTGTCACATGATGCAAAAGCGATCGCTCGCCTCCAGTGTCCGCATCTCGTCTGAATAGCGAGAATGAAGACCGGTGTAATGACCGGCAACTTTGGGAGGGACCCAACGCGCGAAACCACCACGTGGATCATTTTGATCCGGAAACAACCGGAATCTCGATGGAATCTGCGACTGCTCTCGATGTATGTGGATGGAGCTTGTCATCCCATAGTCGGTATTTCCCGAATTCGAAATAATTAAATGCCCCAGTCCCGCGACGCGCGAGAGTTTTGGAGGGAGTTCATCGAGACTCTTGACTTTTCCAAAATAATCCCAAGTGATCGAAAACATTCAACAATGAGCGTTATCTCCAGCTTGGAAAAATGACATGGCCGGATTCAACCGCCGCGTTGGAGCGTTCACATTATCAAGGTCAAAACTATTCTCGTTGGAAAGCTATGCCGATATGCGGTCTACCCAAAAGAAATGTTGCTCTCAGAGTTTTTCAACGACGACAGACCGGCTCCTGTCGTGAAACGCCAGCTCGACGAGCTACTTCATTAGCTTCAGGAACTTCGACATCACCGGCTGTTAGCCCTAATGGGGAAGAAACCGGCAACTAGCGAGGAACAGTTGGAAGTGATAAAAAAAATGAGAGCCGGGCTCCGAAACCAATGCAGGTAAGTCTCTATTCACCTGGAGACGATGTCGCCGACGAGTCCTCGTTGGACTCCGTCCGGTTTCACCATGATGAAGGAACGTTCACGAGGCATGATTGCGTCAAGATGGGATAGTTCGTTGCCGGCTATCGAAGAAGTGATCCGTCGACACTATAGTGTTCGGTTTCCTGCACGAGGTCCGCCAGGGGGCGCCACTTCCGAGCCTTCCGGTGGGCTTCAATTGAATGAAATGAAAAAAGCTACGATATCGATTGTGATTCAACATCCCTACTCGAGAACCATCGCACCTCAGATGACAATTCGTTCGATCCGAGCAGAATCGACATCAATACCGGGAATGATGAAAGATCTCCGATCGATTCGTCGGATGCCAAATTTCAGACGCAGTCCCTCGACACGCGGTTTTGAGCGTTTGTGGAAGTGCATTCTGAGCCACATTCCGATCTTAAACTATCAGATCGTAGTTTTCCTCCAGACTTCGTCGAAATTCTTCTTTCGCTCAAGATTTGTGAAAATCCGATGAGGTCCACACGGGCGCTCTCTTTCAAACAGACTTCTCGACACATAGAAGCTTCAATCGCTGCTGCATGGGAGATTCATTGGAAAACATTCAATCTGTGCCACTTTACGCCCTCGACTTTGTGTTGACGATGTTTTTCTGATGATTCCATGAGACTTGTGTCGCAGTAAAGTAAGAAGTACGAGGCAATGCCAGAAAACTACCGTTCCGTACTTTCGAGGACCACGCCAACGAAGCTTCTTCCCTCGCGTTTGTCAGCTGGCCGGCTCTTGACTGTCTTGCGAATTACACGTCACGAGAGAACCTAAATTTCAAATTTTCGAGATGTGGCTCCGCTGCATCGTCGTGGCGGTTTGCCTGACCCAAGGAATTGACGGCATCACGTTTTTCCTCAAACCGAACAGTAAACGATGCCTGAAGGAAGAAGTTCTGAAAGGTGTTTTGGTATCCGGCGAGTACACACTCTCCGATTCTCCTGGACACAAAACAGACCTTATCGTGAGTATATTTCGCTTGTCTCCGGACCTTAGAGCTCGGAAGTTGAGCCTAGGGTTTGTTCATGCAACGTTTTGCGATGATTACGAAAGGAATCGCCGCGAAAATCAGTCTTCCGCATGCCAGCTGTTGTGTCAAACTTTCGGCGAAAACCGTTTCGTTTCTCACGCGGTGTGTCCTCTCAGGTGATATTCGACCTAAACTTTTGGCCAGGCATCTGAAGCGTATGATCTCTATACCACAATAATGACTGCTGGTTTCGGACTGGGCGATTTTTCGCCGCTTTCTACACAGCCGCTTCGATTTACGTTCCGTAGCCGGGGTTCGTTTCGCGGACTGTGAGTGACTCCAAACCTAATCCATTCGTTTCGTTTCCGAGTTCTCGTATTCAGCTCCTGGAAAGCGATATCTGGTTTCTGATGATTTCTGAAATGGAAGCGCCATGGGTTTTTAACGACAGCTTGTGTGACACATGTGCGACGATGAAATGTCGCGCTCGGGGTGTTTTGTACCGGAGACGCTGCCTGCTGCATCTGTTCCTTGTCCGAAACTGTTTCGTTTGTTTATTTCCCGCGATCCCCTATTTTTTTGTTAATCCGACCCCTGTGAGGTGGACTCCTTGGAGATTTTCATTCGGTTCTAACCCGCGCTTCCGAAGCTTCCAGCGGCACTCAGGGCCAAGATCTTCCGTCTAGCAGCGTTTCCTCATGAGCCTTGAGCTCAAGGATGTTTTACTGCCTGAGCTTGGGAGACAGGACATCATCAATTATTCAGCATCCATCAATCCATGAATAAATTGTTGGGATGTCGAGAACATCGGTGATACTAGCCTGCTCAAGTCGCGTCCTGGAACATTCGACTTCGTTCGATCGCATATCCATTTATTCGTATGGATGGTTTGATTGATGGAGGGCCAAGAATGATTACAGCCTGAACTTTGAAGCTTCATTCAGCACGTTACTAAAGATTGTCAGATATACTTCACGAGCGCGTCAGTAGCTCCTGAATGGCTTTCGATGCTCAAAATTGTCGTTTTGCAGGTAACGGACACCAACGGACAGGTTTTAGCGCATAGAGAGAACATTCACGGCGACAAAGGAAAGTTCGCGTTCACTACTGACACGTATGACGTTTTCGAGGTAAGCCATGCCAACCTGACGCATGAACGCTCAATGTTCTGTTGCGATATAAGTTGTCAATCTATACATACATATATCGAACGAGTTTGTCAATATTCATGAGATTTATGTAAAAGAAACTGATTGCCCAGCCATGAGGGAAGCTCCGAAGATTGTTCTTCAGTCAAGTTCACACTCAATTCTCATCTCCCTGTTTGTGACAGGTGTGCTTCATCACAAAACTACCACCCGGGGTTCAAGGTCAAGATCGTGAAATTCAGCTTAATTTGAAGCACGGTGCCGAAGCGATCAACTATGACAAACTCGCCGAAGTCGAGAAACTCAAGCCCCTGGAAGTCAAATTGCAGCAACTTGAGGATCTCAGCGAGAGCATCGTCAAAGGTGCGTTCAAGCTTTCCATGAGATGAAGCTTTTTCGTGATCCCTTCCTTAGTGCTTTGGCCGTTACTTAACTTGGTCCTGTTAAGTTCGCAAGTCTTGGAATCAATCGAGCCCTTCTCCCAAAGAAAAGCTCACCTCTATTGGTCGTATATTTGACGAGTCTCTTCGAAGCTCCGAGTTGGATTGTGGACTTCTCACAGAGCATTGTTTTGTATTTCAGATTTCGCCCACATGAGACAGCGAGAAGAAGAAATGCGGGATACCAACGAATCAACGGCAAACAGAGTCCTATATTCGTCGATGATAGGAATGCTGTGTTTAATGGGTCTAGTCGTTTGGCAAATTCTATATTTGCGAAAGTTCTTCAAATCTAAGAAATTGATCGATTAAGTGAGAAATAATTGAGAAGTTGCTTCAGCGAGGCGAACCAGTTAACTGCTGCAGAGAACAAGAGACGAGCACACGTGGGTTCGGAAACTGCAGACCATCGCTGATTTCGTATTCTTGCTGAACTGTTGAGAGGTATTCACATTCGAGTCGTAGGGACATTTGTACTTTGAAACTATCTCTCTAGAAAATCAGTGATTTAGCCGATCCGAAAAGCGTCTCCCGCGTGTGCTAGTTTCTTGAGGATGTATGTCATCATGTGTGTGATTCAGAGAAGATCAACGACATCTACTGCTGTCATAGGTATTTGAATAAAAGGGAAGAATGTTCTTTGTACATCGCCCTTGTCTTCGTTGGTGGAATGCCGGATCTCAGCTCAGGACGAAACCGGTCATGAGTGGAGCATGGAAAATCATGCATTGGTTCACGAGCATATCGACTGACCTCATTACCATTGACCGGATAAATTCAGGTCGTTCGACAATATCAGTCCCGAATATTACTTCCTTATGAAAACTTCATTCGCCGCAAGAACTCCTTAGGTCGCTGAGCTTCCCAGGACCGGTGGAGAAGTCGTCCCCCCGTAGCAGAGAGTTGATTCAAGAGGGAGAGCCAGAGGTGTCGATTCCCATGAGCTCGGCTCGAAGTTTATTAGGACAGGAGCAATCTTCATAATTATCTGACAATCTCCTTCCTCGGTGACAAATCTCTGATTATTATGTGCCGATTTATGGTCAGGATGCACCTTCCAGCCTCCTTCCTCTGGATTGCTCCGGTTTCCGAACGCTCATCTATTTTGAGGATGTACTTCAGATCGTGCCGGGAAACGGGACGAAACTCTGGGAGTCGAGAAATCGAATGTGGTCAGGAGAAGAATTTCCGCTTGCTCTGAAGCAAAGTTCGGGAGTACAGAAGATTGAGTGGAAGGATAGCTTAAAATTTCCGAATGTTCATCGGTTCTGGAATGCGTAAGGGCAGCTCTATCCGAGCTGTCTTCCTCCCTCCCAGGCGTTTCCATTTCCGACCATTCATGTCCGATTGAGGAAAAAGTGGCCGCAATCAGAGGATCAACACGGACGAAATAGAAGGAAACGAAGACGAGAAAACGAGACGGAAGTTTCTTCACGTTAGAAAATGGTCGCCTATTGACATTTATTTTAGTAATATCCAGTTATCTAAAAATACATATATCTGTCCGGCACGTGAGTCCCTGTGGACACTCGTATCTTTGTAAAAATTGGCATATACATGTATTTATGTATAAATATTTTTTTCTTCGTGAAAACAATCAACTGTGTCTGCTTTCAAACCGGTTCGAATCCGGGGAGTCGTTGCGCCATCGCTATAGCGAGAACGTAGAAAACGCTGAAGTACGTGTTGAGTCGAGCCGTATGTCGATCGAGTTCGACGTGATGTCCAAATCTGCATTCTCGTTCAAGTTGAAACGCTGTGGGCATCGTGATTAGGGGCATCAGCATCGAGATTGCTCCGTACGCAAAGGCCACGACAGCAAATGCGATATACGGAACGAAAAGTAGCAAGGCGTACACCACATGCGATAGCTGAGGACCGATGGCCACGGCCATGGTGACGATTCCGGCTCTCGAATCGGCTACCCTGTCCCTTAAGTTGTTCGCGTGAAGTATGGCCTCGGTATTCAGCGCCAACGGCACGGCGTACAGTAAAACAGAGATCAAACTCCATGGGCTGAAGACTATCGCTTGACATAAGAACGAATACAGCACGCTCAACGGCCCGAATGTCACCATGACGAGCACTTCTCCGAGACCGATGTACTTGAATCCTGGACCGCCAGTGTAGAGGAAGGAGCAGCACATGCCACCAAAAAACACGAGAGCCAACAAGCGGCCGTCCGGAATTAACGTGAATTGCACTAGGAACGCCGCTAAACCCAGAGCGTAAAGCACCGCTCCGAGTCGAACCAGTGCGTCGCTGCTGAGGACGGACGTCGAGTCCACACCTTTCGCATAGTCAAAGTAACTGTTCACTACGTTTCCTGCAGAATGTACACACAGCGCCGTGACAGCGGCTCCGAGAAAGGCCCAAATACTGAAACCACTTCCAAGTCGGTAAGCTAAAGCTGCCCCTAAGGCCACAGGCTCCAGTGAAATGTGTAAACTCCACGGTCTCAGGGCGAGCACACACGCCGATATCACTCCGACAGCTCTTGGGGGAACCTCCATCATGGGGCGAGCTGGTCTGTGGACTTGTCCCGCCCGTAGAAAGTTCGGAACTTCACAAACTGTTCAATGACATTGTGTCTCTTCAGCTGATCTGCTCACGAGTAACACACTACGCGGCCCGGTATTCGGCAACGCTTGGGGTCGTATTCGCCAACCCGGTGTTCAACCATCATCGATAGGAACCGCTGCAACTCGACAGAAGCCAATGCTGACGCATGCCGTCAAAACGGTGACTGACGAACGATCGATCTTGAGGACTGGACGAGAAAAGAACTCACATTTGCAGTTATGGAATCTGAGCAGAGGAAGGCTGAAGAATGAAAATGGCTCGAGTAAATTGTTTGTCATTTTGGGAAACGGAGAGTGCAACGTGAACTTGTCGAAAGACTAATATTGCTAATCGAACTGAGGTCTCGAGGCAAGCGGCGGATTAGGACTCGGGTTCCTCAAGATGCTACTTGGTCGTTGGTCGAAGAGAATCGTTCCGCAGCTGATCTTTTTGGGCCAATTGCGCGGTACAGGGGCGCTTCCTGCTTATTGTCGACTCCGCTTGCGGCCAGCGCCTGGTTGAGTTCTTCTGGAATGCGGGAACAAGAAGATAATCGCTGGAAAGTCGATTGTTGTGACGAAGCACTTATCCGAAATCGGATAATTGAAGAGAAATGATTTTCTAGATTCTTGGCTTCGAGCACAGTCATACTCAATACTGTCGTTCGTCGTATGTTGCGCCCGTCGTTGATATCACTGAGAAAGTAATGATCAATAAAGTAGAAACGGCTGGAATGAGGTAATGCCATATGAAACGTTCGTGAAGTAGCGATCCGCCCCGGGCGGCACCTCTCTTGGGGCGGCATTTCTGGGGCCTGTAGACTCCGGCCTGCCGCTCCGAGCCAGGAGATCAAGCGTTCTATTTTTGCGTACCGTTGGAGTTCACTCAATAGCGAACTCGTTTCGCTTTTGGGTGCATGTGATTTCCGAGAAACTCGCAATTAGAATGAAATGGGAAAAAGTAGCCGATCGATCATTAGAATTTCCGTTGAATCGCATCTGGGGCGGCAAAATTTCCATCCGCCCCGGGCGGCACTTGGGCACGGTCCGCCCCTGGGCTGGCCTGAACAGCGACGCTCTGCGTACAGCACCGTCTTTCCCGCTCCACGCTTGCGTCGGAATTTTTGATTCAGAGTCGACGACAAAGCTGACAATCGGAATTTCAGACACTTCATCGGTTCCACATTCCCGCCGCCCACCATGGTCTCCCTTTAGGAGACCCGACTTTCGCAGCTCACGGGTTTCTGTGCTCTCGAGGAGTGGAGAAAGTTTCAATCGGGAAATACCTCCAATGTGGACGCATCTTTCCAACTCAGTGATTTCAAATTGGACAGATCAGGGGTGGGAATTCTGTACGGGAAGATCTAGGTTTCCGGACTGCGTGTTGATTATAGATGGGTTTTGGTCAGAGAACAGCTTACAGTACCAATTTTGTGAACCACACGTGCTTTCTGAAGTCACTCGAAATGCTTGAAGAACGCTTGTTCTTCTCTGTAACAGGCATGATCTACGAATGAGTGCGCTTGTCGAGACAATTAGAGCCTCATAGCGATGATTTCTGGATTCAATCTGGTGGAATCTGATTCGTCGCCCTACTTCCTAAAGCCTCGGAAACGTCGCCGTGAACAGCTTCATGAACTCGTCGTCGAATGATCGTTCCTAAATAGCATTGAACCTTTCCTTCGAGATGTAAATACGGGTGAGTCAGTTAGTCTGAAAGTATCTCTAGGGTTTCGAAAGATTGCTCACCCCTGGAACAGATGAATCGCCGTGTCTAACGAGTTGCTCCAACCTTTTCATCAGGACTTTTTCCTCATCTTGGCTTGCTCAGGGGTTTAAATGTCTCCGCACTGGATAAACGCTCGACATGTTGCCCTGGTCGACTCACCAGTAGGTGATCTTCCCCTGCGAACTCAAGTACGGTTGCGACTACAGAAATACCTCGACTAGTGCGGCATTAACTAGTGCGGATCCACAATAGTGCGGTTTTGCCGAAAATCGATCTACCTCCATCCCTCTAGCTCGGAATGGCCTCACAAGAAACCGTCTCGTTCCCATGTTGAACCTAGAACACCTCGTTTCTCGTTCATCCGCCATTCGCTTGGCATTCGTCTTACTCCGACTCGACTATTGAGGCACTTCGACTCATCTACTACGGAATTTTCTTTTTTTCAAAAATCAATTCGTTCCCATCCCTTTAGCTCGAGAATGCCTCAGAAAAACTTATTGATATCTGAATTGAATCCAGATCATCTCGTTCCTCGTTCATCCGCCATTTTTAACATTTTTCACACTTCGACTCGACTAGTGCGGTCCCGACCACCCGCACTAGTCGAGGTATTCCTCTAATTGTAACATTCTTTAGTGAGTTCTGTTCCGTTCTCCATCAAGTCCGGGGAGCTACTTCCCGAATTTCGTCAACTCCTTCATCTGTGCTGTGATTCAGGTTTTGGCGACGGAAGTTAGGTGTAGCTATCGTCTGATACGTGCGCCACGCCTCCTCGCCGTGAGTGAAACAACCAGTGAGGTGTCCGCAACAAAGGACGAACTAGCCACGGACGAGCGACGACGCCGGAGCGCCGGAATAAGAAACGAGATTTTGCAAAACAGCTCCATATGCTCCCTGTATGGATGCATCCGTCGTGCTCCGACCGATGCAACAATGATCATGCTCGCTTTGATTGTATTGGATTTCGTGCAATCGCTTTTAGCGGGCTTCTTCGATTCGACGGATTTGTTTTCTTCTATTCGGAGAAATTCTGAATTCCCATTGACGCACGGGCTTGTTTCACCAACCGACTCTGTTAAGATCAACTGTCGATGTGGATTTTAATCCGGCCTAAAACTTCATTCCGTGCTGACCACAATGCTCCTTGTCCGTGCAAGATCTCACTGCAGATTGGAAAACGTAGCTCATTGATATTGTACAAGATCCCTTGAATTGTTGGAGCAACAGTGAAAGACACACCTCTAATAAAGCTATCATATCTCGAGGACCCAGCGACCGGTTCTAGATCCAGCCTTCGAACCCCCATCCCAAGTGAGTATGGACGACTCGCGGTGGGACGCAAAAAACCATGTGGCACGTTTCTAGCAGACGGAATCTCTATTTTATTGATATCGGAACTCTCTTCCGATCCCTTGATCACAGATTTGGTCGGAGCCGCGTTCCTCGTCGGGAAAGTGAGTCCCCTCTGTTTCCCCTAGAAGGAATCATAATGATTGCCTAGATAGAATTCGAACCGAACCGTTGATCCGTCAAAAGGTCGGGTTCCGCACTCCTGTTCGGACTCCAAAACCTTTTGCGCCGTGTGCAGTTCCGGAGACGGAAATGTCTTGCACATTTCCGATCTCGTTCGTCAGGGCTCGAACTCAACTCTGTGATTCCTTTCTAGAAAGTTGTGGATATTCCGTGGCAAGGCCGGAGGAGGAGCGTAAAACACAAATTCAGCGCAGGTTCCCACAAACGACGACTTCGAGCAGTCAATGGGCTTGAGGAAATCATTGAAACAGAACTCTACGTCGATCAGAAAGTCTTGTTTGTACCCACAGACTAGGCGAACCCTTGCCGTGTGAAGTTCTCGGAGAGCTTGCGCTATACTTTCCGAAGTATAGCTGGTGACGGACGGAATGATGCCTTTTGTCGCTAGCGCCGCTGAAAATATCCGAAACTCGAATAAACTCTATATTGGGATATTCACTTTAATCGAAAGAAGAAAGTATTTGCGTCTTCGGAGAGCAAGATTCGAACGTACCATCAGATCTTTCCTCATTGATCTCACTCACCAAAAACATCGCGCTTCATGACGAGATACAGGGACGCTGAGAAGAACTTCCAAACAGATCCAAGAAAGGGATGATTCTGTCGACGGAAACAGGAGCCGTCCTTCCGATATTCTCTCAGCCAGAAATTCTCGTATTCTTTCGGTTGATCGTAGAAGGACGGCCATACTTCAGTCAGACGTTGTTTCAGATCCGAGGGGACTGGAAATCACATTTTTTCAGATCGGCACTTCCTGGATCTTCGTTTCCGTGGAAACTGATCCGGTAGTGATGTTCGATTTTCGACGCCACGTTTCCGATCTTTCCAAAAGAGAGGAGGAAACTGTTGACTTACTCCGTTCGTTTCCATATGTTTCGCAGTTTTTCAACTGGCCTTTCACTTCTTTGATCGTCCAAAACGGTCGAAGTGCATCGATTTTGCACGGGGGACCGATATCGTTGCGATCCACGATTTTTAAACACCGGCCGGGAAACCACCTCATGACTAAGGTGACCTCGGGTGCGTCGACTCTCCGAAAAATCTCAACTCCGTTCATGGACGACTTTCCGGACGGCGCCGGACATGTCGCCTGACTCGACGAAATGAGTATGAACACTAAAAATTTTGGATGCATTTTCTTCGTTGTTGCTAGGAAACAAGTTTCCAGCGACCTTCTGCTCTGCTCGATATTTCATATCTGGAAGAGGAAGTTGGACGAGACCAGCACAACCGAACCTGTGGCACAGTCGCGTGGTTTATGCCGGGGAATGTCCCTCGCTACGCTCGAGGCGTTATTCGATTGTATCGAGCCCGGACGCGCGATCGGATCAAGCGCCTCCACGATTACGCGAGGCGACCATTTCGTACCACACAATTTCCTGCACTAGGTCCTAAGTGTTGATTTCACCCTCTCGCTGAAATCGGTCNCTGGTCCACACGATGCCGTCGGAGCATTTCATACCTTTTGCCCGGGAAGTTGCTGACTGTGCTATTTTCCGAACGGGCGCAGTCCAACTTGACGCTGACTATATTCTACACACTCGAAACATTTTCTCGCCAAATAGGCCCGCCCGCGATGGCGGTGAAGCACTCACCCCAGAACAACGGGCGAGCTCTGAGCACGGAATTTGCAGGCATGGACGTCAGTCTGGCAGAGCAAAACGCCAGCAGTCTCTCCCAGCAGAGAGAACGCGACCGCTTCGCGGCTCAGAAAGTGACAAAGGAGAACACTGAGAGCCGAACAGAATCTCCTGCTCGGCTCGAGGATGACAACGTTCGAAATCCCGCAGGGAGCGGCCATGCTGCGATGGAAGAATTCGCGGTTATATTCGAGGCGGAGAAGGCGAATGAATCGCTTAGCGTTCAGCCCATCAACGCAATATGTGAAGATTTGAGAACGAAGATTGAAGGAGAATGCAAAGAGCCAAGATTCAACAAGAGCGGGGCACTGATCGTCGTGGTGAAAGATGTCAGCGACGCGGAAAAATTGTTGACACTGGCAAGGCTGGCGGGAGTGAAAGTGAAGAGCAGAAGAGCTGCACTGTTGAGAACGGAGTCTCGGGGCAGAATCAAGGGTGTCCCCCCGTCGTACACTGAAACCAGTATCCTTGACAGCCTGAAGGATCATGGAGTGCTCGAGGTCCACAGGATCAAGAAGGGACCAGAGAGAAGAATCTCCAGCGACGTTCTGCTCATCTCAAGAGGCACACTGCCCTCAGAGGTTCGGATCGGTTTCTCGCGTCATCAGGTGGAGCCGCTGGCCGATCTTCCGCTTCACTGCTTCAGATGTTTGGCATATGGGCACCGGATCGCGGACTGCGAGCAGAACCAGGTCAGGTGCGGAGTCTGTGGCCTGTACGGCCACACACGGAAAGAATGTACATCTGAAACCGTTCAGTGTGTCAATTGCGGCCAAGGGCATAAATCGCTCGATCCTCGATGCAGCAAGCGAAGGGAGCTACTGGAGAACTCGAAGCAGAAAATGAGAGCGAGCCAAAGCCATAAGTTCGACCCAGGAGAATTTCCGGTTCTTATACCCGACGCAGGAGTGCAGATACATTCGAAGGGGCGACTGTACTCGGAAATAGTCAGGACTGGTCATCAGCCAAGTCAGCCAAGGAGTCAAGGCGAGCTGGATCAGAGATTCAAGCAACTCGAAGAGAAGATCGAGAGGCTGGTGATGCAAACCATAGAAGACAAACTTGACTTTCTGATTGCAAGAATTGTCGAGCAAGTTTTGAGCAGACTGGAATCGAGTCTCGGAAGGATCGGGAACCCTTTCGAAATTAGTCAGAAGCAGAAGGAAGCAACGCAATCCGCAAATAGCAAGAAGAGAGGATGGAGCTTAAGCAAGAGCAGCGGGAGAAGCGCTTCCGATGACGACGCTGGTAATTCTCCTAATGCCAAATGCAGCAAAGCCGAGCAGGAAGGCCAACAAGATCATGAACACCAGTAGAACTTTTCGTGAACCACCCGGGCTCACTAACCTCAGGATTCTCAACTGGAATTGCGAGGGGATCAGTTCGGTTTTAAGAGAGACACCGGAGGAGGAGTGGAGAAGATTTGACTTAATTATACTGACAGAAACCTTTTCAATCAGCGGGTTCGACCTGAACACATTCAGAAGTCATCACGCGAAAGCCGGACGAACTAACGAACGAGGTAGACCTAGTGGGGGAGTTTCGGTCCTCTGGAGACCGACATGCTACTTCGAAGGAGTGAGATGGTGCGAAGAAAATGCGATGGTGGTCGGATTCCAAGATTGGGATCTTATTGCGCTCTACTGCAACCCAACCATGAGCGGGCAGGAAGTGGCTGATAGAATCCTTGAAGCCTGGACGGAATGCAGGAGCCGAAACGTACTCTTGTGTGGTGATCTCAACTGTAGACTGGATAAAGAAGGGAAGAAGACGGATACCGTGCTCAAGACAATTGATGATCTCAATCTCAGGGTATGCAACGATCGCGCATTGCCAACGTATATAGACGGAAGAGGAGGATCGTCAGTGATCGACATATTCGCCACGACATTCGACGCTGCTCAAGTTTGCATCCCGGAATACGCACAAGGGGACTCCATCCGCACGATGAGGAAGCACATACCGATGGAAATACGCATGACAATCTAAAGTTAGCAAGATAACAGGAAGGCAATGGAGCAGTGTCGCCAACAAGCTTGGGTGATCGAGAGAGAAAGACTCGTCGCTCTGACTGAGGAGATAGACTGGGGTGATGCCGCCGTGATGGACGCCGACAATATGTGGACCATGATAAGGGACACGGTGGCTCGAGCAGCGAAAACTAGGCCGCGAAACAAGAGGAGAGCTAAGCCGTGGTTCAACCGTGAGTGCTGGTCGGCCCGACAGAAGACGCTTCAGTGCCTGATACTCTCGAGAGAAAGACCGGAGATGAGAGCACTTTATGTCCAGGCGAGAAGAGAATATAGAAAAGTTATTCAACGAGCGAAACAACAACACATGGAGCGATGGGAAAATCAGTGGCTGGAGAGGGTTGAGAGAGAGCCCCACCGGGCGACGTGGAACAAGAAAAAAGTAATCTGCCCGGTTGACGATTCAGATATGAAGGAACACCTGGAGCGAGCCCTAGCAGGAGAGGATACGGTGCCACGGGACCCTACTCTTGAGGAAGGAGGAGCTGCCCAGTCGGACCTGAGTGAAGAACTAGATCGGCCTTTCCTAATCGAAGATGTCGCGATGAAATTAGCCCGCCTGAGCGGTCGAAAGGCGACAGGGCTCGATCGCGTGTCGAATCGCGTTCTCAAGGAGGAAACCTGTCTCTGGCCTTTCTGGACGGGGCTCTTCAATCAATGCCTGGTAGAGGGGAGGCTGCCGGCGCAATGGAAAGAATCAGGACTCGTCCTCATTCCAAAAGGAAAAGGGATATTGTCACAACCCAGCGCCTGGAGAGGC
Organism: Neoseiulus cucumeris; assembly: GCA_021527715.1. NCBI lineage: Eukaryota > Metazoa > Arthropoda > Arachnida > Mesostigmata > Phytoseiidae > Neoseiulus > Neoseiulus cucumeris. The sequence goes on along the minus strand of JAJSRV010000045.1, from coordinate 926,980 downwards.
ATTGCACTGAAGAGTTGCGCCTTCAAGGTGTTGACGTCGCT
>JAJSRV010000045.1:600000-922904 GCA_021527715.1 Neoseiulus cucumeris | reverse complement strand
TGAAGGGGATTGACCGGCGAGTAAGAAAGCGACTACACTCCAGTTAACTTCGTTGTACAGGCAAAGTGCATCCTGCTTTTTATAGTTTATTCATAGGCCGCATCGGTATGAAATCAGCCATTACGAAATGGCGCGAATGCTCGAAAACTCCGATCCCAACATTTCCCCCTGTCAAGCCTGGTGTCTACCTCCAGGCGAAAAGTTCCCGGAAGCTTGTGGTACGCTTGCACTTGCGGGCCGGCGGCACTCTGCGCGGCGCGGCTTCGGGTTGAGCCAGATCCGGACTGGCGGAACCAGCGTCTGGGGCATCTACCGCGGGTACCGGCGGTCGAGCACCGCTGAAAGTAGGACTCTCCTCGTCGTCCTCTGGGGTTGGTGATGACCGCGGGGAATGGAACTCGTCCGCACCGGCTTGGGCGGCTGAATCGGAAGGAGAAGGAGCGCGCGGAACGTCGTTCAAGGGCTCGGACGCTAGGAAAGGCCTCACGTCGAAGTCCTCGTCCCAATCGTCGTCTACCGTAGGGGCGGCTAGCTCGCGGTTGGCGTATCTCTTCCAGAGTTGATTGCGATGGCGAACCAGGGGCCCGGCGGCCGATGAGAGTCGGATCATCGCTTTCCCTTGGAATGCCTCGACCACGGCGGGGATGCGCTTTCCGTTCGACAGCTGGACTGTGACTTCCTCCCCCAACGAGAAGGTTCTCACGCGCGCGCCGTGCTTATCGTCATAGTTTCGCTTGAACGAGCGCTGATAGGGGGTCAGTTCTTTGCCGACTTCACCCCTCGGCTTGAATACGTCGAGCGGCGTCCTCAATTCTCGACCGAAAAACCTCTTGTTGGGTGTGTCATTGTCGATGGTTGCGTTCGGCGTATAGTTGTAAGCCCGGACCACTGCGTCGAGGGACCCGGGGGTGCCGTCAAGTGCGGCCTTGACGGTGCGGACCATGCGTTCTGCTAGTCCGTTGCTCATGGGCATCTGGGGTGCGCATCGCAAGTGGACATCGCCGAGGTTGCCGAGGATTCGGCAACCTCGGCGAGCTTCTTGACAGCTTCTTCCATCACAAACAAGAAGATTCGAGATTCACGTGAAAACGGTTCTTTGAACACAAGTCGACTGCGCCACTGAAGGGGATTGACCGGCGAGTAAGAAAGCGACTACACTCTAGTTAACTTCGTTGTACAGGCAAAGTGCATCCTGCTTTTTATAGTTTATTCATAGGCCGCATCGGTATGAAATCAGCCATTACGAAATGGCGCGAATGCTCGAAAACTCCGATCCCAACAAGATTTTCCTCGGTTGATTAGCCACGAACGATCTTAACTACATGCCATGTTGACTCGTGGTACCACACTCCCGAGCGGCAGGTCGTTGGTTCGAAACTCTTTTGGTACCAGAAGTGCCAGATGCCTCTGATGGAGGGACGGAAAAAAAAAGGTGGCCCAGATAATAATACGGGTCGAATAGGGCTACTAGCCTTTCAGGGTCAAGATGTATTTTGTCGGAGAAAATCAAACCTTGGTGACTATTTCAAGGGAACGTAGAACGTAACCAAATACATAACGAGATAACAAAGCTCCTTGTGGTCCGATGCCCGTGACTGAATGTGGTGACGTTCGTCACCGAGAGACGATTCTCGTTGACACCCGGTGGTCGAATACTGGATTTCTTCTTAGGTTCCATCATGCGGAAGCGGGACTGAGACTCACGGTTCGCAGACAACCGAAGAAGGAACGATAAGGCGAGAATCGAGATTATGACGGAGTTTTGGAAAAGCACGAGCTGAAGGTTGCACCAAACCTGAATACATATCTCAGAATTTGTTTTGACGAATGAAAGCCTCGAAGGTCGCCTCTTCTGAAGTCCACACAACAGTTGGAACGGTGAATCGAGTGCGCTTGAATCGCTACATTCATTCCAGCAAAATGTTGGTTGGACCGAATGCGACGTACGGTCCGATCGAAGGCGGCCAGCCAACTTCTGCAGAAAGCTCCTTCCAATGAGATAAATATAACCCGGCGCCGCGCGTACGAAAGCGCGCCGATATGTCTCCTCAGGCTGCAACGCAACAAGATAACGGAAGTGTTTTCTGTTTCGCTCTGCAATCTTCGCGTATATTGTTACATTGCTCAGCTGGTCCGTCAAACAATTTGTTTAGACTTTTTTCGTGCTCAGTAAGGATCGATTCGATTATGCGGTGAAGCGTTCACGTTTCAGCACTTGTTTCCAATACTGAGAAGGGTCCATCTGTCGATCCGAGCTGGCTTGAATGTTTGTTTGAGTTAGTGACGGCGACCACCACTGTCTAGACGGCGACGACGGCGGCCACTACCGCTTCTACTTCGAGTGTTTGGCCTTCGCTAACGAAGCCATTCTGTCTGTCATCGGCGACTCAGTGTTTCACGATCTTTGCAGCTCGTTGAGCGCGTGGTTATCAGTTTTTTCTACGCTGCAGGTTCCGTCGTTCGCTTGGAAGTTTCCTCCAGCAGAAAAATTGATCAAGCTGTGTCCTCAAAAATGTGACCCTTGGCTGCTACACTGGTAGGCAGTGGGTGGGCTGAGAAAATGAATCAAAACAGAGAAAGATCAACGATCTTGAAACGAAACAACACTGATGGATGCGACAGCGAGGGATGACGAAAGATTTGTCGAGCCTGAACGCTCTTATCTTAGGCGCGAAGATTCCCTTTTTCTGAAATAGAACCGCTGATCGGTCGAACTTACACAATCGACGACCGTCATTGGCGCCTTTATCGATTCCATCGCCGTTACGATCGCCAGAGATAAAGGCTCTGTATTCTGTACTAATGCCGTGAGTTATCCAATATTAGGCTTTCACGATACTCTTTTCTTGAAATGAGGTCTAGGTCCACAGAAAAGCTTCTGCGGTTACTGCTGTCAGAATTATGGGTTTATTAACGTCGGCGGCGAAGCTATATTTAGCCATCCAAGCGTTTCCAAAGATCTTTCGATAGGGGGCAATATTCTGTGACAGCGGGCCAGCCAGTTGCTCTAATCCAGACGTATTAAATAAGCTAGAAGACCTGCCTTTGCTCAGCGCGCGGAATACTTGCTTTCGGAGCGTTCGTGATCGCCCTGTGTTCGGCCAACAAGCTGCTTTGAAATCAGAAAAAACTCAAGACAAATATATCAAACTAGCTCCAATCGCACAATCGTAATGCTCCGTTGTGTATAATCCGATTTTGTGAGATTTCCTCATGAGGGACGCATCGCACTGAGCATTCAACAGCTCTGAAAACAGGACGCCGTGGTTTGTCCAGGATGCAAACGTCAAGAATGTATCCTCTTGTGGCTACTTTTTGTTGCTGCTTGTCACCCCGGCTCGGATATGTTCAATTTGAATGGAAATAACAGTGTGAATGTATCATGACAAGAAAATAGAACAGTACATATAAATATACGGCGGAGAAAGTTTGCGCGCAATCGATTACGATCTGGAACGTTAGCTGCACGTTTTGTTCGACACAGATCGAAACGATGAATGAAGCGAACGTTTTGAGTTTCACAACTTTCCTTTCTGCTCGCATGAACAGAAAAAATAGCATTGAATCTATTTTTTCCGAAATTTTCTGGAACATGAAGCCGCGCGGCGTGTCCTTGTGTAGATCACCACGCGAGCATAATTAGAACGAAAAAACTATCGTACTGCTGTTCACAGGATCCGATCCCAGATGAAAACAGAAGATCAGAAGTGAGCAAGTCTCTCATTCCAAGCTCGGAAACCCCTTGGAAAATACTCGGTATTTTTATCCATGCGCTGTTTCGTTAAACGGCGGACGATTGAGAGCGTACGTAAATTCCAGAGCCACGACGCGTGAAAGAGTCCGTGGTGGAATTACCGGACTAGTTGATCGTAGATAACAGAGAACGTCACATCGAGAAGTCGGATTGATGTTGACTTCCAAAATCGCCCGTATACGAAAGACTTGCGAGAAAACCTGTTTTTCGTTTCCAATCCGTGGGAAGCATGGCGACTGAATTAATTCAGGAGCACTCAAGTTCTTGATGGAGATTCCTCTGCGCTCGATTTCCTTAATGATGGCGTTGCTTGCGGCTTTCGGAACAGATAAGGATGCCGCTCAGTTTCTCATTTTCAGAACGACGATCGTTGAATTTATTCTGCCGTGAGTCGACGAAGCGTACTTTGTGGCCATCATCTTGTTGAAACTTAGCCCTCCTTCTGCCCGAATCATCGGGATTTCTCAGACGATCCTATAACACAATTATTGCCGCAAATTCGTTCGATTCACCAACAGAATCTAGGGGAAACCGTGTAATATGGCTCTGCGGCGTCGCGTAGACGCGCGAATCGGTATTCCAAGGCTTTTTGCTTCGAGAAAAATAACCAAATCAATTAGGTGAAATAACTCTTCAGACGGAAAAGTTGTGCTTCGTGGTTGTCAGTAGCGTTTGGGATCTTCTGTGACGATTGAGTCTCAGACAGTTGAACTGCATCCGAGTTCAGTTAGGAAACGGGATTTCCTTTTTTCTTTCAAATTCCATTCAGACTCACTTTTTAGACGTGAAGTTTTCTGTGGACCACCCGCTGCAAACAACAAGCAGGAGTCTTTTCGGCAAATGGGTGACCGTGTTTATATAAGTTGTTTTCCGTCTGCAAATGAGAAACCTATACGTAACCTGACCTCTGGGGCAGCGTTCGTTTGAAGCGTCAGAGAAAGAATGTTAGCTACGATTCTTAACACCGGATTCTGGCTCTGGGGCCTTCGCCGCTTGAAAGAAAAGAAACATCGACTCCTGCTAAGTCGAAGCGAATTCTGTGTTAAAGAACAGACGAAGAATGTCTCCAATGAAGACTGGAAAGATAACGCAGCAGCTAGCGGTGGATCCGGACGTGATCTGAAAACGGCGGAGAATCATCTGCTTCGGAATCCAGAGATCACGAGTTCGACGAAACGTCGAGGTTTTGTGTTGGTCCGGCGTTACCGACGATTCCTTCGTGAGCCAACGCCGGGCATGATGCAAAAAAAAACCTTAGCTCTTCTGAAAATGGGCCAATTCAAGATTGAGGACCCGGAGTGAGTCAAGTACAAATGCGTCCTGTGAAATTTTCGGTGCTCTTCATTGAATCGACAATGATTTCTCGTCTCCAAATTTTCAGATTTCTCGATGTTGTTTTCAGGATTGCTTGATTCAGGCAGAACTCCCCCCTGGTTGAGCCTGCTGAGACAGGGGATCGTTTTCCATAGGAATTTCATGGTTATGACATATGACCCACACACACTCCTGGAGCCCTCTCTTGCAATTTAAACGGAAGATTTGGATTCATGTGCTATTCTCAATATGCATATTTATGATATTTTCATGATTATAATTTATAATATTTCTCTTAGATTTGTTCTACGGATCGAGTTTATTGTTATTTTACTTTACTGGCAAACAACGAATCAAATCGGGTGGAAAATTCTGTGCGGAGAAAAGCCTCTCTTCCGGAATTAGTTCCTGTCCCTAATTCAAGCGACTCAAGAAGGTCGAACACCTCTCACGAAGAAGCTGACGTCCGTCCGTAACGATATGCGCATGGTTGACCACTCTAATTGGAAATGCTGGAAAGAAAGTGACGAAAATTAGGAACAAGTGGATCGCCCCGGAGTTCCGAGAAGCTCACGAACTTCCTTCGATGAGACGAACGCTCGAGTGCGCAGGAGTCAAGAAAATAGAGTTGAGATGAGCTTTTTGCCAACGCAGATACTGGACTCTCGTCCTTGAATGAAACGCAGCCGAGAGCCGGCAGCTGGGCTCCGTGCGTCGACTCATCATCGCTTACTCTCGAGCAGGAATTATTTTTCGTGATTCAACAGTATTCCGGAGGTTCCGGAAGTCGAGCGTGTCCAAATTTCCAGCAACAAACACAGGCGGTGTGGCAAGACGCAGCTGGGTGTCTTCGAAATGCGCGATCGCGAAACGATCTCAGATGCTTTCGATGCTTTCTCAGCTGCTGTTGATTCGAGTTTGGGAGAATGCTTTCCGCAATTTCGCTTCAGGTTTCAGTGAGTATTCCTCCAAGGTCGTTCTTTTTTTAGAGAAAGCACGGTGTTCTCAACGAATCAGACGCTCAGACTAAGAGAGGATCGTGCATATCGAATCAAAATAACCTGAAACCACTAGGATGGTGAATCATGATGTTGACTTGTTACACTGATGGCCTTTTGCGCCTGCGGAAATTTTCAACAGGCCTCCTCATGACCATTAGTGCCGGTCATTGCATTGGGCTAAGTAAGTATACTCGAGGATTATTCTGAGCCGCGAAGGAGTGTTCTTGTCGAGGAGAAAAAAGGCGTGATGGAAAGGAGTAGCTCCGTAAAACAGGTGATTATCGAGTTCTGTCTGGGAGTGTGTTTCGCATGAGAGTACGTGATCTTCGGAATCAAAGGCGAGAACCTCGAGAAGACCCACGCTGACACTCAATCACCTCCGGTGAAACAAGAAACGAGAGACTGGGACCTAAGGATTCGAACCTCAAAGAAAGATCATTTCCAAATAGAGAGGAAGCCCCGCTCCCTATGATGGACAAAGAGGAAGGAGTGCTCATCTACGGTCGATACCCTCGGACGTCAATCTTCCCGAATTGTTCGTTTGATGTTTTCCTGCTTCCAATTTCTGTTTGAGATGATGTTAGAATCATGAGGAGTCATAGAACTCGCGGGGGAGCCGCTTCCCGGAAAACTTTTTATCCGCGATGGATTCATGCGGATATATGAGTTGGAGCCGAACGAGGGTGAGAGAATCAAACACATTTCTCATCTGACACGTGGAGAATTCGCCAATTTGAATTCGTCCATAGTTTCCTCGAATCGGAGCATTTCCTCAAGGCAGCCTTCGAATATGTTGTTTGAACTTCTCTCAAGAATCGTGCTAACGCGTTAATTGACTTTTCATAGTGACCAGGAAAGTGATTGTTCGTTAGCAAAAACAAACTGAGAGCCAAATCATTCTATGGAGCCGTTCCCCTTGATTACTCAAGCCAGAATATTCTCGGAGAACTTGAGCGGATGTGTCGATGTACATTTCGAGAACACGTGTGCAGCCGCGTCGCTAGTAAGAGTTTATTGCTGATCTCGGGCCCCAATCACGACAGCGCGGCGCGGCGGTGGCGTTGGTGGCAGGAGTAGCGACCTTCGCGCAATCTTTCAGATTGACACGTGATGCTGTTGTTTTGGTTTTCAGCAGGATTCTTTCGACCGAAACTTCGTTTTGTCGCCGCGGTGTCGATGTCGAAATGAAATAATTCGAGGGAAAAAAACCCAGAGTTTCTGGATCGCTCGAGTTTCTCAAGATCGCTGAAGGGCCTTTTTCATCATCCTGATAAGGTTTATGCTCAGAAGTTCCAGAGATCAGATGGCTTCAGGTCGCTAAGAATCGAAACTCGATCACCATAAACAGTCGCGATCAGCTAATAACAATGGGAGAATTTGTCAATGCGTCAAGAGTCTTGAAGCTCCAATTAACAATCGGGTGATGTGTCTGTTGGAAGAACTCGAGATGAGGCCGTCCGGGCCGAGATTTAATTGATTCCTACTCGGTTCACCTTTTATTCGAGCCAATTCAAAACCGTCAAGAGCCACGAATGTCAAGTACTGTCATTTCAGTGGGATAGTTCCGTGATCGCGCCGCGAAAACTCGCCACCGGATACAAAAAGAACACGACGGAAGCTCGTCAACTTCTTCGCCGAGTTGGAGAAGTTCGTCAGAAAAACCTTCAATGGAACGCTATGAGATGAGTAGGTTGTATGAATAGCAGTTACCCATATGTATCGGAGTAAAAAAAACTTTGATTGCGTCAGTTTGGTTCGCCACAGTTGCGAACTTTGGGAACATAAAGGTGGAAACACTTCGGCTTCGTGTTCGAACGGAAGACGGAAATCTACTTCCACTTGGAAACAGGTTGCGAAACTGTATTTTTCGGATTCTCAGCATGTTTACTCGGAGGGGATTAAGAAACCTAGCTGTGACGCGGATTTTCTGGTCTCCGTTGGCCAGAGTTTTCAACGACCCCCGTTCGGTCATTGGTAGCGATTTCTGGAAAGTTCCAAGTGTGCGCAAATAGGTGCCGGATGTCAATGCAGACGGAGAAACGTGTTGCGTCAATGAGTACACATCCATCGAAAGGTGCTTCGCCGGCTGATCTGTTGACATTTGAGACAAACAAGCCCCAAAGGCAACTTATATGTATCTGCTGAGTGTGAGTTTCTTCATGAGATCATCCTTGCTGCTCGATGTTATAACCGACGGCGGCGTTCGTTGCCAACATTGGTGTCCGATTCGGCGCATAAGAAATGCTGATCGTTGCGCCATTAATTAGAGAGCTGGTATGCCAAACGTCAGATCTATGATCGGCCTTCAATCGATTCGATAATATGACGCCTTCGTGAAATTTCCAGATAACTTCGAGCTGATGCTAGTGACATTTTCTCAGATCCGAAACGAGGCTTCCTGAACACTTGCTTAAATCAGCAATCTCCTGAATTCTAGTCTTTCATCGACTACCAGGAGACCTCTATGGATTCCCGAATATTCGATCTCTCCACCACCAACAACAACAGAACCACAGCGCGAAGCTATAACAACGTTGAGTTTCAGTAGGTGCTAGCAGCGCGAATTCATTTTAATTTCAGGTTGGAGACTCTGACAGGGTGAACGAAATGCTCATCACTAACCAAAGCATCCATCATCGAGCTGTCCGAGGCTTCCAGGTGAATAGCAGTAAAATTTATTGAACCAAATCAACCGGCGAATAGAACCCGAGTTCCTTCCCGCACATGAAATTACACATCAGAAATCATGGAAGATCTGATCAAGCAGTGGCGGTCAATGGCATTCGGCAGCATCGAGAACGTCGTTGTGTCCGTCATGCGAATCGCGCTGGATGAGTTTTTGAGCTCCTCTCCGCTCGTGGATGTTTCGACTGACGTCAGAGGAGCGCTTATCTTGCTCGTTGCATCATATCTCGTTCGTCGTGGGAGAAAATGAGTCTGAAGAGAGGGAAATCAGAAATCAACCAGAATCGGTGTTCCTCGGATGATATCTGAGGAAACAATTTTGGTTGACGTGGCTGCGAGAGTCTTGGAAAATGTTGGTTTCTGCGATCGCTAAACGCTCTTAAGCGAAATTACCTCGTTTACGTTCGGCTCATCATTGTTAATATAAGAGATGAATTTTTCTTAAGGATCCTCACGTCAGGTAGAGGCATTTGAGACCTCTGTGTGATCAGGATCGATAGTTCCTCGTTTCCATAATTTTCGACCAAAGAGCTTGTACGTCATCTGCATGATGTCCGACGGAAGTCAAGAGATTATCGGTCTACTTTCGGATACTCTGACGGCTTGGAGTTCGAGATCCCAGAACGTTGGCTTCTCTGTCCTTCCATGTGATCGTCATCTTCATCCGATCGTGTCTTTGCTCTTGGAAATTTCATCGATCTTAACTATTTCAATTATCCACCTGACAAATTATAAAAGGACGCTTTCTGCGAATTCAAGTTTTCCCGGTCATCCGGTGGAAGATTATAAAGCGTGGAGTTGTGACTCGATTCAGCCAGGCGTAACATACTTTTTGTCGGACATGCGGACAAATCAGTCGCCCTGTTGGACAGAGAATGTTTTTATCATCTTTAGGCGAGCAAGCTTCGCTCTCGATATTCAGTTATATCACAGCCGAGTTTACCCTTCAGAACTTGAGACGCGATTGCACCGCCTCTTGAGCTTCGTCATTCAAGGGATCATTGTTCCCAACATTAGCACCCAGGAATCCCGATCATCGAAATTGATACCCGATACACACTTAGCGACTTACACTCTTGGAGACGGGAGACTTTGGACATGATACCCGATAGACGGGGTCTGAGCGGAAACTGTTTTCAAGAGACTGAACGCAGAAAAAAGGCCACTTGTGCGTCATTTCGTCACTTTTCGGCTCGTTGGCTCGAAGGTGCTCTGAAATCGTCAGTTAGCATCGTAAAAGTTTGATTCTGGCGCTATTTTGACGCTTAAGAAGAAATACCCAAGACTGCACCAGAATGGGCTCGCTGGGGGCCTTTCTTCTGGGAGTTGGGTCCTAGAAGCTCGGTTTTCAGGGAGCAAGAATGTTGAATAAACTTCCGTCGTGTTCTCAGGGTTACTGAATACGATTTAGTTGTTGTCGGCCTGAATTTTCCAGGAGGGCGACAACCTCAACCTCAGGCGAATCATGACAGGACCACCGGACTGTTCGACGCAAATCATCGTAAACGATGACCGCAACCTTCGCCTTGATCTTGATTTCTGACTTTCGTTCACAAGAAGCAGCATTCGCAGCGTACCGGCCGAGACTCCAGACACGTCGTTTGAACGGCATCTGAAGAATTCTATCAGAATTTAATTTGCGGTAACTTCAGCCGAAAAGATACGTTTTCGGATCCTCGCTCGTGCGCCGGGTCTTCAGATGGTCGTCTGTGATCGAGTTCTCGGCGACGGCAGCTCCAGAATCTACGACGGGAGCGGCGTGAGCCCTCTCCGGAGGTTCCGGGGAAGCTCCATTGATGGTATGTACAGGAAGGGAAAATTCGGAATTCGTGCCTCAGTTTCCATTTCTATTGATATGCCGAAACATTCGTTAAGATTCTGGAGAATCGCAGAGTTTCTGATACTTCGGGAGATGCATCGAGCTCTCCGTCTTCAGTGTGACGTTTCTTGGTCATGAGGCTACTAGGTGAACGAACCAACGAACGAACGAAGCAGGCAAAAAGGCAGCGGCGCCGGAGCCAACAAGTCAGTTATTCAGTCAACCAGCCGAGCAGTGGCCGCCGGAGTAGCGGCGACTTGGTAAACTGGCTGACTGAAGATCCCGTGGACGGCCGCTATCAAAATTAGCTAAGCGAGATGAAACGAAATTGACTAGTTTCCTCCACTCGAGTTTCTGGAATCAAACACCATTCCTCAGAGAATCGCTCCCCGAAACTTCCATGATAACAAACAAGTGTGGCCTTCAAAAAAACCCGTTGTATTGCATCCATAAGTCTCGCGATGTCTCTGGAACATTATCTTCATTCGGATAAATCCGAAATCTCTCGGGAAAACCCAAAGTCTCCGACGAAGGCGATAAATGAGCATACAGGTTATTCGAGTGATTATCCCACGTGAAAATTGAACGAGGCAGTATTATGTCGAGTGACGGGAACTCCGACTTTTATAATTTGTCCTCTTCGATATAATATTTACAATGGGAATACATCGTGTGAGCGACGAAGAGATGAAACTTCACTGAACCTTCTGTTTGTAACTTCTGATGTAGAAGTTGACGAACAGAACGAGAATCGCACCAACAGCGCCTTGCCAGAAGTACACGATGCTGGGGGGATAACCGCACTTCTTGAACATTGGGATGGAGAGATGAGCCAACATGAAGAAGAACTGGATGATCTGAACTTTCGTCAAGTGCTTCTTCCACCACAAGTACTTCTGTACTTCGGGGCCAAGCGTCGACAGGAAATAGTACGAGTACATAATGGCGTGAACTGTCGAATTGAGGCACAGGGTGAAGATGACGAGGTTTGTGAGTCCGTAGTAGGCAGAGCCCCAAGACGCTGCGACCACAATCACATGGTGGAACACGTGGAGGAACGTGATTTGTCGTTGTTTCTTGCGCAGGACGAAGAAGAAGGTATCGAGGAAATCGATCACTCGAAGCCACCAGTAGTAGAAGGTGATGTTCATCAGTTGCACTCCCAGCGCATCGGTTCGCCTGTCAGGCGGTGCGCACATGAGAGAGTTTCCCATGGAGAAGTAGAAGTGGTGGAAGATTTTGATCGCGAATCCGAGACTGGCCACGATTTGGAAAAGGTTGTAGAGACGGGTGGTCCATGTGAGCTGATACGGCTTGCGGTCCCTCATGTACTTGGGACCCCAGATATAAACCATGTAGAGATATCCAGCGATCAGAGAAACCAGAGTCCACGGCTGCGCTGAGACCCATCCTTTCACCCGGGGATCCTGTTCGAATACGTACCCTTGGGCAAATCCTTCGAGCTCCATTTTGCGCTTCCACTTGAGGTCAACTCTGTTTTGTCACACGAATTTTTGATGCCCTGAACTCACTGACACTGGTGATTGGACGGTCCTTCTTCTCAGTCCCGCTCTTTCATTTCTTTGCAGTAGTTTTCAGTAGAAACTCGACCCTGCGTCTGGAAAAGGATGCCGGATCCGCCCGCTTGCTCGTGTGCTTGAGAAGCGGGTCTCAACACAGCTTTTCCTCTCAGAAAACGCTCACCAGATCAAGATTCGGTTGATCTTTCTGAGACTTGCAGCCCTCGTGACGAATCTTTCCAGCGGCTTGTGCTGCTAGGTTGCAGAGGGTTGCTAGCTCGTTCGCTTGCTCGTCTCTTCACTCGACTGATTCCGACTGAGTCCAAGTACCGGGGGCAAGATTCATTTCTAGCGCGCGGGTAAGGTCTGGAAAGGAGGCCCTCGCGAGAGAGAGAACTTCGCGGCAGCAGCAGCAGCAGCTTCGGCTGCGATTATCGAAAACAACGGCAAAAACGAAGGAAGATAGGATCCGCGGACAGTTCAACGGATGAACGAACGAAGAGAGCGAGAAATGAAGGAAGGAAGGAAGGAAGGAAGGTTCAGATGAACGGACGAAATCGACTCTATGACGTCAATCATCTCAAGAAGTTGCTGTGCCCAGTTGATCGGTCGGTCTGTCTGACAAACTTCAGCTTGTTTTTCTTCCGACTTGTTTATTGAGTTTCCATCCGTCGTTCAATCGTCGCTTTTTGACTTCTTTCTCGAACAGTCTCGAAATCTGATCGGGGATCGTACACGGTCGCCGTCCCGTGGATAGTATACGAGGTTCTCCCGCTCTCTTTGAAGAGCTTGAGCTGCGGTGAGGTGCATTTGTCCACCCCTGTGCGCATTAATTTAAAGTGAGCTTGCACATTAGCAGACCTTTCCCGTGAGAGGGCTAAGGTTTCGACAGAATGTTGCAGAGAGGTGTTCGCCCAGTCTCAGAAAGTGGCGGGAAATTCTGTTTCTCAAAGAAAACAAAACTGTCAACCAATGCAACTCGATATTAGATGGATCTGTAGGTCTCGTTTCGAACAAAGGGCAATTTGTGTGAGCGGCGAGTTGGCACCGGAGGAATCCGCGGAGATCCGAATCTTTCGGTCGGTTTCCGAGGTTGACAAGTAATTTCAGATCAGGGATCACGGCCACGGCAGATGACTATTCGCAGAGATCGTGATTGCCGCCGGATCGCGAAGTGCTAGACGGTTTCTGAAGGGCTCAAATCCATTGAAGGACTTGCTTGACTCGACCTGATTCAGCGAAGGAGAGCGTGCTCGTTGAAAATCTATATGAATCCATCGAAAATCCATGCGTGATCACCGGCTTGATTCCACAACTCGGAGCACGATATTTCCGTTCGATCCTCGTAAAGATTTCCTTCAGGGAAGTATGAGGTCATGGGTAACATCCTCGTTGAGAGAAATAGATCTGAATATCCACGTAGACTCGTACTTCGATAGCTCCTCTGATTGAGCGAGACGTTGAGAAGCAATTCAACAGAATCATCTTTGCCGCCACAGAGCGAACTTGTTGGCTGGTTCGTTTTCACCTCGTTTGCGACGACACGGTTATTTTCACGAGCGCTTTCTTGGTCAATTCTTTCACAACGGACACTGTGTCAGAATATCGTAAGAAAACTGTCACCAGAAATAGTAACCAATGTTCCAAGCTGTGGTCGGCCATTCCGACCACAGGGTTCGGAGCTACGCAGGGTCATGGCTGCTTAGAATCAAAGCGATAAAGAGTGTTTACTTCGGAGCCTCCGTCTTGAGCAAAAACCAGATTATTTATTTCAATTCTGAACGGGTCGCACAGAATTCCAGAAGTTTCAAACCTCGTAACAGATGGCGGCTGGAGCTCCCCTGTGATGTGTTTTGCTTTGCTGACGACATCCAGGGAACCGTTTGTCCATAATCGTTCCAACGATCATGATGTAGCTGAGGGAACAACGAGTTTCCGATTCCCTTGCCAAGTTATCATTGGCGAAATAGATCTCGTAGACTCTTCTCCAGCCACGAAGGTCATCGAGCTAAGCGTCGAATGCTGCTGACGACCATATAAGCTTAATTCTCCATTACTGTTCTTCAGGAGAGTTCACACAGACTTCTTCACACAATTCTTAAACTGTCACTGGAAAGTCTCGCACGGATTCATGGTTATTTATTCTAAGCCTTGGGGAATTGTCGAGGTATACACAAATGGCGGTACTCGCATAAGATGACAGTTACCTCTTGATTACCACTAAGGCCCGGGAGTCAATCGTTTTCATTTCTATCCAGTTCTTCGGAACTGCGTAAGCATCCGGAACAGTTCTAGAAGACTCGAGTGGTGTTTACGGAGTTTGAGAAACACCGGTCTGAATTGTCTTCGATTGCTTCATCGAGAACATCAGTTCAGGCAACAAGCCACTAAACTCGTGGGTTCTCTTGTGGGAATAGAACAGTCAACTCTCCTGACTTCAGGACAACTAGTGGTTGCTGACTAAAGGAGTCCACGGAGTCCGTAGAGCTGCTCCAACTGTTGGCTCTTTCAGCCCTATTCTCGCGAACTCGATTCCCGCAAACCCGAATGCGCCCCGAAGCTCAACCACTCGACAACAAGCAAAATCAGTAATTCAGAATCTTCAGTTTGATAATCGGCTTCCGGTCGCCATCGGGCCCTCGCGGGGAGAGAAAGAGAAAGGAGGCAGCATTGTAGTCTCGCTCAGAAGCTTGATGAGCGGACGAAGTCTCATTCGGGCTAGTGATTTTCGGGCTGACGAGAATCGGGTTGGCAACAGGTGAGCATTATGGAATCGAAATGTTCGAGTCCTTCAGTACGAGTTCGTCTGAGTCCATCCGGAAGCTTCAACCTCGGCGCCGGCCTGGATGGACACTCAAGTTCCCATCACCGAACTCAGTTGTGATCGTTTGTGTCGAGATGCTCACAGGAACCACCGATATCATGTTTTGACCGTGGGGGCTCGTGTGGCGACATTTCTCGTGTGTGTCCGACCCGGTTCTGCTTGGAGATTTCTAACCAGAGCAGCAATCAGAAAATCCAGGTAGAATAATATCTATCCGTGAACGAGGTACGGACGGAGACGTCTCAGGTTGTTTTTTTCCAGCGGCATGATTGAACTTGGATTCCTCAAATCCGCGACAGGAAAGAAAGCAGACATCTCCATGGACATGCAAGCCTACATCCGGTCCTCCCATGACAACCCGTATAGACAAAACATTTTTCCTCACCTCCGCGCGTTGATTCTGTCTAGGCGACCATTGCAGCGGTGGCCGATTGAAGCAAATTCTGGTGGACGCGTCTGCGTTTGTTCTCCGTCTTCTGTTGAGAGGTAAACAGATGAAGGCTACCGGAAACTCGGATCTAGACACGGCGTCTTCATCGCCGCGCCGCTAGCGCTTTTCGCGGCAACAATCTTTATCATACCGTGTCTGTCTTCGACGTAGACAGGGAGCTGACATAAAAATTATCTGCGCGAATACGTCGTGGGTTCTGGAAGCGAGCGCGAAGCCTCGTAAATATTTTCCATTTCGGAGTCGTCTCTTCCCTCCACTTGGAAAGCAACTCTGGCGGAGGTCATCTAGGTTTCAACGAGACGTTAACGATGGATGTGGTGCTTACATCACTCGAATGCCTTCGCGAATTCAGACAATCAAATCTGAGGTCGCGATTCGCCTCACGGGCATGACTTTTCCAGAATTTTCCGTGCCGCATTACGTACCTTCCGTCGAGATGCATTCTATTCCCGAACCAGTCAACAAGGATGAAGCACGAGTTATTGTTGGGGCTGGGAATTCGAGGGACAGTTGGTCCTCCGTCAGCCCGTACGAGTCGGCAGTGAATCGAACCAACGACTTTACATTAACGGCATTGTTGGTCCCGCGATAACCACCCAGCGATGCCGGAAGGTCCACTTCGGATTGAGAATCACTTGGTACAGTGGTTCTTAAATTTTTTTTCGGCGTGCAACCTCTTCTGGAGGGCGCTTGAAAGGGGGGACCCCGACACTTACCATCCGCTCCTACCGATCGTTCTCCGGTAGCCATTGGATGCGCAGATTCAGTAATAGGGATACCAGTGTCGCAAGGGTAACAGAGACTTCCATCACGGAATGAAGACAGCCGTGTTCTAGTCGGAACCCATTGTAAGATCAAGCAGCGACAGAGTCGTCGAGCGCGTTCGCTCGACCGCCGCTTTGATAGGCATCATCTCTATCTGAAATCGTTTTCGAGGTCGCACTTATATTAGTGGGACAATCGGTTCCATGTCGAATTCTGCAGCATATGATTCTGCAGCATGTTTCTGTGCAGCGAGAAGCACTCTGACATCAATCGGAGAGATGCGCTTGAAGTTGAACTGCAATTTGTGCGGAGTTTTGAGTTTGCCTGACTGAATCGGTTCAGTGATCAGAGGAGCTCACTTCGATTCGCAAAACTATTAACTATTACAACAGCCACTCTATCATATGACAAACAGATTTGCAAAGCGGGAGCTGATTTACTGGACTTCAGAATCTTTGAAAGCTAAAGTTTGTACGCACCCTTGAATCAGAGGAAATGCGGCATTTGATTAGTCTGATTCAGGGGAGAATGTTTTTTTTTCGTGGGAAAATTAGGGGGATCTCGAAGTCTTTGAAGCTACAGCTGCCGAAACTTCATCTGGCTGCGAGAGGAATTCACATTTTCCCGCTCAATGAGAGCGCGAACGAGTACACGCGGCCGTCAACTCAAATCGCATCGTGCCTTTTCGTATGATTTCGTGTGAGAGCCACAATGGACAACGATCGATCTTTCAGACGAGGGCATTCGATCGAAGAGACACTGAAAGTTGGACCATCCGCTGCCTTCGAAGAATCCGAGTCCGTCGCGTCAACACATCTTCCCGAGGTCAGTAAAGGTGCATTCACACTACGGCAAATCGGTGGCGCCACCGCGGTGGCGCAAGCAATGTTAAGAGGACATGTAAGGCGCGGCGGCGAAGCTAAAAAGCTGGAGGCGCCACCGAAACAGCCGTCGGAGCCCGCCACCGCGGGCGCGCCACCAGTTGGATCAACCGCTCTTTGATCAGCCTCCGATGGCTGTTTCGGTGGCGCCTCCAGCTTTTCAGCTTCGCCGCCGCGCCTTACATGTCCTCTTAACATTGCCTGCGCCACCGCGGTGGCGCCACCGATTTGCCGTAGTGTGAATGCACCTTAACTGAGGAGGACTCCAACCGAGGACGACGATGACTTATTGATACTTCGTATCGTCTCAGACCATCTCCCGAATTCTGTCAGTTCTTCAAATTTACTCTGACTTCCGGGGAAGAGGATATAGATTGGATTTCTTCACTGCTCGAGTGCATATTTCCGCGCTTTGAATGTAGTACAGTCACATGCCGTCTCGAAAATGAAATTTCTAGCTCACCGCGGCTAGCACGAGAAGTCAATAACTGGGTTTCGACAATGTTCTCGCTCCTTTTTCCGGGCTCATCCGACGATGGGAAGATCGGTCGAGTGTTCAAATCCATCAGTCAATGATATAATGTGTGGAAGAGGGACCTTAATATTTCGTGGAGATTTGTCATTCGTGGAAATATGTTATCCATCCAGCCCTCATTTCACTTCAGATCTCGACCTGAGTTGACGATTTCAACCTGTAAATCAGAATTGGGGGTTCATGATGTCCTTGGGGCTTATGAATATTCATCGAAGTATTTCGATTCCTGTAACATAAGGGAGAGAAAAATATTCATTATTCCAGGAATGCTTTTCGCCGATGATCTTAACCTTATCGGTCAGGATTACGAGCGGACAGAGAAACTATCGTCTATCACGATCGAATTCGGAAATGAGATGGGTTTAAGCTTCAACTCTACGAAAAACACCATAGTGCTTTTCTCCACGTCTAATGCGGGAATGGCAAGAGAACTGGAGAAACAGGGGAAGAAGAAATGTCAAAATAACGAATACCTGGGCACCACATTCTCTGACTCGCCAAACTATCTAGATTAACAGGACACTATGGTATGTATCTGGGGAGAGAAAAGCGGAAAAGTACTCAACCACTTGCATGCACAGACGCGTTGGGGTTTCGACAGATTCAAAATCTTGAGGCTGATATGGAAAGCGGTGGCCGTACAGGCTCTCACGCAAAAGCACTCACAGTATCACCCAAAACTCTGCAGAAGAAACTAACGACAGCCCAGAACGCGGCCGGTGCACATGCTTTTGGTATGTCCACCACCATGGTAGCTAACGATTTCCTCAGAGGAGAGTTGGATTAGGTTCGTTATTTCGCCAGAGTCAGGTCAATCCCAGATCATGCATGGCCGAAAGCTCATGAATCCTGACTGACCTGACAGGAGTGAAAATTGAAGCAATACATATTGGAAGTGTAACACCTGACCCGAGAGTTTAACTTACAGGAAGGCCGCTGGAAGCCATTTTCAACTCCACGGTCTTCCTGTGGTGGCGTAAGGGCCCGCCACAAAAAAAGCGAATGAAGATCGCACGAATCCCTAACCCAAGAAACAATCGATGTATCTCGAGGGTCATCATTTTTCAATTGGATCCAATGCACCTCGAGGAAGTGCTGTGCTCGTATTCGCCTATCCGTTGCATCGGAACGAGGAATGTTTTCCGAAGCCCTCAGAATTCATTCCAGATCATTTCCTCCCTAAAAATTCAAATGAAGACATCCCTTCGCGTACGGGTTCCTTCTTTTTACTCATCTGAATGTGGCAAAGATCTCTCTCTCCGTATATAACTTGTTCTCCTTCATACTGACAAAATTTTCCAGTTCCATTTCCAGGTCAATGATTCGCGCTCATGAAGTAGAAAGAGGCTCTCCTAATTCTTGTACTGCTCTCAATGCTCGATGCGATAATCAGTTTTGACAGCGCGTACTTAAGAAAGCGATCCTAAAAATTCAATAATACACACAATTCTCATCTCTTTGCCAAATTAGCGCTGTGCCGAAAACGTTCATGGAGTCCTGAAAGGCTCTGCATGGCCAGCACCGTTAAGAGGTGGGATGACAGAGTTAGGAAACTGTGCCTCTCTATTATTCGCAAGGTATATGCTGAATAAAATGCTCTGTTTCATGCTATATTTGCTGGCATAGGCCAGCCCATTGCCTAGTCAGTTTGCCGCGAAGTCTCGAGCTCGACTCTTAAGTTTCCGTCGCTTAGCCTCACTCAGTTCAGTCATTTAATGGCAGTCTGGGAAGTTGTCCTAGATACGCGCCAGATTCTCACAATGGCAATGCGGCTGGATGTTTACAACACGCTGCGCGTTCGAAGTAATCTGGGATTCATCGCAAGATAGCTTGCAGGAGATGGCTGTCGATTAGAAATCGTTGCTTGGCTTGAAGTGAGTTGACGCTCGTCCGTGATGGTTCCAATTCATCCGTGACGAGCTTCCGATTAACAAGATTCCATTCTCGTTGGCAGGCACACGACATGCAGCGCAGCCTGATCAGCTGGGGATCACGGGCGCTGAGAAGATTTTACTGCAACAAAACCACCACGAATGAAGCCTCTATCACCGGTGATAGACATGCGGAGCTCGGAAAGCTTCCTGATCGGAGACTATACCTCAGTTTCAAGGTATTCCCTCATCCGCCCGAAAGAAGCCATGATAAGCCTGATACTCGCCAACTTGAAACGATAGACATTATATCTTATCAGTGAGAAATGGAACAAAGTTTGATACCTTCGACTGACACCGTGCTCGACTTTCATTCTGTTCACCTCTCTTCCAGTGTGGACCGTGTGGAAATTCCGTGTCGAAATGGTTGTCGAAGCAAGCGTACGACCACGGCGTTGTAATTGTGACTTGCGACCACTGCAAAAACCGACACCTGATAGCGGACAATCTTGGTTGGTTTCCTGACGTCGAGCGGGCAAAGCTGCCGAAATTGCAGAATCTAACTATGGCTCCTCAAGATGATGATTCTTCAACGAGGCCGATGCATCAATTCGCCTTTACCGTTAAAGATTTATATTAAACAGCCTCGGTGTATCAAATCACGCACACGTTCATATATTTCCACGCCGGTGCAATTCACATTATTTACAGATATAGATTGATGGGATACAGGAATAAATGTCTCTCTCAATCACTCAACAACGTTCCTCTTCTCAACATTAGAACAAACGTATCCTTCTGGAACCGTAGCGCGTGTGCTCCCGAAAGAAGTCCAGATCGCTCAAAAATGCAGCACTGGGATCGAAATCATTCATAAAATGTCTACGACTCGTGGGTAGCACCGCTGAGCGCCGGTAAATCGCGCGGCCTGCAAGACAAAATTTCCATCGATCAGAAATGGGCACGGTTGTCCTCTGATTTCGATTGTCCTAAACGACGAAACTAACGACCGCATATGACACAGGGGGACACGATTGAATGTTCATAGAGTCGAGACGAAGGGAGCAGTTCGAGGAGGAATGGGGGATCCGTGGTTTCAATTCAAAACGAAATAATCTTACCCTGGATCGTTCTGCGGCTAGAAAAGCAGTAAATGTTCGAGTCGAGGAACGACAATGGGAGCAGGATATGAATATCAGCGGAGAATTTCTTTTCCCAACACAAAATCTCAATTCAAGGGTTCAATGGCTCACCAGCTAGATATTCGGTTTTATAGAGTTCCTTCCAATTGGTTCTCGCATTGACGATCGGTTTGGCCAGCGGGAAATCTTTTTTGAAGCGGGACTGCCACAATTTTGGTTCGCTCGTTAGAAACTTCAACAAAGGATGCACAACAGCTAGTGAGCACAAGGAAGCTGCCGGAAGGTTCTTCAGTATCTGCGAAGTTACCTGTAGAACAACGAATCGGAAAATTGCACTCAGCGAGAGCCTAAACGGGTTGTTCTTCACTTTATCAACACCGAACAATAATGTAAGATGCCAAACCTCAGCGGGGAGAGCCAGGAGACCTTCTTGTGGCGTACTGTGGATGTGCGTTTGGCACGCATATAAACAGGGAAGTAATAAGTTGTTCTGTAAAATAAGTAGTATTATACATTTAGTAGGTAGTGAGAGCAGTCATTCTCGCGCGACCGGAAGAGCTTCAGCCCTCCTGGTAGGATAGAGCAGCAGCGTGTGAGTGACACACGCCAGCAAAAGTTGTTTTGACCTGTCACTACAGCGCACGTTTTGCAAGCATTGGAAAACGCTATCTGCGGAGTACATCAGGAGGTTTGTATGACCGCCTCATGTGATCAGTCTAGTCCACTGCAACCTCGCATTGAAGTCAGTGGCGTAACTAGAGGGGCCGCCCCGGACGGCTCATTTCTGAGGGCCAGGGGCGGCACTTAGGTATCTTCCCCTGTTTTGTTGGTTATCGTTTTCTTCGGGGCGCAGACGCAGAAGGCGGCATCTTCCGAAACTTCGGAGTTTTCGCCGCGGGCGGCACATGGTCTAGTTACGCCCCTGACTGCAGCCCCTTCACCCAGCGCACCGGTTCTAGAGAATAACGATTGACGGCCAGAACTACGGCTAAACATCGATGCCACTGCCCGCCGTTTAACGACAAGAATACGAGAGCATTGGAGTCATCGGCTGAAAATTTATGGGCATCCACAGAAAATTGAAGAGGACGTTCACCTCACAGAAGATAACGTCATTTTTCAAGAAGGCTTTCCCAATGTTGAACATAGAGAGCTCGATCATGCGCTACTCAGAGTTTTCAATGTTTGCGAATTGAAATCAGACGAGCGATCCTTCCAATGATCAGAGGGATGACTATTCATTTGTTGATAGTTATTATCAGTCTCAGTAGTTGCACAGGACAGACGAACACGTTCGATTGATTGGCATCAGATTTTAAGGGGATAATGGAGCGGTTGATGATTTTCCGCCGAGTTTGGAAGGAACCAATGTACCATTCCGTCTCAATGGTTATAGCGTTGAAGATACACAAGTGTTGTGATCGAAAAACCTCAATGAGGTGGAAAGCGCCATTCACAAAATCATCCAACAAATCAGAGGCATTTCACTTTTTGATTCTTCTCGTAAGTTTAAATAAGAAATCAATCATGACGATCGATTACTGTGGCATGTAGCAACTAGTCAAGTCATGCGGGACGGAAATATGAGATGTTCTCACGAAAATCGAGTCTTACCACAATTTGAATCTTTATCACGTCCTTCTTGAGGGGGTCGAGTTTCTGGAGTTTGTGGAGACTGACACAATCACTTACGTCATCTACAGTCCAGATGGCATTCCCAGTCACTAAATCCTTCGACAACATCGTCCAAACAAAGTCGAACTTGGCCCCTGGACATGATTTATGAGTATACAGAGATTCCCCTTCGATTGTTCGAAATCCGCGCTCTCTCAGCGCCGCGTCAACGAGATTTTGGAACCAAGAATTTGACATCCCTGTCGACATTCCGAATCTTCCTCAACGTTTCCAGACTCTATTGCAATGCGACTCGCAACTCATCCCACTTTCGAACAGCGGTGAAGCTAGAGCGTCAGAGACGCCGGCGAGAGCGGAAACAGACGAAAGTGGTAAGAGACGAGTAGTGTTGTTTGCCCTCACCCAATACTCCTTCGTTGTTCTTCCAGTACTTGGCATCCGAGGGACGAGCTGCTACTTCTCTTGCTACCGTCACGTTTTCCGCCAAGCTGTCTGATAAAAACCGATGTTTGGGGAAGCCGTGGGTGACGAGCCGAACAACTACGGGAAACTGTTCGTGTCCTTGGAATCTTTGGCTCTAGACTTGTGTGAGCCTCCTCGTTCCTCGTGTCAATCGAGATCGAGCGGTAATTTCATTGTCATTTTGGAAACACGTTTTCCATCCTCTGGTTTTCACCGCTCTGCCTACGCTCCCCTCTCCACCCTCTCGAAAACAAACACACTGACTTTGGCAGGTACGCGTCGGCTGCTCGTCGGGCCCGTGGAGCCAAGACCGCGGAAGACCCTACCGACTCGACTGGTGGATTCCCAAGATCTCATGGCAAACGTCAATGAGGATTGAATAGTACGTTCCAGGCTACAAGCATCGAATCGAGTTCCTGAGGATGGTTACCCCAGGGAAAACTAAAACCTGGAGTCTACCGCAACGTGCAGCGGCGGATGCGTACATAGGGCAGAATCAGGACTCATCAGAAAGATTCCGTTTCTCAGATAGGGAATGCGTTGTTGGAAAACCTGACCCCACCTCTGCTGTGCATAACGCGTAGGTACCATGGTAGCTCTGCTCTCATACTCCGCACAGATCGCGGGTGAAGTCTGAGAAGGATCCTCACAATCAGTCTCTAAGCTGAATTCTTTGTGAAGCCCGTTTGCACCCGACGAATCTTGCCGTTCCATTCCAAGTGAGGCTGGTCTTAGCTCAAGCCTTCGGCCTTAGACCCCAGATGTCATATCACCCAGGACGAGTTTTCGTATCGAGGACTCGATTTTATGGAGACTTACCTGGAACAAACATATCATCAGCAAAACACTCGAGTTCGGCTGAATCAGGAGGGCCCGAGCCCTCCTTGGGAGTCTTGGTTTCCAGAAGGAATGCGAGGGGGAGTGGTCCTGCCATGATGAGGTTCCGAACACAAGCCTGGTACGAAAAAAACTTCAACTCGCACGGGAACCCGTCGAGAATCATTAATTCATGTAAAGTTATCCCTCATTACTCGCGATTTATTGATCCGGAGCCTCCCGCGAGTAAAGAATTTCCGCTACTGACGTGAACCATAAGTTATGGACGCTCTTCTACCCTTTGAAGCACGTGGGTGCCTAATCAAGTTGTTGTGGCTGGATCCCAGCTTCGTGCAGATATCGTTATCATTCGAGATCTTTCGGTGTATGTTTAAATGGAAACCTATAAGTTGGTGGACAGTGTAGCGAGCCGGCTCCAATCCTTGCAGTCGGACAGTCAGAGTTCTAGATTCCCGTTGAAACGGGACGATAAACAAGCTTGTCCCGGGAAGACAAACGACGATATAAGTTTTACAGTGGGGACACCATTCCACAGCTCTTTCCGCGAAAACTCCCATGGAATCGATGTCAAGATTTGGTGGGGCACGACCTGATGGTCTGCCAACAGGGGTTATTACCGGCCTTCCCAGCAGTAATATGAAATACGGAATTACTGAGATCCGAAACTGTGTGTGGGGGCCTCTTGCTTTTTGCGATCCCAGCCGCTCCTGAAGGGTTGAAGCAGCCGGCCCAGAATCCGCAAATAACGTTCTGATTGGTTTCGTTCGAGTCAAAGCGCCCGTGAGCACCAGCGTGCAGAGAGGGAGGCCGTCCGACGATTCTTTCCAGTGGATTTCAAATCTTAATCCGAAAAGTTCTCTGTTTCCCATCCATATGGCCCGCTCCCACTCCATTGGCGCCGCTGGACTCGGAAACATCTTATTCAACGGAACTCTTCCGACACTTTGGACGGAGCGGTTCTCTATTGAAGGACGGAAGGTGCGCACTTTCCGGCTATCAGCGTTGCACGTTTCGCGAATCTCTTGACGACAGTTCGCATACTAACGAGTGACAATTCCTGTGGTGACAACCTATCCATCCTAAATAATCAACCAGCAACATGGGTAAGCATCAATACCGAAGTTTTCGCAAAAGAATCAAGCAACCTGCAACGGGCTCTGCACTGAACCCGGTTGGTTTGCAATTTTTTGCACTCTGTTCATGTTTCGACGTTCACGGTTCCTGCAAGCTAGGCGGTTCGTTTCATTGAAAGAAAGCGAATTTCGCCAGTACTTTTTCATCGACGAAAACTCGGGAACGAAGCCTGCGTGAAGTGGTAACGCTTGCCGTCTCGAACGTTTGCGCATGTCCGTTGGGTGGCAGTTGAGGGAAGCGAGGGAGCCGCCATTGGTGTTCGGTGTTCGGATGTTGGCGACTGTGCGGTTGTCTTGATGGGCACATGCTATTCGTGCAATAGCCGTCACAGTACGCCGCAACAACAGAAGAACCGAGTAGCTCCGCTGCCTCTCAATTCCGTTCCCCAGTCACCGTCTGAGCTGGAGTCGCCGGGCTGCGCGTCGGACACCGTCCCCACGGATTGCTGCGTGGCGGTGGCAGCATCATCGAGCGGATATGTGACCGGCAAAAGTCCATTGGACACTTCTGCGAGCCGATATTCGGACTCGACGTGGACCAGTGAGAATCATCCGGACTTCCCTCCCTTGTCAACTCAAAACCGCTCCACACTCGAGCGAGGGCCTGGCAAGATGTCGTCGACGAGGAAGAGCCTCTTCGACACTCCTCAACTGCCGCAGACTCTGAAGTGTGACTTGAACCTAAATAATCGTCCACGTTTAACCAGTGATTATGCACAAGCTTCTCAAGTCAAGGTTCTCCATAGTCAGCCCCAGAGCTACGCTACGCGGCGGGGTATACTGTCGTACAGGAGACTCGAACCCATGTTTCCGAAGGTGGAGGTCCGAAATAGTACGGCCATGGACGCCAACATTACCGTGCAGGACTCAAATGCTAATAGAGCCGAGCCCGCTGCGGTCAATTCTGTGCCAGCTAGAACTTTTTTCCATCCGTCAGACATCAAGAACGACCAGGAAGCCATCACTTCCGTTCTCGAGTTCTTGAAGTCTCCGACTGCAGCTTTATTGGGCAACCAAAACTCGCAACCGGTGGACAACAATGCGAATTCTGAGCGAGCTAAGCTAGGGACTCCACGAGCTATTCGACCAACTACATTGGACAACTTGAAACCGTGCACACCTAAAATGCCAGTGAAAGTTGTTCGCCCTGCGCCTGCCGTGCCACCAGCTAATGACGCAGTGCCAGGATATCAGAGTCCTCTGTGTTGTCGAAGATCCGAGGCACAGCGGGGTGAGTTGGCAGCGAAACGGAGAGACAGTAGTCCCTCGAAACGGCAATCGAGTCCGCTAAAAGTTGTCGACAACAACAACGATAATGCACTGAGTAGGCGCTGTACGAGTCCCGTGAGACAGTCAAGTACCACTAACAGAGCGTGGAGTCCTGTGAAAACGGAGCGTTTTTTCAGTCGGGATCTCTATCTGCAGCGTCAGAAAAGTCCTGTAAGAGCTGTGGAGCGACAGCTCACAACTGCCTCTTCAGCGAAGGCCAGCCCAATCAAGAGTCCAATCAAGACCCCGCTGTCACACCAAAGTTCTGCGAGCTTGAATTCGGACATTCTGGAGCGAGTCGAGGGTCTGATCGATGACGACTTTGTGGATCAGCCGAGTCTGATGGCATCTTCGAAAAACAGCCTGGATTCGGAAACGAGCCGATGCAGCGTGAACTTGAACCTGGGAATGAATAGGAGCATGCTAATGTACCACGAACTTGCCAGGATCAAGGAGCAACTGCTCATCTTACGGACAACTCTCGAACATTGCGTAGATGAAACCGGCGACGACGATCTACGACGACAGATAGTTTTGCTGAACGAAGAACTGAAGGATCGTGACGCCACAATCAGGAAACTCCAGCAGGAAATCTCAAACAAGAAAACTCCTGTCGTGCCCGAGCGCCTGCCTGTGAAGAACGTCGCCGTGCAAACTAATTCGTGATATTTACCAAAGTCCGATTCACCGGAAAATAGCAACGTGCAATGTATACCCGAAACTAAGCGCAAGAATAAAGGTGGTCTTCGGAGACTGCTGCGCGTCTTCGTCCGGAGAGACAAATCTCGAAGCGCCTGGCAATCGGAAGAAGCCGCTCAGCTGTGAGGTCGGATTTGAATTCAGTGAGCAATCTCCACAAAAGCATTCTTTCCGGACATCTTTCCACCGAGCCACCGAACAATCCTGGACGGAAGTTTGAGTGGTTGTCGAAACAGCACGTGTCCGGCAGGTCGCCTGCTAGCAACCGTGATATAAGTGTTGTGCTAGAATAGCTGAGTCAGTTAGCTGAAAGAACTCGAGAGACGATTGTTCGATACATTCCGTGCTCGATCATCTATATGAACCCGAAAGCTGTGAACCGATCTGATTTGTAACACGATAGAGTCCAGAAAGACCGGGGCGGGGGATCAGGAGTTTGGAAAAATTACTCAAGGGCAGCGTTTGGCTCCCAGAGATGGCATCGCGAACGAGCAGAAGCTGAGTCATTCTAGCTCCAAAATCGATACGGGGTCATCGATGGCATCCTATAGTTTTCGAGATCACAACCGATGACCCATCGAGTGAACTGAAAGTAAAAAGCAGCATCGTTTTTAGGGCCGCATAACATTTGGTTGGAAACGGTGCGGCGGTGCTCGTTCCACTTGCGAAGACTTTCCGGGATTTTTTTTCTCCACGTCGAGGGATGGTTTCTCTTCTTTTCGCTCACGGCTCACCTCGGCTCCTCTTCCATATAGTGGACTTCGCCTGTTGACCGGGAATATGATTCGTTGGCCTTTGTTGTTTTATCTTGAAAGTGTCTTTGTGTAAGCTCAGATGGCTCCTGACACCGCGTCTGGCGGCTCCGAAAGCTGATTACGGCTTGTATGCGAGCTGACATTCCGAGGAAACCGACTCCCCGAGAACATTCCTTTTGAACGAGATATTCGAAGAGTGCTTTCTGGCTTCGGCTTCCGAGAACTGTACATGAGTTGTATACTCAACAAACGAGATTAATGTCAAAAAATTCCAGAGGATGATATATATTTTTCGCAAGAATTCCAGAGCGCGAGATGCTCTTTGCTCACGATAATTTTTTCTCAGAATTCGTTTCGTATACTCACTGGCTTGTACTCGACTCCTCGATTTATTCATCAACGTTTCTGATATCGAGATTTGTGCACTGTGATTTTCCGGCGGAGCGATGATTAGAGTATCGATTCTGCTCTGAGAAGAGTTTCTGTTCCGCGATTAGTTCTTGACTCGCGTTCGACCGTGAGATTTGTGATTCGTTCTCACCACCATAGGTTCGCGTTTGAGTATTTGACACCGAATGGAGCGGTTTCGCGACGAAATGCACAGTACAAGAATAGTTTGAGACACGGATCGGAGTGAAAGCTGATGATACCGAAAGAGGATCGTCAAAGAGGTGCAATCTACATCTGTTTCGTCAAGGATCTATCAATGATTCCAGCAATCTCAGCGAATGCCTTTGCTCTTCAGGGCAAATAGTCTCAAATCAACTCAATCCCAGTGGATATCATATTTGAATCTTCTACACAGTGAAACCTTTCGGAACGTGGGGAAGCCAAATTTAGCTTTAAGTGCTTTGCAGTAGATGTATCCATCGAGAAAGGCTTCAGCATACGATGCAAATGTTGTAAATAACATGGATTTACTCTAAACTCGATAAAACGGGGGCGAAAATGTGCTCCCGGAATCCCGTTCATTCATGGGATGCAAACTTGCAATAAATAAAACTCGTTGCCTTCCCAACTCAATTTCCACACAACGATCGCTTTTTTTTTTGAAACCTTCAGCAGATCGTAGAAAATACAATGAACAAGTCTAACGGTCGTCTCAGAAAGTTATCGCCACGAACATCGATCCGTTCTGTGAATAGCTCGAGGAAAGAGCTGCAACAACGGTGATTCTTTCGCTGAAGTTGGCGCTACAAACCCCACACACGTCAAGGTGGGTTTTCGGCGTCTCCGGGTCGGTAAGATGCGAGCGAGAGTTTTTGTGTGGGTTCCGGTGTTTTCTGGGCTTTGCTCGGTCAACATCTTTCGCGAAGCATAGAACAGAGTTTTCTTCAAAGAATTCTCGGGGAACCGACGCCCCGTTTTCGGAATTTCTTATTCCGGCCAGGATCACCGAATTCACGACAAAAAGTATGGAGATTTCAATCTTGTAATGGACCTCTTAATCACGTCGTCGTTAAACTCCAGTCGAGTTTTTCTCAATGTGAGGAAAGAAATCACTTCAAGATAGTGAGTGTCATAAGAAGTAGATCATGAGATTGCAACTTGCTGTTTTGGATCACGTCCACGCTTTTTGTTACGCTCCCTGGTTCTTTCTCGGCAGTGTGTCATGGTTACGGCGCATGCGCTGGTTAGCTGATGATCGAACGAAGATTTACCAGAAGCTGACGATAGACATCACAAAGCTTGTTGTGACCGGCTGCAAAAGTCGCTGACTTTTGCATCAAAAGATCTCTCACACGTGGCTCGATTTTCATTGATCAATTTCCGAAATGGAAATTCTCAACGAAATTCTAAGTGAGTGCAATGTGAACCAACGATTGTCTATAAACATTACTTCGAACAACATCCTTCGGTATTCGGACTCAGCTCGTGGCGTTCTGCGTCGAAGCGACAGAATTGGCGTGAAGATCGATTTCCGTTTTCTTCCCGGAGAAAATCATCCTGAACATTTTCCCAGGCTCGTGTTAAGAAGCCGCCCCAATTACTCAACGTAGCCGTCTGAATTTTCACAATTTGATGTCACGTTTCAGGCAAGTGTCCATACCATAACCATTTCTACATCGCAACCGCCACCGCGTTGGTAGCCGGGGCGATCTACTGGTTCTGGCAGCGAGGTGGATGCAGCGGTGGGCGATGCGCCAACTGCAAGTGCAAGGTCAACCCAGGAATCGATAAGTCAAACGCGAAGGTCGTCAACACTGTTGACATCGAAGATATCGGAGACAAGGCCGTCTTCTGCAGGTGCTGGAGAAGTTCGAAATTCCCATATTGCGACGGCACTCACACCAAGTTCAATCAAGAGTCTGGTAAGACGGATGTTGAAGTTTGTGGCCCTAACTCGAGAAGGACGCTCGCGATCCTTCTCAAATTCTAACCGGAGTTTGAAGAATGATAATTTTTGCGCGTCTGGATCCTTGAGTTGGATGCTTGGTGTGTATGTGTGTGTCGCCTCTTATTCATCGAGTTTTCCTATAGGCATTGGTGTACTTATCGAAAAACGCCATTGTGTTCTCACTTTGTGTCCACGGTTCATGGCAAGATGAATAACCAAGTCTTCCTCTTCCCCAGGGGAAAATGTCGGTCCTCTGATTGTGCAAAAGAAGAAGTGAGCCGGAGATGTTTCGTCAGCTGAAACAGCATTTCCTCGAAGCCCAAGGGATAGCTTTCGCAAAGGAGTAGAAAAACCGACGTATTAAAAAGTCATCATCGTAGAAAGACTCAGAAGTCACATTACGCAAAGAATAAACTCTAGGATGCTCGGCTCCTCTTACAAATACGGTGTCGTACATCGGCTGTCTGCGATAGAAGGGCAGAACCAGGGAATCGATTCCTCTCCCAGCTACGGGAATTCCGCGACCCCGGCGAGCATTCGCGACGAAAATCTAGTTTTCCCAAAGACGGTGGCCGAGCGTTCCCTCCTCAGCTTCCGCTCTGCTGCGAGCGATCACGAGTTCGATGTTCGGAAAGAGCGTGTGGACACTTATATCTCTGATGAATCAACTTTTCGAGCCCGATGACACGTGATCGGACTTCCGACACCATTTCCTGATAGGTAGCGATATCTTATCCTCCATCTGGTCGGATCCTCTCGTAGACTTATTTGTACAATTCCAAAATCGTGGCGTGTCTCAGTGTCTCCTGCATTGAAATGCCGCTTGTCTGTGTATTCAAAGAGGCTGTTCCAGGTCCTGGAGGTTAACGCTGTAACCCCGGGAAGAGCTATCCTGTGCGCATTGTTCCACGGATAACAGAATGCACCAAGGCACATTCGAACCTGAAACGCGATGTTCGATTTCCGTCATGGAGTGACTGCGATTGGCGAGTTCCGATGATTTGCAGATCGTACAAACCAGGGCATTATCGAGACGGTTTCGCGCTTCTCAAACTGGGAACTGCAATCAGACTCGAGTTCTTACGTTTGTTCACCTTCATCTTCATCTTTTTATTCGTGGGCTAAATGTCCAACTAATAGCCTAATGCTTTTCAGGTTCGATAGAAATCCGTACTATTTACAAACCATAACTAAGTCAAACATTTCCCCGAGCCAGTGGAAGTAATGTCTCCCTCCTTGCGCCAGTCCGACTTCTATCATAGCTCCATCTTGCATGTCGTCGAACTTGGTTGAGTTCCCATCACGGGTGCACAGCTTTTGTTATTTCAATGTGGATCGACCAAACTTTAGCTTAAACAGAGGACGTGTGTTCTAGCGAACGGGAGTCAGCTGCACCCTCTATAATGACTACGCCATTTGAACTTCATCACAAAGTCGACCGTTCGTAGACAAGGATAAGATTAATAACTAAAATAATCGAAAAGGAAAATAATAGCCTTCGTGATCGTCGCAACAATAATAATGATCATCCTGCCGAGCAGGGAAGACTGCAGAACGCAAGCCGCTTCCGAATGAACTTCGCGTCGTTTCGAAAATGTAACAGACAGCTCTGCATACCCGCCTTCGCCCATTCGAAAGTTCACAGTTTCAAACTTCAAATTGAATGTTGTTTCCGGATGAATAATATAAAGTCGCGTCTCAGGCCGTTCCGTGGAGCTCGTTCAGACGATCGCAGTTCGGAACACCAAGCTTCTTCGCTTTCAGTTCCCATTCTGGGTTGCCCGTGTGCCTTGCCCGCCATAGCAGCGCATCTCTACTTTGTCTTTCCCGGAAACAATTATGTCGTAAACTCGTTATGTACTCTGCTTCAATTTGCTCCTCTATCCGGCTAATGGCATGCTTGTTGAAGTCTCGATGGAAACTGTCCTGGACATAGTACAGAACTCTCAGCTTCTGTGTCTTCATCTCTATAGGGTATTTGCTGTGAGGGAAGAGAGAGAAAAGGATAGTTTAGTTCCATGACGGAAGAGCTTCGACTCGCTTGCGACTTCAATATGGGGAACATTTCTCTCAAATGATGAATATCCGCCTGACATTGGTGATCGATGCAAGCTGAGGTTAAGACGTCAAACACTTACTTTGTCCGCAGCATCGAGTACGGGTGATCTTGGGCGAAGAATGAAGACAATAAAGATACTCCCACAAGCACGAGAATCGGGAGCATTTGAAGCAGGACTGAAGTTTGACTCGCGTCCGACTGTTCGTGAGTTTGGAAATGTTGTCGGTGGTATGCCTGTCTTCGACGTCGCTGGCTCTCGAAAGCAAAAGTGCCTCCACCTGAATTTGTCATTCAATGAATATTAGAACAGGAAATTATGGTCCAGCATTGTAGCCGAGTAGATGCAACTCTCTCCCAGCTTGGCTCGAGTCAGGCTTTAAGATAAGGTTCTATTAGGTTGAGCGCTACTTACCGAATGTGTTGCTGAAGAAAACATTGAAAAGTTCCTCCGGTGTTATATCGGCGCTAGTCTCAAAATGCGCGTATTCACTGTGGCCCCTCGATCGTCCACTTTCAACTGGTCTATTCATATTTATATCATACTCCGCTTTCTTTTGTTGATCCGACAATACCCCGTACGCATTCCCGACCTTCTTGAAGGCGTCGGCTGCTCCGGGTGCGAAGTTCTTGTCGGGATGGACCTTGAATAGTTAGAACGATTTCAGATAAATGCTCATGATGAAGGTCTAATTCCGAGAGTAGGATTTCAACATGTTCTGCACTAGGAGTCAAACCGGTTTTACTTACTAGGAGCGCGAGCTTCCTGTATTTCTTCTTCAGCTCGTTTTCATTGAAGTTTTCTTTATCGACTTCGAGCACCTCGTAATAGTTTTTACATTTGGATATCCTTTTCACAACCTCCAAATGTTCAGGACTGCATTCTGGGGTTCGGTTGGGCGAAGGGATGCGTTTCCGATTCCGGACGTCTCCGTTTTGGTTTTTCGGAGAACCCGGTGCGCTGCGTGGTGCTCCGGTGGCGCCGGACTCTATTGACTCCAGCAGTTCTGCGGAGAACGAATGAAAATTAGACGAATGGGCCCAATCCTTTCCGAGAGCACATCCCGTGATTCGTGCCATGCTCGACACAACGCAAAGCTATAGGAGAACAACAATTACGGACCAATATATTGCCATCCGTCGCTTCACGTTTCGAACGTACGGAGGACGGGAAACTTGTTTTGAATAGACTCGCGGGTTCAATGAGTTGCTCGTACCTTCGGGCTCTTCGATCCGCGGAAATTATGATCGAACTATCAAATCACGCTCTACACCTTGCTATTCGAATGAACACAAACTCAAATGCACGATCCGCTCGATAATAAGCCGACAGGCAATTGAAGTTCGACGTGGAAAACCCTAATCGTTCGCTCGAATCAGCCACTCCAAGCCTCCCAAGTTGATTTGGTTGAAATTTCAGGGTTAGCTGACGACAATTCTGCCGGAAACCACATTTTCCGGCTTTTCCGGCAAAGCCGTCTGTCTTGCCCATCAGCACTTCCTCAGACACACAAATGAAGTTCCGAAACTGATGCAACGAAAGCACCGCAGAATGAAACCAATATTCTCAGTCGGAAAGCCACTACATATCTGAGCATCGAGGAAGTCACAAAAGTAACATCACATTCGAGCGTCTTCGTAGTTCTTGCAATGAATCAATCGAGTGCATCGTACTGCGAATGGCGAGCATACGAGTGCTACGTAGCACAGACGATTCTAGCAAAATGTGCGATGGGGAACGGGGAACTCTATTCGCAACTATGCCACTGAACAAGATCCCTCAAGAATGATAAGCACTCACCTCTCGCCTGATCCGTTGGACATATCCTAAGAGATTTGTTCAGGAATTTTTTCGCTTTGTCTTGGTTGCCTTCTGCAAGGGCTTTTTTCGCAACGTTGATCGCTTGAAGCGCATCATCACGATTACTTTCCATGACGACGGACACTATACCACCTGGTCTCTGGAAGCAGAGATCGGAGGTGCTTCAGGACAGGCACTTGTTCCGAATTTTGAGGTTTTTGCCCCTCGAGAACGAAGAAGAACCACCACTTACGGACGGATGCAGACCATATGAGAGATCAAAACCCAGACACGATCCAAAACAGCACTGGCGGGATCTTTTGAAATCAATGAATGAGGCGACTTTAAAGATCAAAGTATGTGCGATACCGCGATTTCACCTCAAGAGATATTTCGTGGTCTCGCGCGACCGAGTGCGCTGAGCACCGAGTCCGAAAATTCTCATTGACAACGTGCTCCGGAACACTATTGAATCGATGCAGCGTCTTCAGGACCAGTGAGAGCTCGTCCGGATCAAAACAAAGCGGTGTCGATAAGGCCTCCATGCGCGAAAGCGCCGCTTCTCCGGAGAGATCTTTCGGAATTGAAACTATGATTGAAATGGTGTAAGAATTGATTGCTTCCTCATTCAGTGTTTGGTTCGGAGCTCTCAAATCACTCTCTATTACATCGTCTTCTCAATTGCTCATCACGTCATGCTTCGTGTGAAACGAATGCTCTGTCCGTCCCTCGCGCGGAGGTACTGTTCCACCCTGAAGGATGTTTCTCCTGTTTTCGAGGATAAGTATGAGATTGATCGAGTGGAACTCGGGTGGGACCAAGAGTGGTCGTCGAGACAACGAGATGTGTCGGACCGGGACACCTTCAGAATGGTAGGCATGGTCAATGTTTGTCGTCGAGATTTGGCGACAAGATCGTCCGGCTTTTCATTCTGATTTCCCTTCATCCTTCGAAATTCATTCTCCTCGAGTCGATACACTCAGATTTTGGAAATTGAAGGTCTTGCCACCGCCCAACATCACCGGAGATCTCCACCTAGGACACGCTCTGACAGTCGCGATAGAGGATTCAATCTGCAGATTTCAGAGGCTGAGAGGAAAAGCTGTCATTTGGGTTCCCGGTAAAATTCTGAAACTATTGACATTCCATGTTCTTCATACAAAAGCACAAAAACCGATGTCCCCTAACGTCATGTCACACCGATGTGTCAATCGGAGCAGGAACCGACCATGCAGGAATCGCAACTCAGGCCGTTTTGGAACGGAAGTTGGCGAAGCAGAATGCTGGATCAGTACAATTCTCGCAACAGCAGCGTCACGACGCTGCCAAAGAATGGAGATCGGAAAAAGTGAGTCTCTGCGAAGGCTTCTCGTTTTCCGTTCGCGGGGAATGAGCACATTCTCGCAGGGTGTCCATTGAGACTCCGAGCATTTCATCACCGCATATTTATAACGTTTTCCGATTTCCAGGAGACCATCATCAATTCCCAACTTCGTAGACTCGGGGTCTCCGTGAATTGGGATCGGGCTCTTTTCACAATGGATGAAAAAATGAGCGCAGCGACCACTGAAGCCTTTGTCCGAATCCACAAGTCTGGGAAGATTTATCGGTGAGAATCGAATGAATCTACGAGATTTCTGAGTTGTAACCTGATTGTTGAGATTGATCTCCTTTGGTGCAAATGTGTGCTGTTGATATTGAAGTTTTTCTTCGTTGAAGTGACAAACGTTTGGTGAACTGGTGTTCGACCTTGCGATCAACGATCTCAGACATCGAAGTCGAGCATAAAGACATAAAACCGAATCAACATATCGACGGTGTGAATCTAGGCTGCATGCATCACTTCGCATATCCTGTTGTCGGAGGTATGTGTTCCATCGAAAACAAAATAACATTGCTCTGTGAACTGCAAGTGAACTGCCTACACTGGAGACAGTCTTGCAGCAAAGTGCAATGAAAGCAGTGTGCGTAATGCTGCGCAACTCTGTTATTCATTACAGCGGAAAATATAGCAGTTTTTTCTCCCGGTTTCGTTTCCAGGCGGGGAAATTGTTGTCAGTACGGGCCGGTTAGACACCATGCTCGCTGACGTTGCTGTCGCTGTTCATCCTGAAGACCAGAGATACTCGAGTTTGAATCACCTGCAGACACTTTTGGAGCACCCGCTCACTGGACGCAAGCTCAAATTTGTCAAGGACCCCCAGGTTGGTCTATTACTTGAACTCATCATCGAAAGTTTGATTTCGGGGAAACTCGGAATCCGGAAAGAACTACACGATTCCCTCATTCAGAAATTGATCAGAAACGCTTCTCCAACGCATGCAGATTGATCGAGAGATGGGAACTGGAGCGATGAAGGTTACTCCCGCGTATTCTCGTATCGATTTCGACCTCTGTGCCAAACATGGAATTCAGGATTTCGAAGAGTGCTTCGACGATGCGGGCCTCCTGATGAGCGAAGGTTTCGAGGGAGATTCGCGGATGAAAGCCACGAAAAAGATCTTGAAGCGGCTCGAAGAATTGGGATTGTACAGGTGCGATCGGCAACAAGAAATGAGATAATAATCGCCCCCCAATACCATCATAGAGAATCTCGATTTTCACCTGATGCAATGAATCCTTACAGGGGCAGTACCCCCACGGCAAGGACGGTGCCCACGTGCAGTCGTACGGGAAGCCTTGTCGACCAACGACTCAAGCCTCAATGGTTTCTCAAGTGCAATGAGGTTGGCCAGAGAACTCTCGAAGAGGTGACTTCAACTCGGAAATCTTTCAGTCAGCGGTTGCCTATTTCAGCGATGTCGTCGTCTGCCTTGAGTGTGAATGGGGACTTGATGTTTTGCAGATCGAGTCCGGTCGCTTGAGGTTCATCCCCTCGTATCACGAAAAGGTTCTGCACGAGTGGATCTCAAAAACCCAGGACTGGTGCATCTCGAGGCAACTTTGGTTTGGACACCGCATCCCGGCCTATGTCTCAAAAGACGGAGAGTGGTTTGTCACTAACGATCCATCATCCGTGCCTGCGGGTGCCAAACAAGACCCAGATGTTCTCGACACCTGGTTCTCCTCTGCTCTGTATCCGTTGGTGGCTTTCGGTTGGCCGGAGGTATGCGCAGTGTTTCAGCCTGAGAATGTTTTTCCTCAGCGGGGTACCGATCTCCTCTCGATATGCATCCGACAATATGGATTTCAAACGACCCGAAACTTCATTCCAGGTTCCGAAACCGCCGCCACTCCATTTGATGGAGACAGGCTGTGATATCCTCTATTTTTGGGTTTTCCGTATGATCCTGATGTCCCTTGAGCTCTGTGATCAGCTCCCCTTCAACAACGTCTTATTGCATGGTCTTCTCCGTGATGCGAACGGACGGAAGATGAGCAAGAGTCTCGGAAATGCAATCGATCCCATGCACATCATCAACGGGGCGCCTTTGGAAACTTTGCAGAAAGTGGTGAGCGACGTCCTTCAGATTCGCGCAGTAACGTTGAAGATCGGCGCAAAAATCTCTTCTGGAAGATTTTCCTCGAAACCTGACAACTCGTTCTCTTTTCATTTGATCTTTTTAGACAGACAATTTGCACGCAACCGGCTACCTAAATGACAAAGAGGTGCAAACGGCTAGGAAATTGACGAAACAGCTGTTTCCTCAAGGAATCACGCAATGTGGCGCAGATGCTCTGCGTTTCACGCTGCTGAAAGCAGACACGGCTCCTCAATACATTTCGTTTGATGTCCGAAAAACCGTCGACAGCAGGAAGTTTTGCAATAAAATTTGGCAAGGTTCGTTCATTTCACCATCCTCAATGCCGATGGAATGTTCATGACGGAACAATACCGGCACGGAGTTGGAAGTGTGTGATTTCCTTATGACTTGCATACAATTCCACAGGTATCCGTTTCTACGTTAACGCGACGCAGGCCCATGGGCATCCTCCTCCCGGGTTGAACACCAAGGATTCGGGCCTCGACGACGTCGATCGTTGGATCCTGAGTAAACTCTCGAATATGGAAAGAACCGTCAGAGTTCTTTTTGAATCCTACAGTGATATCCATCAGGGGTCAAACTCGCTCGAGAAGTTTTGGCTCACAAACTTCTGCGACGTTTACTTGGTGAGTGGGACATAGCGATTTGTAAAACGAAAGGCTCGTGTATTAGAAGGTGCGACCGGCTCCCACATTTAAGAGGGGCAACACGCATCCGTTCCCCCGATTGTTCGAATATTCGCTTGCATCAAACTCACGAGACGAATCTTCTCTTTTGAACCCCCTCAGGAATTCATAAAACCGGATATTTGGGGCGGTACCAAAGATCTCCCCAGAAGGCTGGCAGTGATGAAGGAGGTCATCTCGTCTTTCGTGATAATAGCTTCTCCCTACTTGCCACATCTTTGTGAGGAAGCGCACCACAAGCTACAATTGCAGCGAGGAGTGGAGCGGAACCTGTGCACGTCGGTCCAGGATTGCACGTGGCCGTCCATGGAGCATTGGGAAAACACAAAAGTCGAAGAAGACCTCGACAACCTGTTAGGAAAAGTAACTGAAGTTCGCCGTGTGATGAAAGAGCAAGGTGTGGATGAAGCACTCAAGTTGCTTGAAAATCTCGGAGCATTCGACAAGCACGTTCTCCGCGTTCTATGCCGGATCGATTCTGCGAAACAAGCTGAGGCTCGAGCATCGAAGAGCTGATTGAGTGTCAATAAAGTCGGAAGAGATCAGGGAAGCGTGTTTTTACAAGAATCGCTCCCATTTTTGTTCGCGGAGTCCTTCGTCAATTATTCAGGCTCGAGAGCTCAGCTTTCGTTGGGCAAGAGGGGAGCTCCGGCGATTTCATCCAAAACCAAATGATTTCACTCGATAGATTTCCACATTAAGCCGCCTGACTTACGGAACTCCATCCGCATAACCGTTTCCGACAAGTGAGCCTTACCTCTATGACGGGGATTGGATTTGGAGACGAGGATTTTTTTTCGAGAAATCAGGAATACATGGTGGTTTCGTGTATGTTTCAACTGAGTCATTTATTCAATGAATATTTACATTATGGGCTATGCATTTTACGACGATGGCTAACTCTGATTTGCATTCGTTCCTAAATTGATGAGGAATTTGATTTGTTGACTTGTTTCCGGAACTGTCCAGTTATATGGCAACCTCGAGGATATATGAATCATGATCAGACGGGAAAATGAGAGCTATCAGCTCTAAAATTCACCGTCATCCTCCTTGTTCTTTCAGAAGATGTAATGTGATGCTAGTTATCTGTTTTCTTTCGTCTTGCAAGGGGCAACAAATCACGATTACACATTCCCTGTCTGACTCTTTTTATGGAGTTTACACCCATTTTGGCTTGATCGCTTATTTATCAACAATCATCAATATCTATCGCTGCAACAGTCACGTCAACTTTCCCGGTTTGGTCGTCCTCATCTACTTTGGGTCTACCTAGACTTAACTTCCGTCACGCAACAACAATACAGGACCGCAACTCCTGAAGATTCCTATGCTACACTATTGAACCATTCCGCCACTCTTTGTTTTGCGGTGCTCACGTCATGTTTTGTGATAAATGGATGTGATAGGAGTGCTTTGTACTTTGGGCGGTTATGGAAATCCTTGGTCAAACACTGAGAGACGAAATTACAGAAGCTGTCAGAGAACGTCTTTCTATCCAGTCTCGGTGGATCCTTATCCATCACTTGTACGAGCAACTCGAAGTCGGTTTTGCAGGAAGCATACGGGTGTTGCCC
Organism: Neoseiulus cucumeris; assembly: GCA_021527715.1. NCBI lineage: Eukaryota > Metazoa > Arthropoda > Arachnida > Mesostigmata > Phytoseiidae > Neoseiulus > Neoseiulus cucumeris. The sequence continues at coordinate 883,609 of JAJSRV010000045.1, read as the reverse complement.
CATTGCCAGCTCCACCAAGGCGATGCCTGGAACGGAAATCAAAAATCAGCTGTTCAATCGTGACCTTATACAGCGGTGCACACTTGTTACTCATTCGAATCCAGTTTCCGGTGAATAGATGAACGCGAATATAGTTTAGGTCTTGGGGGACATTAATCGTGGAATAAAATGCCTACCCAGAGACCAAACGTCCGCCCGGACGTCGTACTCCTTTCCTGCTCGAGTTGGATCCACACGCTCCGGAGCAATATAGCCAGCTACGCCGGCATCGCGACTAGTTACTTTAGAATCGACCAGGCGGCCCGCAATACCGAAGTCACACAGTTTGACGTTTCCTGTGCAAGGAGAGAAGAGTCAAAAAGTTTACAATGGATCGACTTCCACGGCGGCTCCACATGTTAAATTAGACATGGAACCCCTGCGAGTCTGGAATGAACTCACCTTTTTTATCCAGAAGTATATTACTCGGCTTGACGTCTCTATGGATGACGCCATGTTTAGACTTCAGGTAGTCGAGAGCCTTGAGGACTGAGACGCTTACATATCCGAGAATTTCTTCGGGGATTGGAGCTCGTCTCCGTCGTTGCAGTTTTTCGAGGCAACTGTCCATCAGTTCCATACATATCCAAACCTGGGAATCCGATAAGACAATTCAACGTGTGATACTTCTTCCTCTGCGCGGGGATTGCATAAGGGTTCTCCCATGTTGAGGAGGTTCGTATCTAATTTCTGGCGGGGTCCTTACATCACTGTCCGTGACAAAGTATCCATAGCAGCGAACTATGTAGGGACACTCGGTGCAACTAAGAACAACGCCTAGATCCATGTAGATACGGTCATTCTCCTCCTGAACACCAGATTTCCGCATCTGTTTAACTGCCATGACTCTTCGGCTTTCGACGTGCAGCATCTTGACGACATGCCCACAAGTCCCAGTGCCGAGATCGCCCATTTTTTCGAGTGCTTTCGGGTTCACCCCGCTGTAGCAGTCTCCTGTAAGAATTTCTGCGGTTGAAATTTCGGCGGCATTCAGACTCCGAGATAACGCGCTTCGTGTTTCCAGAGAAGAGACCGATTCCGAAGTGATCTTATACGAGCCAGTTTCCCCGAAACGAACCGTCTTCGAATTTGAGTTTCCTCGAGTTTTGTCGGATTCCATGATCGTCCGTAGACTGTGCACGTCTATTGGTTAGTGTGGTGTTCCTTGCGTTGAAATCCATACTTTGACCGCGTTGTACTTGCCGCTGCACCACCGGGGATCCGTTAACGCCGGTCGAAACAGAATCAAACGACAGGTTCCCTGGGCGGTTACGTTGTCTGGAAGAATGTTCATGGTTAGAACGGATTCACGTAGCACCGAATCGACTTCGCGCGGAGGAAATCGAAGCCATGAGCGACAACGCCATCGAAATATCACCATGGATCCGAAGATAATGGGCAAGAGCCATCTCTAAACGGTCCGGTGTCAAACGATCTGGTTGAAGTAGCGGACCAGAATAGTCAAAGCAGTGTTCGTTAGAGGTGTCTTAGCACACGGACGGATGTGAGTCAACTAAAGCTCCATTTGGAGCCGAGAATATCCAAACGCCTGGCCGAAACTGTTTTTGAGTGCAGCCACCGGTGACGTAAGATGATATAGCCCTTAAGAACCGGCCTTCCAATTTGATTCGGACTCGGTGGCCTATTGAAAGTCTATATTTTTTCGTGATTCCTTGGTTATGAATTTCGGAACTCGACTCTCAGCCCAGCACATAATAGGGAAAAAGACGATTCGAACGCATGGATCCTTCATACCTGCTACGAGCTGGCTGGGGGCTGGTGGTGCGCTCATGCTCAGCCTGAAGTTTTTCACCAAACCCGCGTAGTTTCAGGCGGAGTTCGTCTTTGGTCGGGTGCTGAGGCTCTTGTCCGGACGACATGCTGCGCACGGAGTGCACCTTTCGGTGAGGAGCGAGATCGAGAGACCGATTCGAAGAGAACCTCAAATGAACAGCGTGATCTCACGATCAATCGAGGCTTCTGCTCCAAATGAAAAACTTGAAATCATCAGCGGGTCCTCTCATCTGCATCTATGTCGATGATACAAGTCTTTTTCAAGACAGAACTGGAGAAGTCATCCGCTGAGTGACTGTCATACGACCTCGAGTGGCATCTATCGTCCTCGTCGCCTCACTCAATTTCGGCAAACCGGGCACGCAAACTGTTCAGGTGACTGAAACTATGACTCTCGCCGTGTGTGAGTGCGACTGGGTCTTCTCTTTTCGTCACTCATATGGATTCAAAACAAAGAACCTTTACTGGAATCACAGTCATCATCCAACAGCCGATAAAGCGCGGAAACTTCTCGAAACTTCATCGTACAGCTCGTTTCAAAAGCAGTTTCGGGTTCTATCTGGGACGTGTCCCGGGTCACGGAATCTGCGGCACTCTTTTTGAGAGACCGAACCCCTGTCAGATGATATCCGAGATGTGAGAGAACCGATCGCTTCCTGACAACCATCGGCGCGAAAATTCAAAAACATAAACAAGACTTGTGGATGTACTCTGTCGGGGCGAAACCTCAGGGTGAAATGTGACAGAATTGTGTGACAGAACACTATCCTTGTCTGTTGTAGTCTTGTCATCACTCGCCCGGGGTTCTAGAACCCTCTGGTCAAGGCCCATGTGGAATCAGCTGATTCTCTCTATGTCAGCAGAAGCGTGTGTAGCCGGTGTCTCTTACTCAAAAAGCGCACCGTGGAGTCTTCAAATGTTGAACCTCTGAATTCGCTCATTAGTATAATTGCGTAGAGGGACGAGTTGTGGTTGAAGAAGGAAATGGATTTCTATCGTGAAACTCTCAAAAACCCCAGGTGAATCGCGTCTCCGGTTTCCGAAAATGAAAGAAGAGTTTCCATCGAAGTGCGAATTAAATGCGACGTGGGAATGAAATTCTTAGTGTCTGATTCGATTGTGTTCGATTCCAGGTTCATTTGCGCACCAATGGTCGATCAGGGGGACCTGGCTTTCAGACTTTTGGTGCGGCGCTACGGTGTCGAACTATGTTACACTCCGATGTTCCATGCCGAGTTATTCGCTCGTGATAAGGGGTACAGAAAATCCGTATTCTCAACTAGTGAAGAAGACCGTCCCCTGGTTGTACAGGTAGATTGCATTCCATTCTCTAGAAAATTTTGGATCTAATATCATTACAGCTGTCCGTCATCGAGAGTGAATTTCGTTCCCGGATTGAATCAGCTGTGGCATCGTGCAAACAGCCGCTTCGAAAGCTAGCTTCTCGCTCCAAGCTCCTCCTCCGTCTCGAAGCCGAAATATGTTTGATTGTTCCGATCGATTAGGAGTCGTTTTCGCTCATGAGAAATCTTGATCGGTTATCCTGAGCTCGCAAAACTCGACCGGAATGTGTGAACAGATACCATTTTGGAGCCCTGTTACCGGACACATGAATGCACGCAAAGTGGGAGTAAAACGGTTTGCGGCTGAATTCGAACAGCTGTAGCACCGCCGGAATGCGCTCCGCTCGCCGAGCAGAGCCAGGAGCGCGGTTCTGGATCGAATGTCCCTTCGCGACAAGCTCGCTCCGTTCAAAACGTTCCTTCCCGTTGGAGCAACGACTGACGCTCTAAGAAAGTTGAGTCTCACGCTACATCTGGGAGATACGCCAGAAAGTCGACCCGCGATCATGATTCGCAGAAATTGCAGGGTGGATTCATATTAATTTCTCAATGAGGGAACTGTTGATGATCGGGGCTCTTCTGATGCGGTCCTTGGGCGAGCGTGACTCTCCCCCTCCTGTTGCTCTACGGGATCTTCTCGTGCCCATGTTACACGAGGAATCGGCGAAGTCTTTGCACTTGAGGTCCGAATCCAGGCGTTGGGACCAAGTCTTCCTCAGAGAAGCCCAAGACGGAGCATCCTTTTCCGGATTCCGAAGTTCCGGGATCTGAGCCGACGTTGAACCCTGGGCGGATGCGACTGGACCGACCTCAACCCCGATGCCCAGCTTCCGTTTTGTAACGCTCCCCTACCGTTATGTTGGTAGCAGTCGATTTTGAATTCAGAAGCGCAACCCTCAGCTCCGTCTTTCATCTCATGCAAGCCCACTCTGGACGTAACTTCATCAGGGATCCGACTTCATGACACGAGTTTCCGAATCGGTGATTGTAAACGAGTTGCTTTAAATGAGCGAGTATTGATTTCTAAATTATGGTACCGTTTCTTCATATGACGTGCTGCACCTCAGATCGCAATAGCATCGGGCAAGTAGGTGAAGGTGCGCGGGTCATAAGGATTTGAAAACCAGTGCCCGAAGCGATACTGGGACGAAATATCGAATCGGTTATGTTTGAATGTATCCCAGGAATCGTTTATGCGTTGAAGACGAGAAAACTATAACAAATGTACTCTGAAGAAGACCTCGAGCGTCCAGAGAACGTCGAAGATGCAGCCGGCTCGGATGGGCGGTGCGCCTTGGGCGCGAGTACTCATGTACGAGCTACGAGATTCTCAGGTACGAGTCTGTTAATCGACTGGTCGCTCGGGGTTGGATTCAGACCCAGATAGCCCCAAGGAACTTGAACAGTGAGGTAGTTTGTCGTATTCAGCCGACGTCGATACATTTTCGGCCCAAGTGAAGCTTTTTTGATGAATTCAGAATCGCTTTCGTAGTCGGCAACCTTGCTCTTGATGCCGTCAATCTTCTAGTAGGGTCGAGAATAGTCCGCCGATGGTGAAAAGGCTTCTTGTTCCACAGTTTCGATGTCTCACACAATGGGAGCCGATGAAAGTCTCATGCGATCAGGGAGCCACTGGCTATCTCAAGATAACGACCAGGAAGAATTCGCGATGGATGCTTTCCCAGCAAACTCTCAGGGGCAGATTGGGCCCTTGATGTTTCGCTGGCCACGAAATCACTCGGGCGCAAACAGTAGTGGTTTCGATTCTGGGGCGTTATTTTTTCTTCGCCCCGCACTTGCCTTTTGCTGCCAGCTTTTGCGGCAATGACGTAGCCAGCGTTCGTGTTCGCTCCAACCAAGAACAAAAAAGTCGACAATCACTCGACAATTCCAGATTTTAAACCAACCATTGAAGGTTGGTCGTTCTTTTGATTCTTGCGGTGAGATAACTAGACGACTTGATTTGACGTCAGTCAGTTTCCGTTTGAAAACGAGAGTGGGATCGAATATTGTTGGATACCGTCGAGAAAATCTGTAGTCCGCGAGAATTTCATGCGGGTGGAGTTTCGCTATGTCTCCACAAGTTGATATCCGTTTCGTCCGGGAGGCGCTTTCAAAAAGTCTCAGCTTCTGATTCATACTATTTGCAGAGCCAAAGTCAAGGGAGGCTCTGTTGTTGCTTAAGTGGTGCGCATGTCAACCTCGAGGCGTTCGAATCACATCGGTGATCCAGTCTGTTCCTCTTTTTGAAAAGCCGCCGCCGACTGTATTCGGAATAATTCTGAAGGACAAACGAAGGCAGAAATATGAGATAAGGATTTTGTGTCAACAAACGATATTACGTTAAAAAAACGTTTATGTAAACTATTCAGTTGATCCGAAGGCCGGGAATGTAAGAGAAGTACATTATTGTAGTAACTCCTCGAGTCAGGAGTCGTGGAGCCAACGAACACAGGGCTGACCGTTCAACTGAGCGGCGAACGGTGCAAATGACTTGTGGTAGATGGACAGCGAAGCCGACGTCCGATTATGTTTTTTGTGTACATATTTATGTGTTTCTGATAAGCCATCGATCAATCTTTCTTTCTCACAGTCTGTACAAAAATCCGTTGGCACACATAGATATCCATGAGCAGTGTGTACGGGACGATAAACGCACAGGCGAAGAAAAAAAAAACACGGATCCTCATGGATTTGCGAACGCGGCTGTCTCAATGACATCTTAATTGTAGTTTTCTTTCGCAGTTTTGCGCAAATAAACCCGAAAACTTCGTGGCGGCTGCCCGGCTCGTTGAAGACAAATGCGACGCTGTGGACCTCAATCTGGGGTGTCCACAATCCATCGCCAAAGTCGGACATTACGGAGCATTTCTCCAGGATGAATGGCAGCTAATAGCAGACATTGTCTCCGAGGCGAAACGCTGTTTGAGGGTATGTATGTGAACTTCTGGAATTCGTCTGACTCCAGGTCGAAGGTGACGACATTTCTCAAATCACGACACGGACGATTTGAATCGAGACGTCAGCGCTCATGCACTAGCCGCACTAACTGTGTTCAATAATTGAGAACCAAGATGTTCCGCTCTGGAAGAATTGAGGAAGACATGACAGCTGGATGTGATCATGCGGGAGCAAACTGAGGAGCCGGTGTGTTTCGAAATCACCGATTCGATCAATGAACTGCAGACGAGCTCTGAAAAAGATTACGCAGTTTTTCAGCGAATAATCCTCTAAAATGCGAAGGTCCGGAGAATTTTTTTGTTTATATGGGAAGTCTCTTAATCAGATATTGGTCATAATTCGAGCTATACATTTTTTTTTTGAATAATTGCGATCGGTGAAAAAGTTACAGCTCCGCAGACAACGAATCAAGAAAAATACCGAAGCATTTGTCGAGGCGGCATCGCAAAGAAAAGTTGACTCTCGGAAACTTCTTTTATAACCAAATCAATCAAAAAGCTCCCAGCTGTTTTTTTTTTGAGGAATGGGCCCGCTGTGTGCGGTACAACTGATGATATTTTTCAATATAAGTTCCACTCCCTGAACTCCATTTCAGGTTCCTGTGATGTGTAAGATTAGAGTTTTCGATGATCTGTCAAGAACGGTCGAGTACGCAAAGCTGCTGGAACGCTCAGGCTGCTCGCTGTTGGCTGTGCACGGACGAACTCGCGACATGAAAGGTCGTAACGCCGGTCTGGCGTCGTGGGAACAAATTCGAGCAGTAGTGAACGCGGTCCGCATACCAGTAATAGCCAACGGGAATATCCGCTCGCTGGAAGATGCGGAGAATTGCCTCCGGGAAACGAGCGCTAATGGAGTGATGTCTGCGGAGAGCCTTCTCCGAAACCCGGCCCTATTCTCAAAAAGAGTCAATCATAACAAAATGGATATTTTCCGAGAATATCTCAGCTTGGCTCAAGAGCACTCGATTCACATTCGCATCGTTCGGAGTCACATGTTCAGGTTTTTGAATCAGATCATCGACGGTTGCGTCCACTTGCAAACAAAGCTGGGAAGTTGTTCGACTCTGGCGGGCATGTTCGAATTTCTCAGAGAAGTTGAGCGTTTCCAGACTGGCAGCTCGAAGTCTTCTTTGACAACGATGATTGGAGCAGCGGATCAGCAGCAAGCTCGGGGATCATTGCAAGACCCGGGCTCAGCTGTCTTTGCTGCCGTCGCGGCTCATACAACGGAAAACTGGGACGAACTCCCTAAACCTCTAGACTTCCGGATAGAAAGCGGCAATCATCTCGATCTGTCATTGGCAGAAGCTCGTAGAGAGCGCCGTAGATCTAGAAAGGAGGAACATCACATGAAAACCCTAGCCGCCCGGAGAGCCAAACGCAAAGAGAAAAAGACGAGACTCAAAGGACGTTTGCGTGAAGAACGGAAGCAGCAGCAACAGCAACAGGATTTGGACGGTGTCCCTCGAGGTTTGTTGCAAATCTCCAACGACCTCAAAGGACGTTGGAGTAGTTTTCAAATCGGAAGTCCACCACCGAGCCCGGGAAGTTTTCTTTAAAGCTCTCATTTTCAGATGCACATATTCGGAAAAGGGATGAGCTCAGGTTAGCTAAACAGCGACTCGAAGGCGCGCTGGTGGACGGCGTGGCGGTTTGTTTAGACCTGGGATTATGCGATCACATGAGCTCGAAAGAATTAGGGAAACTCTCTTCACAAATTCGGCGACTTTACGGAATCAACCGGAAAACGCGCGTCCCGTTAGACCTCAGCCTCATCAACTTCAGAGAAGACTCTCTCTTGTACAAAGATTGCGTCGCTAGAAATCAAGGATTCGAGAGCTACCAGGTTCGTATAATGGGGTTCGCTGTGTCCGATGGATGTCACGGGCAATTTGCCGCTCCCGAATCAAATGGTGTGTTGACGTTCCGATCTCCCAACAGCTTTCAATGTATCCAGGCGGTTTCGAAGCCGTGGTGGAGCGGCGCAACATCCGAAAGATCATCTACCTTTCTCCCGATGCAGATTTTCCCCTGGAGGGCCCGTTGGATCGAAATGCCATCTATGTCGTCGGAGGACTCGTCGACGAAACTGTGGAGAAGGTGAGTGACTAGTTGATGGATGTGCGCGCATATCTGTTGCGCCGGCATATATTTAGCCAAAAACTTTTTCACGACGTCGTCACAGGCGCCTTTCCCACGAGAAAAAAACCCAATGCGTTATCCCACTTTGTGGACTACTCGTGGATCCGTTTTTTCTTTCACCCAAATATCGAGCCAGGCAAAGTTCCCGTTTAAAGAATGCTCGCTCAATCGGGTGCTACTTCGAATACATTGAGGGTGGGAATCGTGACAATTTTCCTTTATTCCTTCTCTGCTCAACATATTCAATATTCAATTCAATAAATAATAAATATAAGCATTCAAAGCGGCAACAATTTACATGATATCGGTCACGGGGGTTGTACGCACCAAACATCACACGGGGATTCCGCGATAACCGGAAGAACACTTTCATGATCTTCTGAACCAGCTCAGTAGAGTTTCGAGACCGATTCGCGATGTGATTTGCTTTTCTTCGTTTTGGAGAAAATCATTGGAGAAGTCGTTGTTCGAGTGTTGCGGCACCCGTTGTATCTGATCTGAAGATTCCATCTGGTTGAAGGCGTTCTGTAGGTCGAAGTCGTGACTTTCATGCACATCCTTATGAATCGGCACGGGCTTTTTGACGGGCACTTTCACCTCCTTGAGTACCGGTATGATGAACGGCACTTTTTTCTTGATGACAACAGGGTAATGTTTGTGCACGGGAACGATGAACGGTTTCGGTACTTTAACGTGAATAGGGACGGCGAATGGTTTGTGGACGATATAAGGTTTTGGCACATTGACAATATACGGTTTTGGCACTTTGATCACTTTCGGCACCGGATAAGGCTTTTTCACCGGGACTTTCACGGGAACCGGGACGTATTTGGGGACGTTCACTGTTTTGTGCACTGGATAATACTTGTAGACGATATGCGGCACAGGAACATGTTTGTAGACGGGCACTTTCTTGTGAATTGGAATCTTCTTCGGAACCTTGATGATGTGCGGAACAGGCACATAATGTGGCACAGGCATTGGCTTGTGGATCGTTTTCACGATGACCTTTGGGGGCTTGTAGTAATGCTTCTCGTGATGGGTTTCGTGATGCTCATAACTGTCCGATTCCTCACTGTCGTATGCTAACACGACTCCGCAACAGAAAATAACACACGTCAATGACAGAAGGAGCTGCATCTTGTTGGTCAACTGGACTACGATTGAACCCAGGGGAAGTGCCGGTTTGCGTTCCGTTAAAATCTTCGAGGCGCATCGAACACAGCCGGCTGGTTGGCTGGGAAAAAATTCTCGTGGGTGTTCAAGTGATCAGGACATCAATCGAAGAACTTCTTCTCCCAATGGGAGCGCTCAGAGCAGAGTGAGGGGAATTGATTCGCATGTTCACTCAACAGTAAATGACGGAGTTTCCCGCGCTTCTTTCCGAATTTGTCAAAACTCAATTATTCAGAAACGGACGAACGAAGATTCTGAAAGATGGTCCGAGGGGACCCATCGATTCCATCGGCTTTGGCAAGACGTCTTATTGGGGTCGCGATCCAAATGTGTTGAAGTGTTGTTACAGGTTCAAAGCCTTTCCTTGGAGTGCGATCGGAATGAAGTTGGCAGAAATTTATTTCCTGAGCAAAGGAGGCTAAGGAAAGAGGCTTATCCGAGCAAGAAAAACAAGCCACAAACTGTTTTGGTTCTCTGATTATGGCTCGAGTTCCGAGAAAACGAATCCCATCGATTTCTCTCGAGATTTTCTGTAAGAATGTTTCAAAACAGGAGAGAAGTGAACTAGAACACATAAGCCGAGATGGCATCGTGAATTCGAATGCGTTTTCGCACCGTATGAGTTATCCTGCCTTGAATTTTTCCGTTCACATCCGGCTTGGGCTATGAATAGTGCTGGGGGCTTTTCCGTTCTACTTGTGCGATTTCTGCTGCGGACCTCTATTGTTCTGGTGGAAGGGGCGGAAAATCGAATCCCTTCCCGAAGAATTATCGTAAGGCGTCGACCAGACGTCTTAACGCTTCAGCGATTAACGGAGCGACAGTTTCTCCAGAAATCGAAGTTGCTGCCAACTCGGATGAATGTTGTCACGAGAGATAGATAATAATCAATGCGGAAGCGATGATTGTATCTCGCTGCTTCTCTGAGGACACCACCTGATTCGAGGCAGGTGGGGATACTCAACTACGGAGGAAGAGGGATGTTTGTTCCATTTTCCAGATGAGCAACTCGCGTCTCTCTGCGATTCCGGTCCAGCCGGACAGAGAGAACTCCGCTAGATCGAAGAAAATCATTGACGTACGAGTCGGACTGCCTCCCGCATATTGTTATTATCAAATCGCTCGGCTTCTACATTCCAGTGCGTTGAATCGTGTGAATGGTCCGTCGGGCAGTCATTCCGTTTGTTTGTCCGCGCGCGAACCCGCCACAACGAGTCCTTGCCTGGAATATCAAAAGAAAATAGCCATCAAATTTTCAACGAAGCACTTTGATAACCGACGGCCCAACACTGGAATCAATACCTCAGTTTCACTTTGCTGAAAATTTGAACAATCGTCAGCAAACAAAGAACGCAGCTTCTAGTCAGAACTACGCTATGACCTTTGTTTTTTTTTCTCCAATTTTATTCTGATATACCTACTCGTGTGAATGCACAGGGGAATGCTCATACTTTCTTTCTGACTCACTCAAACAATAACTCACCGTAGGGCTTCTTCTACCGAATTCCCACATGGACGTGACTTTTGAATTAGAATTTCCGGATGAATCGTCTAAATGCGATACCGTGGACCAATTTCCCAACTGGGTGTTGATCGCCCCGATTCGACCTGTGCGTCTTTCATTGTTTTTCGAACTTGTGGATCGAGTGTGTAGTTGATTTCTCAGATGAAGATATCGGCCCTCAATTCGAATTAATCACGGGGTCAGCAAAAGCTCCGACCTGTGTCGACAAAGAAGAGCATTGTATGGTGAAAGTCTCGCCAGAAAACTCTTCATTTTCTTGGGGTTGAATTCCGACTTAAGATTAGGCGTAATGCCGGTTTGCTGAAAATTGCTGAACGAGGCGTCCAGAATAATAATTCACCTCAACTAACAGTACCGGCAGCAGCGTCAGCGGCAGTTCCAGCACAAAATGCGTTAGGATTAGAGCAAAAACTCCGCTCAAGGTCGATTAGGGTCCTTCTCTTCACCAAAATGCGGAGCTCCACAGCCGCCGATATATAACGGGGGTTTCGGTGAGCTTTTGGCAGTGCAATTGTCAGTTGGCTCTTGTAGAAATGCAACCTTTCTTAGTGCTCGCCAGCGTCGCGGTGGCCACCGCCACTCACAGCTACGGTGGTCTCGGAGGTTTTGGTGGAGATTTCGGAGGTTACGGACACGGATACCATCATCACGTCCCCAAAGTCAACTATGTTGTGAACAAGGTGGCCAAGCCCTACCCCGTTCCTCACCCCGTCCCAGTACCTCACATCGTTCCCGTGCACAAATCCGTGCCCGTCTACAAAAGTGTCCCGGTTCCAAAGCCGGTCCCCGTTCCCCACATAGTGCATCAGTATTACCCCGTGCACAAAGATGTTCCCGTTCCCAAGGAAGTCCCTGTGCCCGTTCCCGTCACAATCAAGAAACCCTACCCTGTGCACCACATCGTCAAGGTTCCCAAACCCTACATCGTGCACGTGCCCAAGCCCTACGTTGTCCACAAGCCCGTCCACGTCCCGGTCGAGGTCAAGATCCCTCAGCCCTACACCGTTCCCATCCACAAGCCTTACCCTGTTCCAGTCAAGAAGCACATTCCCGTTGATGTTCCCGTCGTGAAAGAAATCCCCGTCGCCATCAAGAAGCCCGTTGCCATCCCTGTCCACTCCCACGGTTACGGAGGTTTCGGATACTCTGGCGGATTCGGCGGTTTCGGTGATCTCGGAGGTGGCCTGGGAAGCTACGGCCACGAGCTCTACAAGAAAGCCAAGGCCTAAGCGCGGCGGCGGACCCTTTCTCGAAACAACGAACTCATAGAGCTTGCACTCGAGACGATGGCGGAAACTGACCATCTTGTACTATAATATGTAATTAATTAATATCGTGTACATGAAAATACTTACAATCGGGGGATTGTTGACACACGAAAGATACACCAACTGGCCTTTGTGATACATCGGAAGATCGGTCGATGTTGAATACATATACGGAATGTTTTCAAAACTCAACCTCGTTCGTTTCACTTTTCGCTGTTGTTTGTTTCGATGAATTTCGGACACCGGATATCAACGGTGTGTTAGTTTGTGTTTACGATGGAGCCGAAGTCGACCTTGAGAACGTTACCTCTTATCACCTGAGGTGGGTGTTGTAAAATTGAGTCGCTCGTCGAAAGGTTTCTTCTTTGTCGTACTGTACGAGTCTATCATCGGTGATAATTTGAGTAATTCAAAACGGTTATCGTCAACAAGGGAACGTTTTGTCGGAGCCCTTGGCCCTGGAGTTGCGAACAGAAACTCAATCAGAAATCAAGCGAAAGTCTTCAAATTGAGGGCCAGCCTTCATCACAGTCGGTTGAATCTGAAAAAAAAAACAAGTTTAGCGCCGATCTTGAGTTCTCGTGAAGTTGACCATAGGACCATTTGGACCTTCAGAGAGGACCCGGACGCATCGAAGCGGCTCAGCACAGACGTTTTATTTCGACCAGGGTCCCCTTCCGAGTAAACTGATCAATGGAGATCCGCTTAGCGCGTATCTGCACAAGTTGTGATTCCGGCTTCTGTTCTCTTGGGAATTTCTGTCGATTTTTGGTCGATACCCGTGGTGGTTGGTTGTCTTTTCGTGAAGTCTGGAACGAGATTCGGATCGCTCAAGGAATCGATCGTGTTCACGAATTCGCCAGATACATTTGAGGGATGCTCATCCTTATTCAACTGCCTGAGTAACCTGAGACCACTATCTTTCAATTCTTTGCAAACTTTCTCTTGCCGGTAATTGAGGAATTGAGCTGTAATTCCATCGTGCTCTCCTGGAGCAAATCGTACGCTCAAGACAGATAATCTCCTGAAGCTCATAAAAGCGCTGTCTGTTCCGTCTGAGATGGGCCGTCAGGTCCTTCGCGAAAGAAAAAAATCGCAGTAAAACCTAATCCCTCCGACTCAGGCGGCGTTTCGGACACAGTCATCGCAGAAAACAATCGCGTTGAGATCTCCATAAACCCGAAGCCCTCCGTCCGATCGTGAAACGAACATCAGCTTTCTTACAATTCAGCTCACTAACTACCGACGGTTATCACAGAATTCCAATCTTATAATCAGCTCAGGTGATCTGGAACAGGTTGCAAAAGCGAGTTATGAATGCCTTCTTGAGTTCTCACTGTATTTTTTCGAGATAACTTCGTCGGGTTCCTCTTCCGATGATCTTTTTGATTTCGCGGAGATTCGACTTCTCGGAAGGCCAGAAGTCCATTCAGAGACAGAGAGGCCGAAACCGCGTGGAGAAAACAACATTGTTGCTAGCATCGCAATACGCGGGCTGATTCTAAATCTGTTTTGAGCTGGAGTCGCTCAATCGTTCCGTGAGGCGCGATTTGACGGTGTCCAGAATCAGTTTTGTGGAACACGATCAGCGCGTCCCGAAGGTGATAGTCGAACACGCGATACTGAAAACAACGCACAGTGACTGGATTACCTTCCCGATCGGCGCAATCTTCTTCCGCCTGAATGTGTGGGCGGGAGCGGAGCAACCCACTGCATCAAGTCATCCGCCGTCATCCTTGAGTCATCTTTTTCTATTTCGCTCTGTGTGGCTCTGTATCTCGAGATCAAGATGCGCTCATTGAGGCCATCTAAGGGAATTGCAATACATCAAAAATGATCGGAGAGTACCGAACCTAAGGAATCAAATTGGGCATGGGTGTTGTTGCCCAATCCTTGAACGTAGGCTGAGTGGCTCTCTCGTTCCGTTGATGAGTGAGTACTCTTACTTTGCAATGCGGAAGTGGTGCCCCAATTCATTCGGATGCTACCGACGCCTAACGAAGGAGTGTCTTGGGATTCTAGTTTGAGTGGCACGCCATTCCTCATGGAAGCGAAGGTTATGTTCGAGACGCCTCCCGTAGATCAGCCCGATGCTATAAGTGAGGTGAAGCTCTCTGTCTAGTCTAGACTCCTGAGTCCGGCAAACGAGCATATTCGATTGCGACTTGGAGCAGACACAGGAAGAGGTCACTCCTCCGTGCTTGATCCTCCACTAGTTTGGAACTGGAAAGCGAAGCACTTCACCAAATCATCGCTTCGATGAGTTTGTGAAAATTTCAAACGCCACACAAAGCAGTTTACCGAGACTATGATTTCGATTTGAGCGCCTTTGATTGCTTCGATTCGCGAGCAGTTAGCGGCGGAGGGTTTGGGTCCGTCCTTCCGCTATGAGTGCTTCCTGCCTCTAGCTTCCAGCCGGAGGCGGCTTCAGTGAAAACTCGCCGCTCTTGAGATTGGGAATGAACTCCATGGAGAAATGGGGAATGAATCCATCTTGACTGAAATAATGACCGCTACCCCTCCCCATCATTCTGTGAGCCTCGGGGGATGTCTTGAAATGGAGGATCGGGGCATCCGATCTCTAATAGAGTTCTGCTCAGAATTGATTCGATAGGGAACGTCCAAGACAGTGAATCGATGAATGAGGATTGATGGATGAATAAATGAATGAATGGAGTGTATCCTTCGATCTCCTCGGTTTTGGAATTGCTATCGAAGCAACACTCGCATTCAATCACGAAATGCACGAAGCGATTATGAGCGAGGTTTCATCGAGAGGAAGGCAGGTTTTATTATGGAAACACTGACGAGAGGCTCATTGATGGGATGTCCAAGTGTCCGTCCTAAGGTCACCGAGAGGGGTTTGTAGAAGGTCAACGACCAACGGAGGATAGTCCAGTGAACTCTGGAAGCATCACAGAATCATCAATTTAGTGCTCTGTGAAACTTACACTTTTTTTTGTCTAGGGTGCGCCTGTTTCATGTCTCGAGGCTGGCTGGAAAAGTCTTTCATTTTGAGTGTTTCGCTCGCGAAACTTCTGCGTGGGAAAAACGATGACGTCTTCCCACTCGATCGCGCTCCGTTGATCTTTCCCTTGGAGACTCAACTGCGCTGATGTCCCGTAAAATATCGAACTTCCGATTCGAATATTTAGCGTCGGGATAAATGCCTCCTCGAAATTCTTTCGAGCGTTCGAGCGAAAGATACAGTTATTTCAATGCTCGGGGACAAATGGCTCTGAACAGCGAGCATTATTCTCTAATCCAAAACACTACCATGTAAATATAAGTGATGTTACGTCAAGAATTTCCGGCTAGCGACAACTTGGACAACTTTTCCGTCTAAATATTTCAGCAACGCGATCATCTGCCACCAGGATGTCAGCTGCATCAAAAATTAACACCTCGACGCAAGGGAGTCATAAAGCTGCTCCGCGGACAAACTTGCGAAAAACTGTGAATTGCGAGGCTCAGACTTTCGAGCGCTGCCCGAGCTCCGAGACGCAGTTTCTGGTCCACCGTTCCTTTCAGTGAAAGCCATTTTTCCCAGTTGTCTCGCGCCGTGACCACTAATTAGTAGACTCATTCACTTCGAAACTAGATGCTTCAAAATCTTCCGACGTGATGTCAAAACCCACAGCCACGTTGTGTATTCCGCGATGTCTTGGTGAAAGGGTTTCTATTTTCATCAATTTATGAATAGATTCGCTTTCTGCTTGCTGGAACGACTGGAGTTCTGGAGTCTATCAATCCTCAAATGAGACTCAAATCCAGTATCCGATCCGCCAGGAAACCCCTTCAGAACCTGCGGCCGTCCTGTTCCCCGATCCCTCTTGCTAAAACGAACCCGCTAGAACTCCTCTTCGAAGCCAAGAGTACGGTTCACGCAATTATTTATGCGTAACTTATAGTGACAATCAATCGCGAATGCAGATTAAAAACGCCATCTTTTTCGGTCAGATCAGGAGGTTACTTGGCAACGTTCTCGTTTTCGATTTGCACCTTCCTTTGTGCAAATCGATGTTCCACATAATGTGTTACGAAATTGAACTACACTTTTTTGAGGAAGCCTCAAAACATCAGAACTCCATCAGATCCGCGTCCTGAATCGAGAGCATTCTCACCTGGAGTGTTTTCTTCCGAACGAAGTGCTGCCTTATTGGAGAGTTTTGAAGTATGCTGAGTTCTACTTCTAGTTCTCGTAGACAGTTCTGAGTGGTCTGGAGGGGGTGAGGCGGAGGGGTATTCTAAACTCTTTTCGAGAATCGGAGTTCGATTACCGCGACCGGCGAAGCGGTACTCGCCGCGTCTAATACGAACATGGAAATGCTCGAGATAAGTTTTGAGAACCAAGATGAATTGCGAGTGCTGTTGAGTGGAGAGCAAGTAGGTTGTTCGGACGCGTTATATTGATTCGCCATCCGTCTCGCAGAGTATGAGTTTGGTAACGGTATCGACAAAGCGTTAGTTCCCGAATTCGGTGAAAAACCCCTTCGAAGTAGCTGTGCCGTAGACAGGGGAGCTCTCTGATGGAGCGTCGCAGTTTTCCAAAGTTTTTCGTCCAGATTGAGACGTTTTAGGTAGGTACTTTGAGGTGAATCGCGAGCTCATTACTGCTGCTAAGCTTGTCCATTAGACGCTTTCATTGACGGAAGGTTGATCCCTCGTTTTCGAATTGTATAGCTTGAGACGCGGCTTTCTTTTCTCCAGAACTCCAATAAAGGGCTCGTATTTTGAGTGTTATGTTTCTGAAAATAGCCGTTCTTGGATTTTATTCCGGAACGCTTTACAAATTTACATGGGTACCGAGTTGTTTTGGTACTCAGATTCGCTTCTGGTGGCGCAAGGTCGCTATTCGATCATCTGTTACCTAAGTCTCCCGCGTTGCGTTGTTTGGAATGAGTATGTACACTTATGCTTTGTAGCCGTGACCGTAGCCGTGGCCGTATCCGTAATCGGCATAGCCGGAGTGAACGTGGCCGTGCGAAACGGGAACAGCGACGGGCTTGTGGATGGCGACAGGGACCTCCTTAACGACGGGGACATCGACGGGGTAGGCCTTCTTCACGGGGACGGCGTAGGGTCGGTGGACATTGACGGTGTAGGGCTGAGGAACCTTGACTTGCACGGGAACGTGGTAGGGCTTCTCGACGATGTAGGGCTTGGGAACGTGGACGATGTAAGGCCTGGGAACCTTGACTTCATGGTGCACGGGGTAGGGTTTCTTCACTTCGACGGTGTAGGGGACCGGCACCTCCTTGGGGACGGGGATCTCCTTGTGGACGGGAACGTACTGCTCGACGATTTGGGGCACGGGGACGGGTTTGGGCACGGGGACGCTCTTGTAGACGGGCACAGGCTTGGCGACAGGCACAACGTAGGGCTGAGGAACAGGGTGAGGGACGGGCACAGGCCTGGCAACCTTGTTCACGACAACGTTGGTGGTGGGAGCGTGATGAGCGTAGCCGTGGTGAGCGGGTCCGTAGCCAGCAACTCCGTAACCTCCGTAACCTCCGTAGCCTCCGTAACCTCCGTAGCCTCCGTAACCTCCGTAGCCTCCGTATCCGACTTCACCTTCGGCCGCGGCCAGCCCAACGAGGGCGGCTCCAAGAAACACTGCAGCGAATGGACGCATGTCAACTAATGGTGTACGTTCCGCTTACCTGAACACTTTTTATACCGAACGTACGACGAGGGCGGGCGGGAGAGCGCGTGAGCGCATAGGCAGGTGAGCGGGCGGGCGGGTCGGTCAGAATCAAGGGACCAACGAATGGACGTCGAACGGGAGAGTGAGCAAGACAAGAGAAGAAACTCTCCGGTGCATCGGAAGAATAGCCCACCAAGGACAACCACGGACAGAACGGACACCGTTAACCACCGGTGACGTCCACGACAAAGACTCCAAGCGAAAAAACGTCGTCCGCCAGAATTCACTCGACCGTATCCAGAAGATGCAGAAGTGTATGAATTGACGACAAAGCGTCACGAGAAGTGTCTGCGTACACGATTTCCGTTGTTCATTCATGTTACCGTCGCCAAGACGGCTCGGGCTTGGCTGGAAAATGTCGGAATTCTTTCTCTAGAAAATCCAGATCAGACGCATATGTGGTGAGAATCGGATGATTTCGAATTTCCCGCGAGAAGCGCGGACATTCCAGCCAGAATCGTTGAAAGGACCGAAATGTGGTGAACCACGAAAATGAGCTCGCGCTTCTCATTGAAGCGAAAAGACCCAGACAGGCAGTTACAATAACTAATCGTCGTGGGGTATGGTCGAGTTGCTTTCCGCTATTCTCCAAGTGCACTTTTGACGTTCACTTAACGTTTCATGCTCCGCTGAACTAGTGGGATTGCGTTCCGACGAATTGTCGCGGGCAGAAAAAAAAACTGTCTCCGATCCTGTAAAGCCTTTTACGCCCCGTGTGATTAGTTACGCAAGATCTAGATTCTGGAATCGACAAAAATTCCGCTGCCCCAGCAGAAAATTCTAAGAGAAAGAGCGCCCCCCCCCCCCCGTTGAACTTTGAGATTGGCGCGACCAACCGACCGATGGGAGTTAATGCTTTCGATGATGATCTGCGCACAATCACCCTCTGAGAATAGCGTTCGCTGACGCGCAAACAATGTGCATAGGAAGCGGTGCAGTATGCATACTGAAGTAGCCATTGAGAATTGAACGACTCGCACAATTGCACAAAAGAGACAATTCTAGACTGCCGGAACAACGCTCGCCTTGTCCCTGAACCTGACTTGCTCAGAAAGGCCGAAGAAAATTGCTTCGTGAAATCTCTTCTGAGCACTTCCATTGAGAAAGTACGAATGCCGTACTATCGATCGATGCCGTGCGCACAATTTAGTTTCCATACTTCCAGAGAAAACTCTGTATAAAGAAATTCCATTGACTGGAGCGTCGTTACTATGGATCCGACTGTCCGAGCGTGGTCGCTGCCCGTTCCACTAATAACGGTTACGCAACGCGGACGTCGAGCGTAACTTGAAATTGCTGACAATGTCGCGGTGTGGTGAGATAATCAAATCATCCTGCCAACTCGAGCCAAGCTGAGCCAAGTCGGCGAGCTGCATCCAGACTTGACCAAATTGAGTTCGGCCGAGCCAGAATTTTTTGAATGGTAAAGGGATCCGTGTGGCCCCGCTCGCGTAAACTAGCCCGTCAGCAGTCATTAATGAGAATCCGATAGAGAACTATACGACAGCCCGTTATGAAATCACATTAATCGAGCCGGAACCGCTCCTTCGCTCTCTGTACGCTGCTGAACTTCCATGTCGTTTCCAGCTTTTTGCTTCCTGATGACCGGTGTTGCCTTGGTTTCCTTTGGCATCAGCCGAGAACGATCGAGCCACAGTCGCTGTCCTTTATTTCAGTCGAGTTTTATCTCTGTTTAGCTGCGGCGACACTTGTGACAACTTCGCGAGAATGTAATTGTGAGCTATTAGCTTGCAAAACAGAAAACACGGTCAAAGTTGGAGCGTCGGAGGCGGAGAGGAATTTATTTATCGCGTCAGGCGCTCCGTTTCGAGCTTGTAACGTCATTAGGCTGCCGCTCTGGTGGCAATATGTCTGTTCCATTACTCGAACGGCTGCTCTCGGCCTGTAAAATCTGGCTTAGTGTTTCTTTTTCGTAGGGTTTTCCACTCTCGGAATCGAACTCAATCCATTTATCTTCATAAAATGTTGAAGATTTCTCCATTACACGAGGCTGATCCAAACCATCGTTCGAGGTTGCCAAAGCAGAAGGTGCTCAAGATCTAGCTCCTATCGCGGGGGCTCTCCGATAGATTCCGTCAGTTGTTCGGCGCAGCGGATTCATTCTTTGCCTTGATTGGCTCAATCGATCGCTCGGATCAACGGTTGTTTTTCGGATCAATCAGCTTTTTCTTTTTTAGAAATCCGTTTCTGAGGCATTGAGATCCCGTCCTTCGCCAGAAGCAACAGCGCAAATGTCGCAGCTGCGATAATTAATAAGATATCGTTATCTTCCTGTCCCTGTTTCTGCCGTAAATTCGGCATTTTCGCTTGCTATCGATTCAGATAGAGTTTGAGAATTGACAATTCACCCGTGACTCGTTCAAAGCTTTCTGAGCTTAGACTTCCACGCGTTCGGACCGCCTAAAGTCACTCATTGAACGGGTTTTCGGAACCTGTTGTGTCCGCTCGTCGAGAGCCGTACGAAAAGTATGTACTTGAGCGAGTTAGATTAATCACACACAAGTATTCTCAACTATTCGCATGACTGCCGCTCAATTAGGAAGCGTTGATGGTTTTTCGTCACAGATCTCGTTTCTTCTCGCTCGGAGACACCCGACGGAGCCGATTGCCGCCATCGGTTCTCCCTACAGATCCGCTCAAGAAGGACATTTGATAGCAAAATCAACGCTTTGGTCAGAACTCGTAATTACTAATCGTCGTAGTGTGAGTGTTTGTGTACGTTGTGTCGGACTTTTTCTGTGTCGTATGGTACTCTTTGCCGTCGATAAACGGTCCGAAAACGCTTCGCGACACAGTTAGCCAATACACGACACAAAATGGGATACTTCTATATTTAACCAAGTAGTTTGTTCCAACCAACCGGTAGTTCACTTCGTCGTGTTTGTCTCATCTGACAGTTTCTGAGCGCGAGATTAGTTGCTGTTTGATTTATCGGCACAGTGTTTCCGTGAATGAACTAAGATGTTTCGATCAGCCAAGACATATTTGTGAGGGCGTTCCTCTCTTGCATGATATTGAACATTTTCAATTCTTCGTTCGGTTCTGTGCTCCCCCATTTCGTGAAATGATTCTGCTGGGTATCCTTGCCCAGTTTTCCAGAGAAGAAAACTGTGGTATCCGACGATCCGAGAAGAAAGTGTGAGAAGTAGCATAGTAATGGCTAGGAAACTGCAAACAAAGATGGTGATCGCAGCTTTCCGACGAGGTCACTTCAGGCTTGAAAGAGGAAAACCAATTGATTCTGGTTTATGATCACGAAATTTCATTCTGGGCGGTTTTAGAATAGCGCCAGTTAAACTGACTGACGGTCCTTTTGTTCGGCATGAGTATAGGCAGACTTTGGTGGAATTACTCGAACTACCATTATATCTGAAGTGACTGAATTCTAATTTAAATGCCGTGAAGTCAGTGGGTTTCGTTGAGTGGCAGCGTCCAATAAAACATTCCGAAGTGCGCGAAAGTTGGCGTATGTTTTCTTATCGCTCTGCCAGCGTCCGAATGTGACCACCTCCACACAACCTTGGGAATGGCAATCGATCTGTACCGAGTTTGGAGAAGAAAAAAAAACATTCAGACTGCAAACTAGAACGGAATCGCAGGGCAGCGGTGTAATTGGGTTAATGTCGTACACGGTTCCTCTATTTCTCTCGGAATCATCGACATACACATACACAGGTCTCCACTCTCGAGCTCATGAGGGCCAGAATCAAGAGTCGGAGTGATCCAGATTGCGCGCGAGTGAGGTTATTAGAGGTGATTAGAGTTCATTTGTGCGCAAATGGAAGACTCCGAATAACGGCGAGAGACTGGTGATTTGAGCGCTTCTGGGCACTTATTCGGAGCAGGCAAGCGTGTCAATGTTTGTGATGAACGATGTCTTCATTGCTTTTTACGTGGCATCTTAATAAAAGCTCGTAAATGAAGGCTGCTCTGTTACTGCATCATTAGTTTTACAATGTGAGTGAAGAATAATTTCACTGCCGTGCGCTTGTCGTCTGCGAGCAACAGAAGCAGATGGATGCTCGCTAATGATGTGATAGTTCTGAGAAAGTTCCTGCTTGTCTACAAGCCTGCCTGCATGCCTAACCGGACAAGCGCTTGACCGCCCGTCCGCCCGCTCGGTCTTTTGTCCATGGCATTGGGCCACGTAAGCGGATGCCGTCGAGAAAGAACATTCACGCACAACTATGTCGTTGGCAAGCAAGGTAAATTGAAAAGTGCAAAACAGCTAAATTGTGGACGTACACTCAGACTCAGATTCTTGTGTTACGACGTTCTGTTGAGATAGTTCCGCAAGGTTACAGAATCACCCCAGACGGAACGAAGTCTGTGTACGATTCTGTTTCGCGAGATGAATGGCACAAAAATCTGAATCTGACAGTTTTTTTTAGTGCTCAAGTGTTTTGAAGCGGTACTTTGAAGCTATGCCTTGTTCTTGCGCGATTTGCTTGTTCTGTCGTGACGAGCGTTTCCTCCGTTCGATTCAGAACAAGTATCTGTCGAGCGAGTCGCCACTTCCATTTTCTGAAAGCGTTTCCAAAGAATGTCATCCCAGAACACCTTTTGCTCGTTGCTTCAACTCGTTCGGATTGGGGTGCGACACGGTGCGCTATCCATCATCCTCCAGAATCGGCCAGCCGAAAGATTACCGGTCGGAAAACTACACTTTGTCAAGTCACGACGAAGAGAAAGAAAAATACAAAAAGAAAAGAAACGAGGGATCGGAAAGAGCTCAGCGTAAGAAATGTTTCATTGAAGAGGAAATGCTCGGAGAAAAATGTGGCCGATTTCACTTGCAAGTCTCAAGAATAGCGTGACGCGCGTCCGCGCTACCCGCTATCAGAAGTTCCCCCGTCAAGGTGAATCAGATCGTATTGTGGCCGTCGTGGCACCACTGACGGACCGATTTCCGTGTTTCGTTTGCTATTATCTGCTGCTAGAAAGCTCTCAGCTCTTGTGAGCAATCGGACAGACAAACGAACGGACGGACGGATCAAGGAGCGGACGTACAGAAGGAGGGAAGCGTTGATGGATTTTCGGATCGCTGGACGAACTTCAAATGACCGCGGCGGAGACAATGTCAAAAACGAGCGCTGAGGAAGGAAAACTTTCGTTCGTCGAAGACAGAGCGCTAACAATCCGAGTGTCGATGTGAAAGTCACGATCGAGCCTTGAGACTCTTGCTCAAATAAAACCCGTTACGAGTTCCAATGATTCTCCAAGCGGATCTTTTTTCGGGCTACCCGTCCGAAAGAGCGCATCAAAAATAGACGGCACTGGCGACGTGCACGACTGAATTGGTTTTCAGAAATATTTTCGTCTTGTGTCCCATGAGTTCCGATCAGCGCTTCGTTATAAAACTCACTGTTGTCTCTTCGACAAAAAGAAAAGAAAAACTTTCACACGGGTTAATGAGTTGTCGCAATGTTCCCCGGTTACTCCCTCTTCGATATCTATCCTTACGATGTTGACTGGGGTTCGCTTGACGCGGTTTTCGCTCAATTTTCGTCTCTCAGGAATCGAACTACATCGTCAAGCGGGGCTGAACATATCTAGTTCCAAAAGAGGCGATAAGCCGTCGATGAGACGAATAAGTGACTTGGGAATGATGGAACGAAAACCTTCTCCTAAGTCCGTAAGCGACCCGAAGTCCGGCAGCACGAAGTCACTGACGTTTTCTTCACCTATTTCTACACCCCTGCAAGAGAAGTGAAGAGTTCTGTTCGAGCAGTCATTCGAAGTATGAGCTTTCGAAGCAGAGAGCCCGAACTGCGAATTCCGAATGAGCTCGAAATTAGCTTTCGTGTCCAGTTCCGTTCTTCTTCCGCCTTAATGATTCTCGAGAGTGTGATTTTTCTTTCCGCGCTGTTTTTGACAGAGGAAAAATGCAGCAGAAAGCGCGCGACTCTTGAAAGTCTTCCTGATTCCTCTCGAAGGAACTCGATGCATTGATCACATCCCGACTCACTGGTTCCGTCACGGTGAGATGACGAATGACTGGCGAGTCGTTGATCGCGTACAAATGGTCCAGACGTTCATACTCAATCAATATCTGTTGGACTCCGCCTGGAAAGAACCGTGGAAATTTTTGCGAGTCAGAATACAAGAGCAAAACATCCGCGGCGAGTGTTTCATAAAAGGATACGGTGTGAGTGAGTCGATGTTATTGAAGACGAAGGTCGCACGTGTGCTTCTCTTAGGTAAGGTGTACGGTTAATACTTAACGAGATATCATAACTTGGGTGGAGTTTGCTGTAGGCTCCCCTCGAGACCGGTTGGGGCACGAGCCGTCTTTGTTTTCAAAATCTAGAATTCGTTCCGACAGATACTTCGGCAAAAGTTCTGTCTCCGCGACGTTTCTCGGTTCCTCGCTAAACAGTTCCGAACATACTGAAACTACAAAGTCTGGATGGAATCCGGAGCGGTTACAGCAGAAGCGGCGCAACTGAAAACATCCGTATGTGCATGTGGTGGGTTCAGTCGGAACCGCTTATAAGAGACTCGTCGGGGAACGAGAGAATGTCTTCTATAAGCGGGTTCCTCTTATAAACACGCTTCGATCTCTGGAGGTGATTTCTGAGATATTGTATAATTTCCTGTTCACCAAATATGGGTCAAAATCTATTCGTGTGAGAAGCTCCCTCCATCGAACGAAATCTGTGTCGAAATACCCTCACATGAGATTTTTTCCGAACGAAGAGACAAAAATTCCACTGAGTTCGATCTCCGTTCTTTTCATCTCATAACTGAGTTTTTTATAGGTGGACAAAATCGACATGTATCTTCTGAGCAGGCTTCGCCAATCAGTTTCTGAATAAGTGGGTTTCCCTTGTGGAGGTCTCTTTCACGCGTGTTTTCTGTCATGGAAGCCTAAGGAAATGAAGTTGGGAAATCAGAATCCGTCATCTATGGGAGGGTTTCTCTTATAAGCGAGATTCTTATATACAAGCTGATACCCGTTGTGCCACAAGTTCAGGTAGGACGGTTGACCGTATGCAGCAGAAGTCGATCGAATTGTTTGGAGGTTCTCGTTCCCTCCCAACCTCTTTGGAAGCAACTGTCGCATCAGATAATTCATTTGCACTCAACTAACTTCGGCATTATCAATATCATACAATGTCCATACCTAAATATAATCGGCCAATGTCCGTCTGTATATCGCCAAACAGTTTCTCAAATCTCATCGACATTTCCGCGTCACCCTCCCAACCTGTGCAACAGATACCTCGACTATCTCACCGATAGGGTAATTTGCCCTCATGACCTTATATCACCCCACATGACCAACTGCGCGACCCACTGAGTGGCTCTATGTGCAGCTCTCTGTGTTGCTCACAATGCAACCAACTCTGCGATCCCACATGACCGAGTTCGCGACCCTCTGTGCGGCTCTTTCGATTATATCACTTTCGACATCAATCAGTTGATATGATCGAGGTTTCACTGTAGTCTCGAAGAATTGGTGGAGCAACGGAATCTTCTTGACTACGCCGTCATAATCGAAGGAACGCGTCTTCGCGAATAAAGGATAGAAAATGAGCACCGTTTCGCTGCCGCAGACTGTCTGGTGAACTGATGAAGAAAATCTGCGATGTTGAGCGGCGGAATTAAGATCTCAATCCATCGAAACTGGCGCACACCGCGACCTTAGATCCCACAACAGCAGTTCCTTCGCTTGAGGAGCCCATCTTGCTTATTTCGAGGGTCGAAATCCAGCTCTTTGCAATGGCATCAGGTGAGCTCAAAACAATCTTGGCGACATTGAATTGTTCCCAGCTGTGAACTTGAGTCCTACTTTGCTGGAATCGAAACTAAAGAAGACTCGCGATGATCGCTGTTGATGCTCCTGAAACTCTCAGTTTGCTCGAACTTCCGTCAGGGGAGGTATTCTGCCGGGATGTCTTCCATCTACGTCAACTGTGCTACGTTGTCGTAACTCGTTGTCGGTCGTTTCTTGTGGCTCGAGAGTGGATTCTGTGTTAGGGGACTCTGCTGCATTCGAAACAAGGATCTTCCTTTGCTCTGCCAGATCTGTTAGACGAGCTGCTCGAACTTCGCAAACCTAGCCTCTACGGTGACTGAGCGACATGTCACGGAATATGAGCGATGGGACTTTCAATTCGGATCCACCTACACAATTCTGACTCGCAGTGGGACTCCTCGAGTGGGATATTTTGAGGACGTTCCTTTCTGGACTCGGAGAAGATCCAGCTTTCTCCGAGCTTTCGGAAAAGTGCACCTCGGCAATCACAAGAAGCCTGATTCGCCGAAATTCAAAACAGATTGTCTGCTGACGGAGTGAATTCTCGAGCTGAAGATCGGGTCTTAAACTTGTTCATGGCTCAAAGGCCCGATCTGATGTGAGCCGCGCGAGATGTGCCTCGTATTTCACTGAGCTGTTCCGACTCGATCCCGGAACGTCGGTCGTGAGAACAAGCTCGTCAGCCAGGCAAAATTACACACTGCAACAGAGAGCTAGAAGATGAATGTTGCTCGTTAAATTATGGATATGGAATATGGAATATGGCAGTAAGGATGGATCGCATACTCGATTCGGAGACAGATTTCCCCAGAGATCATGTTTATTGCGCGAGAACCATCCATGTTTTCTTGGAGTTCCGTCCTTCCATCGCAGTGTTCTACACGAAATGCTTGCAAGACATACCCACGGCTCGAGTGCTGAACCGAGAGCTCTTGAAAGGTGGTACCGACATTCGTTCGCTCCCATCAGGCGCGACACTTGAAGTCGAAGATAAACCGATGGATTCAACGCTTTCACTGAAAGCATAAGGATAACGATCCGAATGGGGTTCCTGTACATTCTGGCCGTATCGCAAAGTGTTCTGGGTGCATTGCGCAGCCGATGTTTCAGCCTCATTGTTGTGTCGTCTAGAATTGCGGTTACTCAAGACGGACGGAAGATATCAAGTCGCATGCCACTGTCATCATCCTCGCCTAGAAGCCGCTTGAATTAACTTTTATTATAGTTTCCGTCAAGTCTTGAGATCTCTTGTCCGAGAAGCCCAAGCATTTGATGAGATCCTTCTGGCTCGCTCGAGTGAGCTCTCGAGCACCGCACATTTTTCTTGTGTGCAAGGAAGGGATCCCGCCGAGTTTGAAAGAAAGAGAGTGAAGGTCAACGAGATCCTTCAGACGAGGTTCATAGCGCCGAGAGTTTCGAACAATGTTTCAAACTGTCCGCCAGAAGTTTCCTCGGACACGTTCCAAACTGATGGTTTTCGCGGGCATTCCACGATTCCAGACAAACTTCAATTCCGCTGGAATGTAGTTTGCATCTTTGCACAACTGTCGGCTTTGTTTGCGCACACGAGAGTGATTCGCGAGACGGGTGAATTCATCTTGGCTTCCGGGACGAAACTCGCTTGTTTACGCGGCTCCCGCGGTGCTGTCGTCTTGCGGTTCGTCTTCGTGCAAAAAAACCTGATGAATTTCCCGTGACCTCCGCAACCGATCCTTTCTAGTCTGCTCTGCCGCAGCCGTCAGAGCCCAGATTGGCCGACTGGAAGGGCTTTAAATTGCTTTGCTGCGGTCAAGTGCGGATTCAACTCTCGACTCGGAGACTTGGCTGAATCATGAGCCCAGGGTTGATACTCGATTGTTGCCAGCCCAGCGTGCGATTCTATCCAGGCTGCTTGTTTGTCAGCGGAGAGGGAGCCGAGTACGCTTTTTCGAGCGTAGCTCCTCTTAGAACCAACATAAACCCACTTGCAAATCGCACGTCCGAAAGTAAGCGTGATTTACATACGTATACGAATCCGCCTCGGCGGATGTTGCAGTCGAAAAAGTTCTCGACCGACTCGAGCTCCAGCGTCCGAACGTCGGACGAACATCACAGTCAATTATAGAGTTGCAAACGAGCGACAAGGGCACCGTTTTGCTAACAAATTGCAGTTGCCCTACGCAATGTGGCTTTCCTCGCGCCGCCGGCCCTTGCGTTCTCCTTTGAGTCTTGCCATCGGCTCCCATCCGGCTGCGTTTCCTTGGTAAGGCTCATCTCGGACCACATACATACATCCTCAAAAGTCCCGAACGGCGATGTCTGTTGGGCCACGGCTATCTCCCGAGTGCGCAAAACTTTTCGCCTCACTTTTACCACCAGGCTCTGTCACCACGTCGCGTGCGTCGTTGAAATGCCTCGTGTCTGTAGGTCCGTTGCTCGCTCAGTACAACGGTCTGTCTGTTTGTTTGCGCTGCGAACGATCTAAGTGGTTATGAAGAGGTCAACAAAGGATGTGAACGGCGGTGCCACAGAGACTCTTGGGAACTCACTAATGCACGCCTGATGTTTTGTGTCCACACGTACGCCGGCCCGTTCATTATGAACTGTGGCGAGAGCCCGTTCCGGCTGTAGCGTAGCGTAGACCTAGACCTTCATGGATTCTCGACAGTTTGTTGATAGTTATTACATCGCGACGCGCTGGCGCACCGATCAATTTTTAGAGCCTACTCGCCTCTTCACAATGAACTTCTATTACGCGGCTAGCGAGCTCAAAATCGTGAAGAATTGAGCTCGTCAAGCTCGTTAGAGGAAGAGATTCCTATTAACCAGGAAGGAACTCTGAATACCGAGCTTCCGTCGTACCTCTCGAAACGGAAACGGCGTCGAGAGCCTTCTAACTGCTGATCGCAAAAGTCGGAGCTGATGAATATGCTCCAATCAGCCATGCACCGCAGCAGAACCGGTTCCGAATTCCCGAAACTGCTCAAGAGAAATCACGGTCCTTCCAGAGTTCTCCGAAGCAG
Source organism: Neoseiulus cucumeris (assembly GCA_021527715.1). Taxonomy (NCBI): domain Eukaryota; kingdom Metazoa; phylum Arthropoda; class Arachnida; order Mesostigmata; family Phytoseiidae; genus Neoseiulus; species Neoseiulus cucumeris. Next base: position 854,867 of record JAJSRV010000045.1, on the reverse strand, counting down.
ATGAACAAAGAACTTTTCTCCACTACCTTGCAGGGAGTGGATATAATTCACGTTAATAGATGTGCTGATTCCAAAGTAAGTCGAAACCATATTCTCGAATATCATCGATGTTGTCGGGAGCCTTTGTGGGAAACCTGACAGGTTCTTCGGAAAGCCTCGCCAGGGATCCCTCGAACGACCTGTTGCAATCTCGCCTCGCTCAGACACTGTTTGGTACCTCGGGGAGCTTGCTCAACCGAATTGAGATGAAAAACTCGCCCACAAGAAACCCACATGAGCAGTTCACCTTAGCGTAGACTCACTCAGACACCGATTGCCTCGAAACCATTTCTACGGAACTTCCCAGTGAACGTGACTCGAGCCTAAATGAGGTTGTTTGCGAGGGACCAATCGACGAACGAAGCCCTCACCTCAGGCACCGGCGACTCGTTGTCCGGCGGATCGCTATCGCGCTCATTTTCTACAGCGCTTTCGCGGTCACGATTTTTTTCTCGTTTTGCGAACTCCATGGTCACCGTCCCTATTCTCCTTGCCCCAGGACTCCGCAACTCGAGACTCTTAGCTCAGCAGGACTTTCTGCCACGACCAGGAGACTGTAATAGCCTTGAGTTGACCTTGAACTTGAGAGAACGCGATGTTGAAACGCAATCTAATCAAGTCGTCAGCACACTTTCTCTGCAGAGTCTCAGAGAGCTATCACTTGATGTGCTCCTAAGACGAACGGAGCCGGACAGGATTATCAGTATTCCTCCTGACCTGAGATAGAGGATCCCCGTCATTAAGGATCGATAGACTCTCGGCTGGCCAGTTTGGAACCTTTTGTTCGTCAAACTGTTTGTATGTTGTCGATCCCGGTGAGCGGCGAGCATTTGATGACAGCCACTGAAGTTCCCTCAACTAAACTGTGTCGAGCTCCGAATAACTCGAAGGTGTGCGTCTCTGCCAAGGACGCGAGGCGACTGAGTTCTGCGATACATCGCAGCGCTGACTCTGCAGTTTCGAGCCTTCGCCGGGAAAGTGTAAAGTGTACAATGTCGGCTACTCAGAATTCATGTCTTCTTTTTCCCAAGGAATCCTATTTCTGAAGTAGCCCGTTGTGAGCAAACAGTCTCCCCTAGTTTCCGACACAGGTTTCGTAAACCCTGAACGAGTGGATGAATTCGCCAAATGAAAGAGTCAGCGAATAAGTGGCCAAATATTGTCGGATAAACTGTCGATATCTGCACGTGCAATCGACCACACGAGCCTCTGTTGAACTGGAATAAATTTTGGTTTGGCGAAAATGTTTCATTTCTAAACACCCACCGCAAAGTTTTGCAATGAGAATCAATTTCTCGTGTTCGACAAGCCCGCCGTTCAGAAACCCACGGTGGTTGAAACATTCCTCATGTTCCGGACGGTAGGTGGTCGTTTTTTGTCGACTTCATAAAAACACAACGGTCGAGCGTCTTTCGATGACGCTATCATTGTTCTATCGGATCCGTGTTTTCCGTCTACTTTAACCAAATCGGATTCGTTTGACGAAATCGATTTAAAAAATCGCGAACACGAGACATTGCCTGTTTCTGAGTCACTTCACACCGATTCAAATCGAGAATTATTCAGTTGTTCCGGATCTGAATGATCGAATGCTTGCGATGACCTACTTTTAGGCGCACTCGATGCACTCAGATCGATGGAGAATCTTCGCCGGAAACCTCCGACATTTCTCACCCCGCTCGTATCTGACAAATCATTCTCCATAAAGCTCCGTTACATCGATTTAGATGCAAATTCATTTCCACAAAATCGAGGCTCAAAGTGTGCACCATCAAAACGCAACAGAAGTGGCAACAGAAAGAACTGTGGGACAACCGCTGGCGAAAAATAAAAACAGAATCTGTTTTGAGGAATTCGGTCCAGATTCAGAATTTTTAATGTTCCAATTGCTTTACTGTGATTTCGGGTTATCTTCGAGCTAACGGTATGATATTAGTTTGTCAGTCCGACGCAGATCTAACGAGTTAAGCCGCGCTATCAGTTCGGGCAGCCAGTCATGCCCCTGCTGAACGGAAGTCGAGTGATTACACAAGCCTCCTTCTCGGCTTACCATTGAGTGGTAGCAGCGGGCACGGCAACTGCCCCTAGCGACCCTTAAGTCTGTCCTTCTCGCTTCTTCTGTTTGTTCACGTGTTGTACTATGTTCACAATGCAGAGCAGCATTGACAGCCCACCTTTGTTCTGTTGCATTACTATCCCACGCCACTATTATGATCTTATTATACCTCCGCCGAATCAATACATCTGAGCGAGTTTTCATTTGATCAGCTTGAATCAAAGGCAGCTGACATTGTTTCGCAGAGTCTAACGAGACGCTCAAGTTTTCCATTTCTAGAGTCTCGGGAAGTAGGCCAGTCTCCGTCGGCGGAACTGTTCGTCATTCTACAACATCAACCAAATGGATGGGATGCCGAGTTGCCTATGAAAAATGAACCGAGGAATTCTGACGCACGAGTTGATACATTCTTTCTTGACTGCTCTCTATCTCTCAACTGACTTTTGTTACAATGTTTGTTTCCATGAGGAGCGTGCGCGAAATCCGGGAGAAGCGGAACCATTTATTTTGAGCTCCGAGGTCTCTCCAGAAATACTCTTCGAGGCTTTCCATGGAATATTTCCGTTGTGAAAGGTTATTCGGAATAAACTCGTGGATAGCTCGAGCTCATCATGCTGGAGATGAAGTTTCATCGATGACTTCGAACATTGTGTCGGATTGCTGTGGCTGTGGGAAAAGTTCACTTTTTCTCCCACGATACCTCCGCCCTTGTGATCGACGTCAGCCGCGCTTCGATTGTTGCGCATCAGAAAGAACGGAACTCGGCGGATTCAAAAATGAAACAGAAGTTGTCGTTTGAAGTGGAAGTGTTTATTAGAATTTGGCAACTCGTTGTCTCCTTCTCCTTCGCAATTGTGGTATATCAACAATATATACACAGGTATTGTACACTGTTTCTTTGGGAATCTGTTCTCAGCGGAACTTCTTAGGCCTTGTGCCATCCATGAGAGTGGACGGGGATAGCGACGGGCTTCCTTATGGCAACGGGAATCTCCTTGACAATGGGGACCTCGTAGGGGTAGGCCTTCTTCACCGGGACGGGGTAGGGTTTGTGGACATTGACAGTGTAGGGTTGGGGGATCTTGACCTCAACAGGGACCTTGTAGGGCTGTTCAACGATGTAGGGCTTGGGAACGTGCACGATGTAAGGCTTGGGCACCTTGACAACATGGTGGACGGGGTAAGGTTTCTTGACCTCAACGGTGTATGGGACTGGAACCTCCTTGGGGACAGGCACCTCCTTGTGGACGGGGTAGTACTGGTTGACTATATGAGGAACAGCCACGGGCTTGGGCACTGGCACGGATTTGTACACGGGGTATGGCTTGTGGACTGGTACCACATGTGGGACTGGCACGGGATGAGGCACGGGGTAGGGCTTGGCCACCTTCTTCACGACGTAGTTCACCTTAGGAGCGTGGTGGTAGCCATAATCAGACCCATAAGAGTGACCGAGACTGCCTCCGTAGGATTCGAGTCCTCCGAAATCGCCGTAACCGCCAGAGTATCCACCGCCGTAACCACCGGCGGCCGAGAGGCCGACAATTCCTGCTCCGAGCACAACGGTGAAAGCGCGCATTTTTGTTGTAGTTATTGTTCCGAACACTTCACTTGTGTCAACTTGAGGAAGATGTTGTGGTACACTGTGTGCTCACTGCGTGCGGTGCCTTTTTGTACTGGTCCAAGCTGCCCGCGCAGGCCAACCAAGGGCCGCGACCAAGGGCGCTGGGGAGGGTTACTCTGCTTTGCTTTGACTCTGGTTACGGTTGTGTTGTCCCTCCTTGCCTCCACGTTGTCAGTCGGTGCTTCTGTTCGTATGTCTATCTGTCCATCAGTCCGTCTGTCCAACCACCCGCCTGTCTGTTTGTCTGTCTGTCTGTCTGTCTGTCTGTCTGTCTGTCTGTCTGTCTGTCTTTCGGTCTGTGTCTCCATTGGTTTCTTGATGGAAAACTTGGTTGTGCCTTGGCGTAAGCCAAATCGTGCGCTGTGAAATCAATCGCTCCTCGAAGCACCATATCGCGCTTTATGGCCATAGCCACGGTGGCAACATGAGGTCAACTCGAAGCTTCAATAACACAAAAGATGTCCACGAATACACGAAAACTGTGCGTGCCAACAGTGTGTGTGTCTGTGCGTGTGCCCGCGCGCGAGAGTGTGTGGGGGCAGAAACTTATTGTTTGTCAGATATATACATATAAAAGAAGCAAATAACTTTCACGAGCGAAATGGCTCGCCATTGATACGAGACATTCCATCACTTGAGGAGCTTTGGATGTAGCTGCGCAGCGGCGGCGGCGGCGGCGTCGCGTCGGTGTTGGTGGTGAAGTGGTGATGATAGTGGACGCTTTTACTGTAAGGGTCAATCTGGTTGACGGCATCACACAATGGCCGAAACCGGCCTCCTGATTCTGGGGCTTTTGAATAATGCCACTGACGCCGCTGCTACGACGACTACTGCATCTGTTGAAGTCCAACTTGCCTTTGTATCTAACGACGGTCACACGGGCAGTGACTCGTTGACATAAATGGCTAACCGCCGACTTGTGCTCCCATCCTCCCTTCGGTTCATCCTTGCGCAGCTGTGACCCAATTAGCTCGGAACTTCTAAGGTAGCGGACCCTCCTATCGCGAGTTCTCGGTCAGTCCGCGCTTAGAAAGACTTTGATGGATTCATCAAAATCCCCGAACCGAAGCTGAAAATATTTTGTTTTTTGCATCCAGAGATTGGCGATATGACTTTTCTTCATATGGTTCACTCGCCTGGGAATGAACTTGGCTTCATCGAGATACGAGGAAATAATTCCGATATTTTTGCAACCGACCTTACCGTATTCAATGTTTATTATTCATCAGATTAGAATAGTTTATTGGTCAATGCACACAGTCCGCGACCGGACAGCGTTGAAGTATCGCTGATTCCTGGTACGAGATGGCAGCAGTCTCTCTCTACTTTCGACTCGATTCAAGATTTGTGAGTCGACGATTCGTTCTTGAAAGAATTCTTCATTCGCCGTGGCCTGAACTTGATGAAAAAAAAAGCGAGAAAAATCAAACGCATGAGCTCCCATAATCGAGAAGTCGTACCGGAGGATTAACGGAAGCCTTACGGAAGATTTTATCTGTGCACGTGCACCTAGCATCGTACTTGGAAGAGAACACGCGTTCGACGATTTAATTCTCTATCAAGTGAACACGCAACCGGAGGATTTCAGCTTCAAGCCGGACGGTATCTGATATTGAATACCGAAGAAAGAAGCGACGAAAGCGTAATATTCGGTTTCGCAATTTCCCATTTTCTTCTGGGGCGTTGAAAATAAGTGACTTTGCCCGCCAACAATCAGACACAGGGGAGGATCACACGATCGAATTTCTGAATTTCGACAAGCGGAACGGAACGACGAACAACCCCCTAGATTCGAAGAGCTCTCTTTCCCGGGGTTTCCAAAAATCGAGAATTTCGAAACTGCGACTGCCGTAGAGATGCCCTCACATCGCTCGAAGACTGTGGAGTGTCGCAAAACGTGTTTTCGATGAGCTCCCGTCTTCCGAAATCGAAAATTGGTCTCGATGGCGATGATTTTGAAGCTTCACCAACTCCGAAAGCTTCGTTGAGTATTGGATTATTCATCGTGAATTCGAAATGCAAGCGGTATAAGAAGCCGAACATGATGAAAAGCTGGAAAGTATTACGGATATCAGATGTGACCGTGCAATATGCTGAGAATCAGAATAAGTCGTATCAGCTTTCAACCGATATGAGGTTCAAGGTGGTTTCATCATTACATCCACTAAATGGCTGTTTTGCATTTCGCAAACCCGGCCCAGTTCGTGGACAGTGATGCTTCACTCAGTTCTTGTCGTTGTTGTTGTTTGCAGCACAGTTATGTCTACTGATAATCAATACCGGATTCTTATCCGAGGACGATCATCGTTATCGTCACGTATCTCCAACCAACAACGTTCCAATCGTCGCGACTCGATGTCATACTGCAGGAATTCGTTTTCAACCGAGCAGCCCGAAGCCGGGACTCTGGTGTATTATTCTCAAAAAATAACGGGAGTTTGGCGATCGGTTTATACGATACTTGAAGTTACATGCTTCACGAACTTGGACTTTCGAATCGTTTCACTTCACGAAGCGGTCCAGAAGAAAAATCGATTTTCCACGAAGTGGGCTTAGAGCGTTTTTCATTCAGCGCCAGCGAAGATTTGTTGCATCAAAGAGAAGATCGAACTTTTGGACAGACGATCACGGCTCGGTCGCATTTAGGGACGACGCGGACGCACGGCGAGGAAGTTTCGCGCGGTCCGTTTTGGCCATTCGAAATTCTGGTCGCTTGCCGGGAACAGATTCTCGTTTCAAGGCGAACTTCCAAGGAGTAAGTGAATGTGCAACTTGTTCGGGGGTTGCTTTATTGCGAGCAGAGCATCATGACATCCAAAAAGAAAAAACAGAAACGAAAGTTTTGATGGCTCTAATTGGCTGAAATTGTAAGTAAGAACGCTTCACGACTGGAATGGATGACCGGTCCATTTGGCGGGCCAGCGGGAGGACGGGCGGGTAGAGGAACGACACAGGCGGCGCGCCGCGACACTGGGAATCAAGCAACAAGCAGCTATAGCTCGAGTTGGAACGTGCTTTGCATTGTTTGGTGACGATTAAACTGCTGGACGCTCCCCGAGCAGCAAGCATCCGTTTGCCCTTGCTATCTGGGGTCAGAACGGCGACGAGCGACGGAGGTCTTCAGTTTGCAGTGTCGCCCGTTTACCTCACCTTCATTCTGGTGGCGGGGCTAATTTTTCAGCGGCGATCCTCGCCGCATCACTCGCGTATTCAGTCACGCGTTCTTCAAAATTTTATTCATTCATCACGTTTTAGCGCATTTCAGTTTCCGTACAGTGGTTTCTGCGGCGCCGGCTCACGTGTCGGACACCTGTGGGAACTTTCCTGTCAGAGATCAGGAGGAGCAAACAGTGATAAGTCCTGTGAGTGCTGCTTGGGTACACCACCACACCCTGCTGCTGCTGCCGCTCGAGTAGATGAAGTTTACGGGGGGGAAATTTCTGTTGTCGGCGGACGCCTTCTGCGCAAGTATTCGCCCGGAGCGAACAGATCATTTCTCTTTCCGTGGTAGAAGCAATTTCGGATCGCCGATTTTTCGCCCGGTTTGCCGTGATCGTCATAATGATGATGATGATGATGATGATGATCATTGACATCAGCTGGGAGCATAATCGACAGTATCGCGTTGAAAAGGCTGTTATTACGGATGTTTTACTTATCATTATCGGGTCGTCGAGTCGGTGCGAGCGATGACGATCATGATTTGCTGCTTACAGACTGCTTACAGACTTCTAGCTAGATCTGTTTTCTATTGTCCATAATCACGCAGACATTTGTTTCATTGTTCTCGCATTAATGATCTGAGCCAAGAATCACTGATCATCAACCCCGCTCGCGACGGTGAGGCATTGTTCACTGCGCAACACATTCTGCGGACAGAAGTGGAGTTCCTCATCTGTGAAAGTTGCGTACGATGTACTTCATTCCCTCATCCTTCCATGGTGAGCAACCCGAGTTCATTAGAGGGACTGAATGAGGGTTCGGAGATCATCATTCGCGCATTCATCGGCAATCTTCTGCGGCAACAACAGCAACGGAACCAATTCTGAGCGAAGAACTCAACGAATAAGGGAAACTGTTCCTTCCGGTTCTGTTTCGCCATTAATTTCTATCGCTGGCCATAAAAATCGCTGCTAGTAACACAGGAGAACGAGAAATACTGTTTCCTCCATTAGAGGTCTGGAATAAGAGAAAGTTTGAATGACCTGTGATAACTCACTGAGCTTCCACCTGTTTGTCTGACCATGAGCGAGGAAACTTCGGCTGAACCGATCTCGATACTCATTGTCGAAACTACTTTCTCCGCAGCTCACTATCTGCCTAACTTCGAAACCGTACAGGACGGAAGAATCCGTTTGCTCTCCGCGATTTGGCGTGAGAATCTTCCGTAAAAAGTCACAGATGTGATCGAACGGAAGCTCTCTGTAGATCACTATCGAATGCCGTCGGTGTAATTACTCCGCCATTAGACGCCGCGGATAGCTGTGAATTTTCGATGAGATCACTCGTCAAGTAATTTATATCGACGATGCAGTATCGATGGCTCCCATTTTCAGTTTCTGGAAGCGTGCGGTCGTCGAGTCGTTTATGTGGCCGTCCATGTGTAATCGTCACCCCACATCGATGACATTGATCGCATCTTGATGAAGTACCGGTGACATCACGGTTACATGACGGTTTGATGAACGCCGCTGACTGGTTGACTCACTCAAACGTCAGCTGCAGACCATCGCTAAATCCCTCATTACGAGCATTTCTCCTTTCGATCGTACTGCTTGCTCAGTCGTCTCGTTGCCGCTCTGACAAATGTCATTCCAAGGCGACAGTGACGACTGCCAGAAGCCGCCTGTGGTCCGACCAATGAGTGATTTCCGATGTGGACTTCCATTTCTTCCCTTGGCGAAGATCGAAAGTCCCCGAGTACTTCGAACTTTGTTGTCGGCCGTCCGAAAAGACTAGACTTTTGTTTCTTGTGACCATTCGAGCGGAAAATTACAAATACTAACTCTGAAAGCACCGAAAGTGACAATGTCAATCAGCAGCGCAACTTTCAGTCATCGATGTCTGCAATAATTGCGCCGTGTCACTTGAGTCGAAGTTATTGTACGAGTGAACGGAGCCGAGGTAGTTGAACAAACCTGTAAGGTCACAAGAAATGAGAAAAACTTCGATCCCGAGACCATGATATGTACATACATCTTGTGGAACGCATATATCTTTTTGAGCTCAGGAAATGTGTGTTTGAAAGGATATCTTGCACCTGAATAATCGAATTGTTTCCTTGAACGTTGAAATCGCGCTTTCAGACAGAATCAGTGATCGATGACGGAGAGCGAACTTTCAGCTGGATCGATTCATTTCAGAGGGAGCTCAACACTTGAATATCGTCAGAAGTGGAGCTACAAGATTACAAAAGGGAAATGATCACGAACGGGGCGGTTCCGTCCCCCATGTCGAATCTGTGTTGAAATGGTTCGAAAGTTTACTTTTGAATTCGTGAATTTCCATCACAAATATCGGTTTATCATGACAATATTTCGAAGTGTTTTGCGGAATAACAATCGGCTGTGAATGTCAACGAGAACGGCATTGTAGTCGACAGGCCCACCGTGCCGGGATCGATTGACGCTGGCTGGCGCGGTCCGAGCTCGAAGAACAGAAAGCGACCAGATGAGCTTCAAGGAAGGAGAAAACAAGAACGCTGTCCCTGGCTGGAAAAGGTCGAGGAAGCACACTGTGCGAATGCTTTATGACCCCTAACTTATGGCTCACTTGCACACCCTCAAATCCAGGAAGCATCTCCGAGAGCCGGAGTTTTGAATCGCGGCTTTCACTTTACCTCCGTTATCCGTGTCCACTGAGAATTATGATTTAGCTAATATAAACAATATCGATCATTATATTCGATAAGCGCGCCAAATGTTGGCGTTGCAACGCAACTCGATCGGACTTGTTGGAGCATAGCGTTGAAGAGGCGTTAATCTTCAGCGTCAAGTGTGTGGATTGCCGTTGTTATTAGCGTGGATATGGTGTTGGCACACAGTAGAGCCCGCAGTGCCGCTTGCTCACATTCTGTACATCCGCGTCTGATCCGGTCGTTCGGACGGGTGCTACTTGATCGGTTGTTTCGGCTGTTTCTGCTTCTTAGGGACGTGGATTAAGAGGAATGTCGCAAACGAGATCTCTATTGCCTCCTAATCTGCTAACTAGATTTGGCTCCTTCTACAAATGTGCCAATGGATTAGACAGCTTTCTCACTTTTCCCGTTCCATCGAGCTTGTTTTATTCCGGTTGATCAAGTGCCGTCGGACGAGTCCCGACGATCGAACGTCATCAAACCAAATGTCAGAGAAGAATGTCGAAGAATCCGTCGGCTAACTTAGGCGGCCGTCGTCTTAATGATCAAACTTCGGGATCGACTCAGCCAGTCATTCAGTGAATCGCCCGACCGCAACGGAGAAAGCCTAGCATGCTAGATGGCTAGCTATGCAAATCTTGCCGAAGATTCATTACTGGAATTTATACTTCTCGCAGAAGTTTTCTGGACGCTCTGATGGAGCCGCAGTCATAAAAAGGCAATCAGAAGTCGTAATGTAACAAGTGTGGTAGACCATTACGGTGGCATGGGACACCAAGGCGGGCGGGCGGTCTGTCGGTCGGTCGGTGGGGCAGACCGGCCCACCGAGCGATTTGCCGCGCTAACCAGTCATTCGGAGTCAAAACGACGCTTGACGCCGCGCCGCAGTCGTTTTCCCCTCAGACGCGACAAGCATCTGACGTCGACATTACGGTTTGGACCGCGGTTGATTCGGTGGTAGTGGCCGCGGCGGCGGCGGCGAGCGTCGCGGCTCGTCTGCAATGACGAGAAATTATCGCCAAAATCAACTACTACTATGCTTGTGTGTGTGAGTGTGCCCCGTGTTTGTCTGAAAATTTGTGCGTGTGAGTGTATGTTATCACTGACCGAAAATGTTTCTTAATTGCGAAGCCAGTAATCCCTATAAACACAAACGAACCTTGACTGAAAATCTGATTCTGGCTCCGGTTCCTTCTATTGAAGGGCGGCTGGCCGACCGACCGACCGACCGACCCACTTCACCGGACAGATATGGCGTTTTTAGATCTGCTTTCATCGCTCGTTCCTTCGGCGGCTGAATTCACGTACGCAAGCTTTCCGTGTACAAAGTTGTAGAAGCAAAGGTTGACACAGCGGCCGCCGTCGCCGCCGCCGCTGCTGTCTCCGCAAAGTCGTGTCCTTCGCAAGGCATAAGGATCGTTTTTCTTCCTCATAATACGCTTTCTGAATGGAATATAATGAAATAAACAATTACAGAAACGAAAGCCGGGACTTCTCCTCTGAGCTTTTGTGACATCTTCCTTCTTCTGTCGCATCTCAGGGGACGACTCGATGCTTTCAAATATTTATCTTGCTGCAAGCGCACTTTCGCTGCTGCGTCGCTCGGGAAAGGCCCTTGGGGCGAATTCTGGAGCGATTTTCGAAGCTGAATTCGGAAAATCAAAAGAATTTCTCGAATTCCATCAGGCTTCTGCTTGGTTTGAGTGATCATCAATGTCGACTTATTGAAAATTCATTTTCTTTGGCCACCGGCCGGTTCTAGTTTTTCTCCGATTTGCTCCGAATTTCGTCGTTTTCCTTCGTTCGTGTTTGATCGATGGTGCTATCGGAGCCGTTCGCCCCGGGCGTCGAGACCTACGGGGCGTTCGGTTTTCTGTGATTCCCCGTTACGGTCAGAAGTTTAGCTGCGATGGGATAATCTATATCATCGAACGCCCAAATCTTATTTTCGCTCCACACCTTGACCAGTGACTAGGACAGCGTTATCTTCGGTGTAATCTGTATCGAGGGTTTCCTGAATCAGAATCGAAATCACATCATGGGATCGATCGAATCAAGAAGGATTGCCCACGAGTTCAACCCGGAAGTTCAAGTCTAAATCGAGTGAAACCTTCATTGGATCACTCATGTGAGCTCCTTGGGAAACGCAGACCCTGTGGGTGTTGTTTCCGAGCATCAAGGCGAATATTTATGATGAATCTGTCCGTTCCGATGATTTCCCCTGGGCCAGACAAAGTGGTCTACCTTATGTTCCGAGGGAATATGTTGGACGTGGGTACGGTAAAGAATGCTCGCTGGCTCGTTCCGTCGATTTGTCGCTAGAACACCTGACGGAGGCCAAGTGGCCTTGGAGCCACTTGCTAAACAACTCCATTACCACAAGTCTTCGGGGACGGCGGCCGTCGCGCTCGGCGCGAGCACGACCGTCGTACTCGTCGGCGAACTTGTTACGTAGTCCGAGGAAACCGTGTACTGGCGAGGGCCATAAGAATGGAAACAGTTAACGACACTTCGAAAGTGTTCAAACGAGAACTTTCTTGACTCCGCGCTTTGTTGTGTTCGCGTGCAGCGACTCATTCAATCAGCCCTCTCATTTGTAGAATTCCACTCCGCACTGTAAATCGAGCCCGAAGCTGATGAATGTTATCTTTTGCGCCTAGTTTTTCTAGGTAGGAACTATTTGTTGAACTTGGATCCCTTACCGAATCGATAGCGACTCGGATAAGATAAATGTTCATCAGGCTTCTTTAGAACAGCTTCAACAGACGCCGACGATCCGGGAAAATGAAATTTCACCCGTGAGGATTGTCAAATCCGGGAAATGGAGGAAATGAGAATGTTTCTTACACAATGCGTCTTGAACTCCGACCTCCAATACAATTTTTTTTTGTTGCGTTTCATAGCGCGGACGCGGTCAAGGACAATGATTCCTCTGAGACCTCGAAACCGCGCTCCGATGCCTTTCTCTTATGCATACATAGGTCAGTCGTTCCGGCTCTCGGAGGACTTTCTCTTCTAGGTCACATGGATTGTCACCCGAAACCCAAGGCGCCGCGCGGTCTCGACGCAGCTTGGTGACCTTTGGTGATCTTCCAAACAGCGAGCTGACAGATTAGTGGACGCTCGTTGGCTTTGGAATCAGTGCGCCTGGAATCGTTTCGCAACAAAGTTCCAAGAAAGTCTTGCTGATCTCTTCCCCCCCCCCCTGCTCGAACTGAGAAACGGGTGGAATCCGCTAGACCGATGGCCAAGGGGTTCCAGAAACGAGATCGGTCATAACTTTGGAAACTAATCCTCAGATAAGGAACTTCGAAGTCGGAGCGGTCAAGTTTCAAGGTCGACGGGCATACCAGTTTCAAAATTTCGTCATGGCCGTTGGCGGTAGAGTGCTGTGTAGGTCTGCCATCAAAGTTGAGTTCTCCTCACTTAGGAGAGTCATTGTTATAAAACGCGGGGAAGAATGCGAGTTTAAATTCTCTCTACATTCCGACTCCTTCTGAAAGTTGTTCGGCATCGGACGCTGGATGATCTGAGTGAGCTGTGATTCGCGGGATAGCAACAACGGCGCCGCGCCGGTGCTCTTGTTGCACGGAGCGAGATAAACTTTTCCGATCTAGTTCCACCTTCGTTGGCTGACCTCTTCCTTCCGTTTCCAGTTGTATAAATCCACAGACATCCAAGTTTCAAGGTCGTCTCCATCTACTCCTTTCTATGGTGGCGGCTTCTCAGGCCCCGGGCTGTTCCTGCTCTCGAGAGACAAAGCTCGCTTCTATAATTCCTCTCTCGCTAGCCGGCCGGTTACTCGCCCACGACCACCAACCAGTCGCTGCTGATGGCTGCTGCTGGGGGTCGAGTTTGGCCTCTGTTCTACGGAAGCCATCCTTTATGTGTTAGTGTATGTGTTTTGGTGCAAGGGCGTGTTAGGGTGACAGGGTACGATTGTCGGCCTCTTTATCTCTCTGTTATTAAATTCCAACCCAACCGGCCAGCCCGGCCACCAACTGCAATGCCAAGTCGACCGCTTTCCGTTATTTTCCGTTGTTGTCGTCAATCTCCCGGAAGTGGCGTCCGTTGAGAGGACTGTGCCAAATTGCACTCACTCTCATTCGATCGTGCTTTGAGCCGCAGAAATTCCATCTGGTTTACTTGTGAGCGACACAGCGTTGATCCGATTGCGAGCAACCTCGTTGACTCACATGACAACCGATTCCAGACTGATTTCTCACTTCCTAGGTGACAGACACAAAGGTTGAGAAACACGTAGAGAGCCAGGCGGACGGACGGAATTACCGATGGATGGAGTGAGTGAAAGAGTCTTCTATTGAAAAAACGGCCATTGTTTCTGATCGAATTTCATCGGTCGCTAGACATTTGCATGCGAGTCAGACTTGGATTCGATTTCCGTTACGACTCGTCTTTTTCTTTCTTTTCACTTTCATCCCTCACTTCGGCTTCTTTCTGGTCTGCTACTGATTGTGATCTCAAAAACATTTCCCATTTCCCTATCCGATGCTGATTTCCAGCCGGGATATGGGGTTCACATTCTAAATCGAGATCGTATTCCGTTCGTTTCTGGTTTCGAAACGACGACTTCCCCCCGGCGATATCCTCCGGTGAAAGTTCCAGAAAGGTTTTTTTTCTTCCATTCTGGAGCGTTCACCGAGTGAAAGCAAGACAGAGTGGGTAGAACAGGGTTACGGGGCTGGGACGACATCAACAGGCGATGACGTGAAAGCTAGAGGGCAGAATGCTCGATGCGGCCGCTGGAGACGACCCGTCCAGAAACAAAAAAATAAATATTTTCTGAATTTTGAGAAGACTTCGAAGAGCTCCACTCGAAAGTGACGGACGGCAGACAAAAAGCAAAATATTCTCGTCCTTCAGAGCTAAATGCATGTCGCGACATTGTCTGCTTCGATTGTCAAACTTCCATGGCGGGGCCAATTGAATCGAAGACGATTTGCTTCCAAGTCTAATTGCTGCTTCGATCGATTATTGTGACACGCGAACGCACACGATTTCGCTCTTTCGCTTCGAGGCAGGGTCGACTTAGTTGACTGACGGCAGTCTCTCGCTCGTTGTGGGCGTTTTAACGACAGTCTAATGTCATCACGTTATCGATGACCGATCGTCTTCTCGTTTAGCTTTCTGGAATTGGCTCTTTCCATCTTTTTTTCCCAAACATTTTCCGATTCTATCCTTGCATTAGTCAATGTTGTTGTTGTTCTCGTGGCCGTTGCTGTGGAAAGTCATGTTCTACCTTGCTACCTACAGTTTGTTCACATTTCGCAAAAACTGAACTATCTAGAGACGTTCAGATTCTTTGTGAAATGCTTAGCTCCCGTCTAACCGGTCACGCCTTGACTACTAGCATGAAGATTTCGGTTCGAGCGATGTTGGATGCAATTCCACTCTGATGTTTATTCCTCAAGTTCACGCAAACAGAAAAACTATGGAACCCTATGATCAAATAATTACCTGGCAGAAAGTTTCACCAGTTTTGATGAGGTGTTGCGTGGTCAGCTCCGGAGTCTGATCGATTCTACCGTTCTGGACAATCCTTTCACATCGAGTTGCATAACGCTATCGTGAGGGCTTGCCTCTGAAATCGCTCTGGCCACAATATAGAATCATCTAACATCCTACCTTTGAAGAATGTCCTATAAATTCATCCGAATTCTCAACGGAATCAAGCACCCCGATCTCAAGGTGCGTTCGGCATGATCGGCTCGAGGATTTCCCTGGTTGGAAAGGTTGCGATTTCGGCTTCACAGAGGGAAGGAGCGCATGCCGTTTGAGCTTGGATTTGTCCGACCTCTCTGACTTCGTTTCTTCACTTCAGCTTTATTTGCGTTTCTGACGGATGACTGCAACGACTCGTGCAGGGCAAACAAGAGTATCGCTCGAAGCTATGCTCACCGCGGGATTTTCCGCATAAAAATGACTTCCAACTGCGTCACTCATAACAAACTGCCTCAGTTCGATAATCAATGGAGTTTTTCTGTTTTTTATCTGGAACGTAACGAACCAGTGAAACCCGCTTTCGGGGAAGGTCAGGGTGTCCAAAAAGTCCATCGAGCTTTAATGAAGTCGCCCGGCTCACTTATTATACAGAATTTACTGCTCTATAAAATTGTGTGGCAGGCCAAGGGGTGGAAACTGCTCCCAGGGCACGAAAATAACTTCTACCTCAACGTCCTCGATCCCCATCAAAGTGTGTTAACGAATCTATTTCAATCTGTTCTTGTCTGATCTGCGGGATTCGCGTTTGCTCGGGAAAGCAATGAGCTGCTCTCTTCGGAAATTAATTTTGTGCAACAACATGAACACGACTTGTTCCTTCTTTTTTGTGTGTGTTCTGCTTTTGTAATGACCCGGGAACTTTCGACAAGGTTGTTCGTCTCACTGATCATCATTAGCTGCTCCGAAATGATGAAATGTTAACCACAATTTCTCACTTTGGACTCGTGTCAAACAGCTGTCATGTTTTTTTTCCCTCGAGAAGTCTGAACGGGTCACGCGCTCATAATCCCCACAGTAGCGGGGCCGATAAAGTTCATTATTTTTTTGTTATTCAAGCCTTCCGGAGCATGCACGTTCAAGCTCCGTTCAAAATTTCGCGCTCATATTCAAAATAATAGCTTTTTACGGAGTAGTTTTACGAAGATAGTTCATAGTTCATCCGTGAAGTTCCTCGAACGTGATCTGACGTGATTATGGGCTGCATGCGGGCCGCTTGGTTGAAACTTGCAACATTGTTGCAAACTAGAGCCTCCAAAAAAAGCGATCTCTCCGCAAATCCACAGTACTTTCGATCAGCGGTACTCCGTGGATACCGAACGATTCGATCAACCGACCTCGAGTTTGCTGGCTGTAATGAATTGAGATGAGCATGCCCTGGAAGGCGCTAGCGTCTCTGTCCACTCAATCAAGCTCTGTAAAGCGTTCTTGTTCGCGTGTCACCGGGTTTTGGAACGCCAATCGAGAATACGGGTTCTAACTCGATCGTCCCGTCATTGTAGGTGTTCGTGGGGGTTTTTGGGGGTGAGGGGTTTTGTTGTCAGAGCCCACGCGGTAGTCGACGACGATTCGGCCGAACCGCGTTGAATGACTTTTTCTCCAAATTGATGAAGCCTCCACCGACAATCCGATTACATCGAGTGCAATGGATGCTCCGCCGCCGCCGCTGGGACTCCCTGCTTGCGAGTCGGAATGCATTCGTCTAGATCTGTTTCGATTTCGGGGGAATTCAAAACTATTAGCCATAACTAATGACATCGTTGTTCCGAGATCGGAGAATTGAGTTTCCTATGTTTCAGAATGTGAGCCTGAATCTCGCTGCGGCCTATGGAGTCGAGGCCCGCCGGCTTCCCATACTCGAATATCTGAAGAGAGATTCTTCAGCAACAACACATTCCACCGTGCTGACGGTGAATCAAGGTCTGTGGACGCGGCTCTCGAGAAAAGCTTCGATATGTACATAATGCAGAAGGCTCGATCACAGAAGTAATTAGCGCATAAACTCCTTCGATTTCAGTCGTCGAGATCTTGATTCGTGTGCACGAGAACGTCGGTGATTGGGAATCTGCGCTTCTACAGTGCGTGCCGAAGAGAAAGGGTTTTGTTTCAAGAAGCTCTTCTGAAACAACAAACGAACGGAAGGTTCCGAATCAATAAATTCTCAAAATCTGCGAGGCTTTCTAATTATTCATCACCGGCTTTCTTGATTCCAGTTCAAGATTTTCAATGTTTCCATGTTGCCCTGTGGTCCACTCACAGCCGGCTTTCTCACAGCGTTCCTTCGAAACATTAAGTCGTAAATTTGCTGAAATGCGTTAGAAAAGTTGTGAAACACGGAACATCTGCAACATAGAGTAGTCGCAAAGAGAGGTAAATGTCACACAGCACGGATATTTCAGGGGAACAGGAGGAAATTTGGAGTCTTTCGTGCGGTAGATTGTTCTCATGACATACAATGATTACTGTCGACGCAGATGCACTTCCAGTGACCGAGGTGCCGATGTTTGCCCGGATGCGGAATCGCCGGAAGAGGAAATTTCCAGAGATTTCCCTCTGCATCGCGTTGCATTATTGATACGGCGGCAGGACGAAAGAGTTCGCAGCCATCTGCCACCGAAACTGATGCCAAAGAGCAATGAGTCGATCGTTGCGAAGCGCGGTGATAGGCGGGAGGTCGCCGTCGTGCAGCTGGGAATCTGCTGATCAAATGTATCGGTGTCTTTGGGCAAGTGGAAAACGCCGAGGGAAGGAGTGAGACAGAGCCTGCGTTGTGACAGGAATCGTATGTCGAATTACCGTTATCAACACTCTGGAGGACGACAATCGATATGCTGGGCGGCTTCGACACGCTGTCCGATTTCAGCAGATTTCATTAGCGACTAGTGTTTGTTCAGAGGAAACTCCGTACGGTCGTTCGGATATTTCGCTTTCCGATGATTTCAGCTGAGTACGTCAGACTAGCGTACGATCACCTTCTCCATCGCTCGCCGCTTACACTATCGTTACACGCGATAAGTATGATGGGGTTCTGGTGGGATCACAAAGTGATCCAGAGTGGAATCAGCGCCAGCTCGATCAAATCTGGTTCGATCGTTCCGCGCCCACGTCCGCGAACTCGCGTATGCGCCCCGGACTTTGATGGAAAACGCAAGCTGACAGTGCGAGTCATGCTTTACGAGCAACTCTAGTGGGTGGATTTGAAGCTTCAACATAATTTATCAAACAATATTCTGCATGAGCAAACGCTGAGCTGAGCCCACTCTGCAAGAGACACATCGAACGTGAACCTACAATCTAGCTTCCGAGCCTTTGCTGCAAAGATTGGAGATTTCCGCCGAAACCCGAGACAACTCACTCAATGTTCGCCGAGGAGCAACTGTTCTTGCGGGATGGATTCCTTTCTGAGAGAGACTCTCCTCCTCGTGCTCCTTCCTATCCTTCGGGAGATCGCAAGAAAGCTCATTTCAGTGTCTGAGTTCCGTCTCCTGGAGCGCTCGATCAAAGTACCGAGTCGATCGTTCATTATCCTGATATCTCTGATTTAACGGCCCCTTTGGAAAACATGGTATCGACGTCGAATTCCTCGGGTGGAGGACATCAACTAGATGGGCGGGCAGGTGCGGAAATATCCTCTTTCATCGGGTTGACGATCGTCAAGCTCTCTGGTGAATCGTTATCCGTGAGATTTTATGGAGATTCATCCCCAGAATGGATATCGGGGGGCTTTCGATTGATCTTCTCGAAGAGTTCGATATCGTCGAGACAACCGGGAGCTTGAGAAGTAATGGCGCTGCTCCGAGAAATGAGAGACTTAGAGAACTCGCAATATGTTCCCATTCCACATCTTTTCCGATATTTCCGCAAAATTTCATAACTGACACCGAATCCACGCACTTTTGAAGGAGGTGGTCCGAATCGCCGGAATTATAGTCCTTTGTTTTCCGTCGTCGGCAACACGAAGAATAAGGCGACGACACTTTTGGGCTCCTCTCTACTCAGAGATATTTGGTTCCGAGTATTCTAGAGAATCGGTTATCAACTCTCGTCGTAACGCGGTTTCTCGTGGACGCCGCGCCAAGTCCCCGACAATGTGCACAATGAAAATATAATCGAAATAGAACGATTCTGACGCATTCAAAAGAGCGGACTTCTGGTGCCGAGAACAGAACGCGAACCCCAAGGACTGTGTCCATGTTTCTGCGTTGATCCATTTGAACGCCGAGAAAGAAGATTCAGGAACTCGCCAATTGTGAGTCTAATGTAAATGGCGTGTCGTTATGGCCCTTTCGTTCAATGCCCCTTTTCCAGAAGACCTCGCGAGGAGGGCCAGCGATCCAAACGAAAAGTCCGCGGAGTCCTTTGATTCGTTCGACGAACTAACTGTCCCGTTGCACACGCGGATCACGCTTGAGGAGCTCTGGCCACCCTTATACGAGTTTTCTGGCTAGAACCGAAAGCGTGCTTCGGGCACGCTGCTGCCGCTCCGGCTGCAACGTCGACAGAAACTATCTTTCCAAATCAAAACAGTTGACATTGACAGCCTTGAAGGAAGCCAACACGAATCAGCGCACTGTGTGCCATGTGCGCCTGATTCCAGTAACTATTCCCCCCCAATGGCTGAGCTAAGCAAAAGCAAAGCACAGTAAGTGGATCTGCTTCGTTGCTCCCAGGGCTCCATACCCTTTTTCTAGATTCCAGACTCTCCCCCCACCAAACCCATCGACAACTACAAAACCCACGGCCCAACTCTAACGTTCAGCATTCAGTGATTTCCAACGGATAGAATCGAAAGAGCACCATGCGTTTGCTGGCGTTCGTTGCTGTGGTTGCGACCTGTGGTTTGGTCAATGCGGACGGATTCGGAGGAGGTTATGGTGGCGGTTTCGGCGGAGGATACGGAGGCGGTTTCGGTGGCGGATACGGTGGAGGGCACGGATATCATCACCATACACCAAAAGTGAATATTGTGGTGAATAAGGTCCACAAACCGGTTCCGGTGCCTCACCCCGTACCAGTGCCTCATGTTGTTCCGATTCACAAACCGGTGCCCGTTTACAAGCATGTGCCAGTCCCGAAACCCTTTCCAGTACCGCATATTGTGCATCAGTACTACCCCGTACATAAAATAGTTCCGATTCCCAAAGAAGTTCCGGTTCCCGTGACTGTTCCAGTGAAGAAACCGTATCCGGTGCACCATGTGGTCAAAGTCCCCAAACCCTATGTCGTCCATGTTCCCAAACCTTACGTCGTCCACAAACCCTACCACGTGCCTGTCGAAGTCAAGATCCCCAAACCCTACCCCGTCCACATTCACAAACCCTACCCCGTCCCAGTAACCAAACACATTCCAGTCGAGGTCCCGTTGATCAAAGAGGTTCCGGTGACGATCAAGAAACCTGTGCCCATCCTCATCAAGGGCCACCACCATCACCACCACCACCACGGACATGGCTGGCATAAGGCGGCGGCCAAGAAAGCTGCCTGAGCTCAACCGAGGAATGCTCGAGCGGCTCAACTGGCGTGTACGGCTATCAGCACAATGTGCTTGGCGTATGTTTCGTAAATGCTTCTCCTCGTCCGATGTAAATAGTTCGGCCTCTGCGTGCCTTTTAGTGTATATACGGCAAGTTCCTCTTCCGACATGTACCGAGCTTTACTGTACCGAACAATCACGCAATACGTTTTCCCTATCGTCAGCAATAAACAACCGATATACGAATTTACGATCCAGAGTTTTTCTTGTTCTCCTACTCCTCCTCCTCTTGTTCTTCTTCAAAAATGATAGCGGAGAAGTAGAAAGAATGCCACCTGAAATGGGTTTCAAAGTAATTCCTGTGTCCTGGTAGCCGAAGAAATCGAGTCACATCAGTGGAATTTCGAAGAATGAAGAGAAAGTTTGCTCGCGGTGGCTCGTTTCACTCTGGCGAAGCTGTGACTGAAATATTGTTTGATGGATTAGCCCGTGAAAGTGCTCACTTTTCACAATCGTTTATTTGTGCTCATGACACTCACGCGTTACAGAAAACTCTTTGGACTAGAAAATGAATTTTCGACACCAATACAAAACTGCGACGGCATCGAGCGGACATTTCAAATCAACGAAGCGGTTCTCACCGTTAAGGGCACTTCTATATTTTGTGAAAAAATATGATTTCACGTCAACCGTTCACTCACAACAGCAGTTCGAGCGGCGCGGCGGCAAGTGGACAACAGCCACTACAAAAACGAGATGAAAGGAACTGAACTTGACCGACTTGAGTAATTGATTATTATGTCGTTAAATCAACACTCGCTACCGTTGCGATTATCTAATCGGCAGTTGATTTTCGAGCTGTTATTCATCCGCCCCAACAGTTCAAAACGTGACGGCCACGCGGCGGCGCGTTTTCCCCGTCAGAAACCTCAGCCAAGCTGTATCTGTTCTCCAATCGCGTTCCCTTTGACAATTCTGTGATATAACACCACTCGTCTGTGACGAACTACTGCAGACAGCCAAACAGAAGGTGATCGGACGAAATTCGGTTGAACGATGTCTGTCGTTTCAAATTACCATGGGCTGCTGCTCGTGGATTGAACCATGACTTCTGTTTCGAGAACTGGAAATGACCAAAACAATCAATCCGGCGCTCAAGATCTCATTCGTGGGAAACACCAGTCATACTTCTCATCCATCTTGGCCGAAGTCGAGGGCCAATGCGAGGCAGCTTCGAGATCAATCAAAGTTTTTTCCCGTCCATATAGATCTTGATTACGCTGAGAACTTTTTCTCGACGTCATATCCTCACTTCCCCACTAATTAGCCCCCTCCCCCCCCCACGATGTCCTTGAATATCTCTCCAGAGGCGTTCGGAATAGGATCACGAGCCCGAAGTTAGAATTCACTCCTTGGAGGACATTGACCGTGGACAGCGCGTAAATAATCCGGCTGGCTATTTAAGCCGTCACTTCTAATTGCTGTATTCCGAGCCATGTTTGCAATGCATAACCTCGGTCACGTTCTCTCTGACTCTGATGTCTACTCCTCTGGCCGCTTCGGTTGGTGACCGAATCCAGTTGCCTGTCTGGACGGATATTTTTTCCGTCTGCTTTGAGCGCACGTAGTTCGGACGGATTCTCCAACGGCCAAACGATCGGCTTGTTGCTTAGCTGATTACACGCAGCAACTTTTTGATGGTTCTCGAGTGCATCGTAGTTTTTGAGATCGAGTTACGAGCCACGAGACCGCACTGAACATTTCAGCGTGACACGACGCCAGCTTTTTGGGGAGCGTCGGAAACTTCTACACATTTTTGTGATCGAAAAAGTTCCACGCTGCTCGGATCGAGGGCTCTACAACTTTCGAACGATCACTAACGACTCAGCGTCGACTGCATCGTAACGATTCTCTATCAGCATCTTTGCTTCCTGTATTCCATTCAGTGAAAGCTCAGCATCCAAGTGGTCCTTATCCCGTAAAATTTCATGGTTCGACCGGTTTTGGTTCTGGTTTCAGGCAGAATTCCGCGAGCTGTGTGATACTAAACACTGTTTTTCACTTTCGCCTCTGATTGTCGTATCAGCCACGGCCTGCATTGTCTCACGATCCGATGTTCTTGCCAGAGGCTTTTTCAGTCATTGAAATGGAGCCGCGACTGCTTCGCTTCGTCCCTTAGTCAGCTACTTACTTATGTCTCTGCAGTTTGTTCGCGACAGGATTGGATCTAATTGCTCCGTGGACTTCAGGAGACTTTCTGTTGTACAGCAAGAGCAGCTGATTCGGTTGTTTGTGTCGGAAGACTGACCTTAGCTCGCTCCAGCAAGCTTCTCTGTCGCGTCGCGCGCGTCGTAGTCGTTTCTCATAAGGAACAGCAGTAATTGTATCAGTCTAACGAGCCTCCTTGTTCTTCTGCTTTCACTTCGCTGATGTTGAAATGCATTTTAGCCAATCGCCTTGATAACGAACGAACGTATAATTATTTCTGCGAAATGAACAGCCAGCCGTCTCGAAAGGCAGTTTACGACCGAACGTAGACCGATACTCACGCTGTCGTTCTCGAAACGCTCCGTCCGCTAGCATGTTGGTCCAGCTCTTTGTTCCTCCATCAATGATTAGCGAAAACAATTGAGATGCTGCGCGCAATCCATTGTCTGTCGTTAATCAGAACTTACCAAGGAAATCCCAACTTCACCGGGACCTTACCGGACTAAAATGATTAACAGGATTAGCTCAGAGCCGCCCGAGCTGCCTAAACAAAGGGACGATTTAGGCGAATCGGAAACCGCTTATCAGGAGCCCTGATTAATGTCCGAAGCTCTTGATCAGCTTATCGAGGCTCGCTTTCTAACCGAGCTCGCGATCACGCCGAAAGCTTATCTCGGTTCTTGTTTGATCACAGGCCGGGAATATAGTTCATTGATTCAATTTGACGCAACAATACTCGGCGCTCGAGACTCACTCACTCAGCTCAATGACTTCGTGAACTTCCCACTCAGCCGACACATCAGAAGTTTAGTCGCAATTTCTACGAACGCGGATCACAACCTTTCGCCCTCATTGCAAAAGTTGGTGTGCATCAGGCGATTGTGGGCAGGTGTTTTCTCAGAAACTTTCCTCTCAAATACCGACACCCCAAGGGAGTCGACGCTGCATCATATCATGGTTTTCGGTGCTGAAGCTAATAAGGTTTTGACTCACTACGCGGTTCCGGGAAGACAGTACGCCTGTTGATAATGATACTCTGCGCGTCTTGTAGCTTCAAAACTACATTCGCGAGAGTCGTTCCCGTAACCGTCAAGAATATTCAGCTCTCGTCGTCGCGGAAGCTCTGGATTAGCGCCACCTCCACGAACTTCAGGAAGTTGCTTCCTGGCTCGGATCCGACACTTTTCAGAATTTCCCTCCGAAGAGCCCGGACGAATCCTTACGAGGTTACGGATCGAGCTCTCTTACGAAATCCCGGAGTTGGTCTTAGTGAGTTTCGGAGTTCCCCATGCATTATTCGAGCGAATTTCCAGAACGGAATTTCCGGATAATGATGTGTGCCTAGTACAACTAAGGCATTTTACCCAATCTTTCGCAAAACTCGACTTTCGTTTCAGTCAGGGGACCGAATGTAAATCAACTTGGGATACGGATGATTCACATTTGGTTCAGTTCACCCATCATGGACTTGCAAAGCGAGCGAATGCCCCCATTGTGGCTAGAAATCCTTCCCTCCTTCTCTCGAATCAACCACCGAGCTCGAGTCGTTCAATGATGCCCCGCTGACGAGATAAGCCACAGAAGAAAAATACCCTGGCGCTCGATGTGGAGGAACACTGGATTCGAATTGAAAGAAACGCGAGATTCTTGGACTCACGTTTCTTGGTTGATGGGAAATAGAATTAACTTTGCAGATCCGCTGTCTGGATGTCTGAACTATTCGCCCCTAGAGCGATTTCGAGGAAGAATGAAGATCGCAGACGAGTCTTCCGGGAAGAAAATCATTCCAGGCTCACGCTATTTTCCCCCCTGAGAGCGTTTTCTTCTGGTTTCGTAACTTCGATTCTACCGAGATCCTTGAAAGCTATGAACGGAGGTGCTGATAACGAACTATCGATCGATCGATCCTGAGTAGCCATCGGATCGATTTGCATCCATTCGGTGCTCAGAGAAAACCACTCTGTACAGCCTGAAAAATCTGAGGAGGAATTCAAACATGTGTATTATGAAATTTTTCGGTCACATTCGGATGTGGAGAATTGAAATTGACTCAAGAAGCGAAAAAAGAAGTCTCCGACCCGAAGTTTGTTCACGTTCGTCGAAACCGAGTCGCAGCCGTGTTAGGGACAACCTGTTTAGCTCGACCGGCGGAATATAAAGCTGGCCTGGCGAAAACTTCCCGTGACCGTCGAAATTACGCAAGCGCGAGTCCTGGAATGGTCCATCTAGCTTTGATTAATTCGAACACAGAATGGCCGAGAGATGTCTTGCAAAGCAAGAATGAGAGGCGGTCCCGTTCACGCACTTCCGCCCATTAGTAATCTCTAGCAAGCCAGGCCGTTGGTTGCGACCGAGTAGATGTGTTTTCATTTCCTGGCGGGTCTGAGCGACTGTTATTCGTCAGGGTCTTCTCCAGCGTACAGAAATGCCGGATTTGATTCGGACTAAGGAAACTAGGCCATATCTCTCGGGTGTAAAAACACTGGGAAAATAAAACACAAATCATCCAGCTCTCCTCTACATTTGCATTTTTCTAGAAGATTGATCTCGAGTGCCGCTTCATGGAGCGGAAGATCGTCATGTCGCCGCGAAACAGGGATTTCCATCGGACTGAGTTGGATGAATGGCGGTTGATTCGATCAATACGGTGGTCGGATCAAATCACGTATTCGGCGCCGTCCGTCAACTCATGGATGAGAGCAACTATTTCCGAGGCTGTGCGTCGGTCGCCGGCCGCAACCCGAGTGGAACGGCGAGCAAACACGAATCACCTCGTACACGTTTACTAATGTTGGTGTTCATATGCGTATGTCGTATGTCCTCGAATGGGGCCGGGCTCAAGGGATTTCAGTCGCGGGAAATCGCAACGTTTACTTGATTCACGGCGTCTGAGCCCGAGCCGTCGAATCACGCGCACCCAATGCAGCGTTCAGCGACACACGCCACCACGAACAGTCCCGATTATTCCACCAGAGCTGGGAAGTGATGAATCAAAGGGGTCTGTGGATAGCAGCGCATGACCACTCTGCAACAAGTGACTGAGTTCAGAAAGTGTTCAAGGGTGAAGTGAAATTCGTCGACGGTGCTCGCACCGAACAGCGAGGGGGAAACGTTGTCTCCGGCGGTTTTCACGAGTTATTGGTGATAATTAGAGCTTGGAAGTTCAGGCATTAATCATTTTTGAACCTCCATCAATCAATATGAATTGATGGATATTCAGTGAAATAGTGCCTGATTATTCCACCCCACGACTTTGTTGGGTAAATATCATCGAAGTAATCGACCTCCGATCGATTCATCCATGGATTGATGGAGGCTGATTAATGAATAATGCCTAAACTTCCAAGCTCTAGTGATAATTTATCCGGAGCCTGTCATACGTGTGACTTGGCCCAGTCCCTCATTGGTTTTTGTCGTCTTCGTGAGTCGGAAATGTGAACTTCAATGAGTCAGCGGACCCATTTCCAACGCGGCCTGTTCCGAATCTTTTTCGAGCACCACTGGAAAGCTTTGGCCCGCGGCCAGCCATGATCTTCAGTGGCGGCGCCGGCGGGAAGTCTGGGAAGCTAAAGCCTGGGAATATTCAAAACAGGGAGGCTGAGCCTCCCAAGGTTTTGTCGTCATTTCGTGGAGATGATTCTACTTCAAAGCGAGGTAATCTCTCATCAGAACCCATGAAAGGAAGCAAATTGACGGACTCCAAAGCTCTTGGCGTAGCTGCTGAACGTGTACGGTAAACAGAACGCACGCGCGCATTAAGACGGCACGTATGCGCTGACAAGCTCTCTGTGAAATTGGCTGTTTTTCTCGACAGGAGTTGTGAGCTGTCAACAGTCATCCGAACCCAAACAATAATCTCCCAACAGAGGATGCGTGAAAGTTTCAATCATTAGAGCTCAATGAAATGCAGAACCAAAAGCTGCTCACGTGTTCTTTCGTGAAGTCCCGAGGGAAGACTTCGATCACAATCGACAAGGGCTCGGAAACCAGTGACCGCTGACTTCTGGTTGAGACGTCGATTTTGTGTCAACCTGTTTAGGGAGCGCGTTCTCGAACGTGCGCCGTTGAAGGCATTCGAGAACAAGTTATTGCGGCCTTACCGTCTGTGTCAGATGAAATTATTTCTGATAGTTTCGGGTAATCACGAAGAGCGGGCGAAATACACGAATCATCAGAAACTATTCCATAAATCATCTCGAGTCTATACCGATTCGGAGCTTATCCCTAGGCACCTTTCTTCCTCAAAGACGCGGAAACATACTCTGAATCTTTGCTGACTTTCCACGAGATTCCAGAGTTTTCATTTTCCGAATTCCAGGTTGACATTGTTTCATCTCACATGCTCTGTGTACATTACATCAAATCACTCCGAGGTTGATAGAGCGAGGTTGGGCGAACGCTTCGATAGACTTCCGGGACGAAGGACGCGAGAGGCGGGAGATTTGAACAAGTCAACAAACTGCTCTTTGTTGATCTTTGTTCTCTTCAATCACAGGAGTGCCACACGGAGCGAAGTTTGTCGCAGCTTTTTCCACTCGAGGCCTTCCTCCGCCAGAAGATAGTTCAACAATGGGACTCGACCAGAAGGAGAAGGCGAGCAAACAGACAGACACCGAACCCAAATGTTGTCACACAAAGTAGTAACGCTGACAAATATCTAAGAAGTTAACGGTGGGATTCTTCATCGTTCTACCGAAAAAAAACTTCTCGTAGATCGCGGCGTGTGTGGAAAACATCGTATCGGAGTTTTTCATCCTGTTCCCGCAGCGTGTCCAAAGTCTGAATGGACCGTTTGAACGTAACGGAGTGTTCCATGAAGATTAGAACCGGTTGACGACGCGAACGAACTCGAGGGGTCCATTCCTCACCGCTCAGAGGTGCAATACAAGTTCGTCTACTGGAACCTGCGTCCGAGAAATAGAGTGAGTTATTATCGCTCATTTGCTTCCTGGAAATATCTCGACACTCGACAGCGCCATGAGAGAATTGAGTTCAGCCGAGCGCTCCAAAATCGTCAATTACTTTTCAATGAATCCGAATTCAAAAACTTGATTTCAAGCAAACACCAAGTGACGAAGTAATCGACTGGAGCGTAATGTCGCTCTTGCTCGGAGTCCAGTTCATCTTTCTTTTTTCCATTGGGCGAATGTTATCATAGAATTCGTTTGAAATCAGTTTCCCTGTCCGAACTGTCGAGCAACTCTTTGGTGAACCGAAATGTTCTACAGAAAGTCTCTCAGATAAAACTGTCAGAAGCCGAACCTGACTTCGCAGTCACGTGAACAGCTTTTCCTCGGATTTTTTCCTCTTCGCCACAGAGTCCGCTTTCGGATGCATCGTGCGTGGCGTGGACTCCACTCCCTCGCGAAGAAGAAACTTTACGCTTATCATGGGAAGTGAGCAGTGCCTACTGTCACGTAAAAGCGAGTCTCGCGTAGAGTCCCACGGAGATCGTGTTCTACTCAATGAATTTACCAAAGTTGAGTATTCGCTCCTGTCGCTGCGTGATCGCTCAATAGCTGGACGTGAGTTTCGAGACGACCCGTTCCGAACGCTAATCAAGTTTTTTTTGGCTCGAAACAACCGAAAGAAGGGCTTCGAAGCACGAGTTCTCAGTTTTGTGATTCATCCGACAAAACCACGCGGGTTGCGAACTTGATTACAAGAAGTTCGCAGACTTTCCGCGATGCTGAATTTTCAAACGTTGCGTGCAGACACCAATCGCTATTCCGCAAAGAGGAGGCATTGAATACGCACTCAGTCATAGCACTCCTAGCCATAGACTACTGAATCAGCGAATGGGGCGAAGGCAGCAGAAGTAAGTCGCTACTAGAAAGCAGACTAACTTGCCACTCTCACGTTGTGACCAATAACGTCTTATCTGATTTTGGCCATCTTCTGTTTTCGGGAGAAAGTCACCAAATGGATAGTAGTTCAATAAAGGGAGGATACTTGAAATCAATCCAAATGATGATGCGTAGGTCGGTAGTTCGTGACAGATACGCTCGTATCGATACTTCGTCCTTTCTCCTGGTCATGTCCCCTATCGCATTTTCCCCGTGTTCCCTCCATCATCATTGTTTCTCCTTGCCATCCTTCGCTTATCGTGGTTCTTTGTGGGCAGGGTTGTTGCGCTATTCATTTTATCGATGGCCTGCGCGTCTCTCTGTGCACTATCTCTTCGTCTTGAGGCCGATGACGAAGAGCTTTCTTTTACTCTGAGTAACGAGGTCGTGCTTATGTGGAAGGAAATGAACATCTTTCACTGATCCGAGCGCCCGGAGCGGTGCGTGTAAGGATTGAGCACAGTCCTCGCTCGCTCTTCGTTCCTTCGTTTCTCGAAATTCGATCGCAGTCCCGATTCGACGCCTGTTCCGAGCATATTCTTCTCATCCGTCGTCGTGTTTCCTAATTAAAGGAATAACTTTTCTAATCATCATCTCAGCTGTCAGTCACATGCCCTTATGAGATTTCGGCGGTTAGGCCTCTCGTGATCAGAGCTGTTATTTCGGTGAAACGCAATGATGGACATCTGGGCGGAATGGTTCGGACGGCGGAGAAGAGCTGATTTGATGTCAGATTCTGCAGAATATGCGCGGAGGTCTTCTGCTCGTTCAGCCTAAGCCTATTCCGGCCAAGGATTCGTCCTCAAAATCTTCAAGAAACGTTACGTCACTCACTCACTCCGAACAATCCATAGATTTGGACCGATGCTGCGGTATCACAACGTCGAACCGAATTCTCTTCTCTGGGAGTCCCGAATCGCGACCGACCGCTCGGAGATATCCGTTGTTGATTCCCCAACAGAGTTCCATGATAAAAAGCTCGGAGGAGAGTGATGAGCACCAATGTTTTCGGTCTGGAGGCATGCTGAGAGATACTTCATCCTCATCCCATGCAACCGGAGTCGCCTCGTCGGTGCCGACCATATCAAAGAACCTTGTTTTTCGCTCGGCTGATATCAAAGAGACCTCGGGGAATGAATTCGCCTGCTCTCGGAAAAGGAATCTCTTCCACGTCCAGTAGGAGCTACAACTGGTTGTCGGAGCAAGAGCCGTGGATAGAGCGTCATAACGAGTTCTCGCGGAACCGAATCGAGGCGTGGTTGAAGCATTCAGATCCCTCATTGAGTCCGTGGAGCTGTTTCGTTACAACAACTCCGAGATAGAAGTCCATTGAGTGTTTACGAGCTCCAACATGACACCTAATTCAGTTCGCTAGCGCTTTATATTTGGAGTGTGGGAGTGAGATGAGGCCGATACACAGAAAGCGACGAACAGCTTCTCCGCTAGAAATGGATTCATGCCAAGAAGTGGTTAATAAGTCAATCAACCAATCAAGGGAATTATTGAAGGCTCCAGCTTTCCTTTCATTTCTCTTCGATGCGATGCCAAGCCACGCTCGCAAGAGCTGTTCCTGTGCATTGTGCAAAAAACATCTGAGGAGGATGTAAATGAACTTCGTCTATAATACAGCCACAAAGAGTTGAGGTTCCATTA
The DNA here is from genome assembly GCA_021527715.1 of Neoseiulus cucumeris. Classification (NCBI taxonomy): domain Eukaryota; kingdom Metazoa; phylum Arthropoda; class Arachnida; order Mesostigmata; family Phytoseiidae; genus Neoseiulus; species Neoseiulus cucumeris. Next base: position 824,591 of record JAJSRV010000045.1, on the reverse strand, counting down.
GCCGAAAAACGCGAATTCGGAAGACGAACCATGCACACAAAAATGCATGCCATGCCACCGTCAAGATAAACAGTCAAGGCCTCTTTAGGTTCCATACGAGTAATGCCACCATTCTCTACGTGAGTGCTCCTTGGTTTTGCATGCATGTGAGGCACGAATGTCCCGGACGATCACAAAAAGTCTAATCCCATTGTCTTGAAGGCAGTGAAAGAAGCAAAAACATTATTGCGCTCAAAGAGCGTGGCCACTTGCGAAAAGCACCGTAAACGCGGATTCTTCCTCGGGCTCACATTAAACACGTTATGTCTCGAGATTCCAGATCTTGGCTTTAAACGTGACACGCCCCCATGAACGGCAAGCGATGGGAAAACCCTTCCAAGAGGCGTCCCCAATGGTGATAGGAACGTCCGCTGTGTAAAAAACGAGTCGACTTCGAGCGTGAGGTTGGAATGACAAATCCTGCGAGTTTCTCCGCGGACGATCAGTTGTTCATCGAACATCGAAATGATCAAATTTCTTATCGTTAAAACTGCGAGACACCCTGGGGCAATCCATCGAGTTGTCTCGTTCTCTTCGTACTGATCCGGGAGCTCGTGGAATATTTGAGAAGCGAGTCTCGAGCATTCATGGCTCTGTATGTAGATGGCATAGTGATCGCACATCCCAAACTGAATTGTCTTCGCTCGTTTCTGCTCGAAATCTCATTCTTGGTAAAGGACAGAGGACTGACGGAATATCCCTGAGAGGCCATGAGTTGGATTTCAACAATTGTTTCATCCCTTGGTGACATACACGAGTAGCAATGAAATCGAGGTTCCACTGTACGTCCACGCCCTCACAGGCACCCGTCTCCTAACAGGAGTCCTGCAGCAGAAATTTCGCAGGAGCGTTACGAAAGCCTTCGACTCTGTTTTGTAGAACTGGGAGCGAGGACTGAAAGTAGACGCCACCAACGAGATTTGCCACGCCGACATTTTCCGTTGGCCAAAACTTTGAGTGGGTTCGGGTATCGATAACCGTCATATATGTAGACTGGGCTCCTAATCAACAACTACTACCATTTGGTTTCTCTAACGCCGAGTATCCACAAGCCCAGTCCGAGGGTTCCTTGATACACATAACGTTGTTCCACGATCAGAGAAGGATCGAATTGGCTATCAATTCTGCTGTATCACTCTGAACAGAAGTAAGGCGTGGTGACAAATAGAATTCATTTCTTCGATTGAAGGCTGAATCCTCATTGGAATAGCGGCTACTTTCGCTCGTCGATCGGATGCGGCCTGGATCCTGACCAGTAACGGCTGATAGTGAGAACCAATCGGAGCTGCATTTATTGCTACTTTTACCAATGGTGAGATAACAATGGTTTGGAATTCTCACGTTTCCCGGGTCTGTCCACCGGCGTGAATACTCCGAGCCGGAGCTTGAAACTTTTTCACGACTGCAGCCAGCTCCAATACGGAATCGATTTCCTCGATCTTCCAGCATAAATGCGGTCTGATACTAGGCAACACCGAGGAGAAGTTCTGAGCGGGGATAATTGACGGGATGAGGCTCCACCGTGTCGCGACTCGCAGAATTGGTTGGACATCTTAAAGTTCTGGAATGCTTAATTCAAATTGCGGAACCCGAGTAATTTGACTATTCTGCTGTTGTCAGGGACATTCCATGAGGAGCATCTATATGAAGGAACTCAAGGGGAAAGTCACATGGAGAACTGTTAGCTTTGCTCGATGGAAGAACCTGCATCTGACAATGAACTTTCACTTGAGTCCAGGTTAGTATGGCCTTGAATCTTCCCTATAGTCTGGCTTGCGCTGGTGTGATATTCTGAGTTTATATGCCCGGATCCACAACATATCAAGAATAGCTCAACGGTATAAACCAGGACGTTGTATCTCGAGCCTACACGGTCCTTACATTGGGTTCGTTTTGTTGGACTTCCCTGCGTAGGAAACTCAGGACTCAAGACTAAGAAGCGCGAATGCATCTGGGTGAGGACGTGTTGCTGCTTTCGTCGATCTCCTCGTGAGCTATCCGCATGCATTCAACACCTTGCAGCAACGAAGACTCTGGTACAGAGGTCGCTCGTGAGATTTGTCGATGCCTCTCAGAGCGTGCGGAACAAGTTCGTGTGAAATGAGACGTATATTCTGAAAGATGAGATTCACACGGAGAACACGGAAATAGCAGTGCATCTCACCGGAAAACTGATTCAAAGAAAGAGGGGCAAAGCAATTGAAAGAGTGTTTGGGGGATCACCAAGCTCATCTGCTTGGTGGATCTGCAAATCTTCTAAGGATAAATAGCCGCTCAAGTGAACACGAAGAGGTTCCGAACATCAGCTCTTAAGCTTAGCATCTGATTCAAAAAGAATCGTGTCGACAGGGATGCGGGAAATCGGATCCCTGGCATCCCTGACGTTCGCGGTGCGAAATCTCGTTCCTGACCTATAAGGTGGCAACCTATGTAATAATTGCATGTAAGAGGTTCGTGGCGAAATGAGTCTTGCAGTCATCGCATTCATTTCAGGCAGATTCAACGGCTTGACCGGATACACGTGCCCGTTATTCTTACTCAAAGGCGGAATTTCTCCTGTCTCACACACTCGGTGACAATTACTGCATTATTTAAAGTTATTTGTGTTCTCGTCGGAGAAATGGAATCCTAGGAATTCTGCGATCAGCTTTGTCACAGTTTCCAGGTCCCGTGTGAACCACACCCGATCACACACATTGCGGGAATATCCGAATTCGTTGGCCACAAAGGTGTCCCGGAAATATTATACTTGGCTGCTTGTTCCCATATCTGAGAATTGGAATAATTCAGTCCTCACACGTGCTTCAATCGATGACCAAACAACGGCATTACATACAGGTCAATGGACACCACCGGGAATTCGGTACTCTGGATCAATCACAAAACCACCATATTTGGTGGATACGTCCGAGCTCAGCCGGAGACATTCTTACTCCCCTTCTCGAGTTTCATCTTCATCGGACTTGAAGGACTTTCTCGCCGAAATGCGACTTTGCGCTGTGCTCGTTGATGGACGGGAAGTGCACCATGATGGACCGTGAGGTAGAAGTCTTCAGGTTCAATATCCCGAAAATCGTCTCTCCTCGAGAACTCCCATTCGCTTGGTCTGCATCGATTTCGTTGTCGCGACTCCTGGCGGTGAATTCATCTCCGTTTATTTCAATTCTGCGGAGTTTCTTAAGATCCCTGAGATTCTCCAAGAACAATAAGTCATGAAAAGAAGTGAATCGGTGGTCGAACAGATGAAATTCAAATCGCTGACAATAGCTGGGTATGCATATTCGTCAGACTGTTCGATCGCAGGAGAGCAGCGGAGGGAATGACAATCTTTTGGAGACTTCAAAGTCAGCTTCATCCATTTGGTCCCGTGAGGGATCCTATTCATAAACGAAACTTCCGCTCTGAAACTGCGTTTCGTTCTTTCGCGTTGCGGAGTAGGTACGGTTCAGCGAGGCGTACGTGAGCTGGGCGGACGAACTCCGTTGATTTCTCGAGGAGAACCGCAAATTCTATGTCTTGATTGAACACCACCGAAGTAATCGTAGCATCTACGACAATTCAAATCCCCCGCCGCTTTTCACCAGACGCTGTTCGAGTTTAGGACCCAAGGTTCAAATAACTCATTCATTTCTGCGTCGCGTCTTCGATTGCGATGGTTATTGGAACTTATGCGAGCGAAAAACTTCCAGATCTCAGAGAAATTCCCCACAGAACTTCGAAGTTCACGCTCTGACTCGTTGACAACGGTGATCGCTCCCAGAGGACAAAGTTCTCGTCAGGTTTTGTCTAACAATGCACCCAGGAGCTCTCGGAGCGGAGCTGTCAGCTTCGCGGGACGCACAGCATCTTCAACACGGAAAAACGAGCAATGACGTAGCCATGTTCTCTCCCTGAGTATGCATTACCCAGTACTATCAATCAAAAGTTTCAGTAAGTCTGCAAAACAGCGGACGGGTATCGGAGGATTCATCTTGCATCATTCTGCGTGAAGGTCATGCATTGAACGCGCAAATATCTGAGCAACGAACACTGTGCTCTGGATCAAAGCCTTCGGTAACTTTTGGAGCTCTTTCGATTCAATTGTATAGATAATAAACAATCGCAGCAAGAAGGAAATGTTGTCTAGACTCAGGAGGATGCTCTCAAGCAGCGATGGAAGGCATTCACGAGCGATGTAATGCATCGATGTACGAATCTGTCTCGACGAATATGTCGATGACTGCACATCTGATAAGCACACGAAAGACCTGACGGAGCTTTTTAGATATGACCTTTCCTTGTGCATTGAAAATTCTCGGCATGATTCATTCAGATAATATCTTGGTTCAGACGTTTCTTTCGTCTACAATGGAAATTCGAGCATAGAATCAATCCCTGTGATCGGGAACTCTTCCATCCATATCTCGCTGAGTGAGTCATTGATGGGACCCACAGAAACATGAAATCTTGGAGAGGAAGAACTCAGTCTGGCAAGTGGGTTCGTTCGCTCTGACCTACACGGGGATTTTTGTTCTTCTTTCGATTCACAACAAATCAGTGATTTATCGTCCTTGATCATTGGAGTGAAAATCACTCAAAGCGATACACGGCCTCGACTATAAGTGAACATGCAATATGACCTGACATGTTCATGAACATTCCGTGACAGTTGTCCGGTTTGTTGGCATTATGAGGCCCACGAGTTCGGTTCTCGGAATGAATTGAAACTTTACGAGACCAGGTTCGAAAGTGGATCGACTTGCCTGTGAAGCTGTCAGTCATTTCAACTTGAGAAATGCAAAAGCTGAAGCTTTTATCGGTGACCCGAAAGCGAAAAGTCACTTCAACATATTCTAATTTACACGAACACATGGAAGCACTGTGTTCCAGGCTAGAATGTACTAATCGTTCAGCATGACTTCTCATAGGTCTCCAAATGGAACAATGAAATGTCCGATCGCGATTTCCGGTTTTGACAATGGTGTCCCGTCCGGTTTTCGCAAAGTAAATGTCCGGTCATATCGCGTCTCGACTAATAAGTCATTTCCTCTGCGGGACCTGAGCGACTCTGATCGGAATACCGGCTTGAACCATGTACAGTTCGCGTGAGTTGTCAGGATTTTTCGGATGAAGCTCTTCCGTTCCGCACTTGCAAAGACAAACTCTGCTGCCATTTTCATATATATACGACGGGCGGAATTACGGGCCCGGCGCTAGTGAAGCGATCAGGAAGACAGAGAGTCTGACGTCAGGGATCTGACGGCAATTAACAATTTAGCTTCACAGGATGCCAATCTCGGAAACGAATTCGAACGAGATCTTCATGTTGCTAGGTTAGACGAACGCTGACTTGGCGTTCTAAAGCTTGGACAACAGGCTCTAGAAATATCGAAATGAACCATCAAGGTGAGCCGTGGATTTCATCTGTTTTTTCGAGCGACAATTCATGCGCTCTCTAAGCATGACTCACGAAACCGATCGAAGATATAATTCAAAACACGTACCTACATGCAGCCGAAAAAGTGGAGAGGGAGATAACAATTCAAGTTTTGACAAAGAAAGACCTGAACGCTACCACCAGATGAAATATTTGACGAAAAATCCACTCGCTTGAATGTTCGTCGCATGTGAGCGACTCGTGCGGAGCGCATATCAGCATATACATGTAAAGTGGAGAAAAGAATGGACGAGAAAGTTCCCTATCGAAGCGTATGCAAACGTGTTACGCGCGAAGGGATATATTTTTTCAGAGCAAGCCGCGTCGTGCGTTTTGTTCGAGCGAAAAAATTCTACTTTGATCAATTTGACGCCTACGATAAACTGAAAGAGAAATCATCTCTCTGTGGAATGGCTTCCTCAGCGGGTGAGACCTCGTCTGGCAATCTGGAATTTAGATTGGAGGACCGCGTCATCCGTGCTCATGGAGCGCACAAATTTTAACCAGGCTTAAAAGTCTCTGGAAGATGCGAAAATTTATTCGTGCTCTCATTCTGTCATATTCTAGTGATGTTCCAACGTCAACTCGGATGGAATAGGGAATAATAATCGACCATCGGAGGCTATTAAGCGAACTGTGGCACCGAACGTCTGCATCGAGGAAACTTCCATTTTCATTTTGTGGCGCTGTCGTACGATTGATTCCGTCCTCCGGATTCCAGGAATATGAATGAAAACATTCATATCAGATGCGAAACTAACAGCCCGACAGAACAAAATGGATCAGCTTCTCGCTTTCACCGAATTTTCTTCTTGTTCACGATTCACGATAATTCTCGGAAGGAGATCGGGGAAAAAACAGGTCGGACTTTCACGATAAACTCCACAGGCATTTTCTAATTCGTTTGAGTCGGACGAGAAGCTTTATCCGATTCTTTAGGAGATCTGTCCAGAAGGTCCCAGTGGAAAAATGTTCTCCTCCTCCAGAAGCGTGTTGTCCACTCACTGTGAAGGAAAACATTCGGAAAATTGAATTCGCCAACTATTCCGAGCCAAATTGATGTTCCTCTTGGCAGGAAATGTTTGATTGCCTTCTGCGCACCCGACTGCAGCCACCTGAATCTGGTAATCTTTCTTTCCAGGTGTGCCAGAGGTAGCCTTGTCACGTTGCCACCTCAGAGGTCGGAAAACTCTGCTCTAAGTGAACGCTATTCATTCGATTATGTCGGACTCGTGGCTGGCAGACTCCGCTGCATCAGCGGACTCCAGCATCGTAAATTCTAGCAAACAACAACCGGAGGATCCACAACTTCATATTCCGCGACGTGATTCTGTTGACTTAATATTTTTGCCAAATCGTAATCTAAAATCCCTGTGACTTTTCAAAATTGCCATCCTAATATCGATTTTCGTGTTCATTACATCCTAATGAAGTCGTAATGAAAAACTGAACAATAAATCTAGACGTATGTTACGGAGAATGACGGAAGCTCTTGTGTGTCGTTCCATTTCTATTCGGAATACCCACCACTCGATGGGAATCGGGACTTAGAGTTATGCTGCTCAGACTTGGAAGAACTATGGTTTTGAGCTTCTTACTCTTGAGTACTCCACCGGAAGCGTCGAATACGAAATTCAGTTCCGGCCAGGATTACACCGACTTCTCAAAAGACACTGCTGCTAACGGTCGCAAACGCTTCTGCGCAAATGTCTGACTTGTTGCCATGAATGGAAGTAACGATCCGTGATATTCAAGGGCAGAGCCAAAGAAAATGGCGAGAGAACATAGCTTGATACACCCGCAGGGTGACGAATTCAGCTGCCGGGTATGATGGTCTTTGGATTCGAGTTTTGCGGGCGCCGCCTCAAACGCCTAACGGCTCTTTTTATTCGTCTCTTTTATTCATTTTCCAACAAACTGTGAATATATAGTTCACACCACCTTCCTTGCCGCCGCCGCCGTCGTCGCCATCACAGTCACTGTTACCACCACGACACACACCGACCACCTGGCCTACCTCTCTGGGCTCTAGGGCCAACAACTTTCCGTTCCAAAGCTACGACAGATGTTCCGAACGCTCAAAGATCCCACTCAATCGCTCGCTAGCTCACTGAGTCAACCAAGCATAAGCTCCAAGTCGTCGGACGAGATAGAATTGCGAGCTCGACTCTCGAGCGCTGTCCACGGCCACCGGCAGGAGTTTGATCATGCCTCGTCGTTGTTCTAACTAGATCGTAATTGTTGCTCTAGAAGCGCCATGCTGTCAGAAAAATGGGTAAGTGACACTCGGGCTCTCAACTGCCTTCCATATGTCGCGTCGTAGAGAGTTTTGTCGTCGCTGCGATGTCGAATCCGGAGTGCTCAAGCTCAGTGATGCGTTGTCGGTGTCCAAATTGTTTGATTTATCTCTGTACGCGCTTTATTCTTCGATCACTTATCGAATCATCACTTCTGTGCGCTTCGCTTGAGACGTTCGATGAACTGACTGGCGCTCGGAAACTCCTAAAAGGATCGAGGTGAATGACTTTTGGCGGCTCATTGTTCCGGGTCTGAACTCAAGTGCCTTTCGAGTTCGTTCGAAACTGGGCCAGAGGAAGGATCGTAGGCGTCGGCTCCGCGTAGGTCTGTGCAAAATATGAGCTTTTGAACAAAACTCTTCCGAGAGGATTCTATTTGAATATGCGCCGACTGACCGTCGATTTCCAGCTGCTCCCTTCACTTTCGACTTTGGAGATTCTCCGTTCTGGAAGCCGGAACTTTTTGCAATTAGTTGGAGGGCGATCCTGCGTTGAGATATTTCTCATTTTGTTTTCTCGAACGAGGGTCTGTAATTGATTCCAAGTCAGGTCAGGAATCTCGGTGGATTCGCCGAATGAACGTCTGGATGAATGGTTTGGTGGATGGTTGAAGCGCAATTCCCTCGTTTGGTCACAATCAATTATCACTCTACGAGCACAACAGGCCAAAAAAGTTGCTATTTGTATCAAGACGCCTTGCCCAGGGTTTTTATTGGTTGACATCATCCGTCAAATATTCATTCTGTGTCATTCGAGCGAGCTCGGCTGCAGACGACTCGTCTAGAGTCTAGACATCAAATAAACAAAGACGTCACTGCTCAGTTTCTCTTCTTTGTTGACGTTTTTGTTTCAAATTAATACGAGCTGCGGGTTTGACGCTCGCGAGTGGATAAAGGGGAACGCCAGCCGCCGCCCGGAGAGATTCTTTTGATGACGTCCGTCCGTCCGTTGGTCGCTCCGACCGACGCTTTGTCGGTTACTGGGTAGGTCTACCGGACTGCCAATCTCAGAGAAAGTTCTGCCAGGAAATGAAAGGGCAATCCGATTTCCGACTCGAACGGCGAACAGAACAAGACCTATGTCTCAGCAGAACAACAAATCGTTCTGGATGTGTCTCTGTTTTTGTTTGTACCTTCCGTCTTCGCTATTCGAAACCTCGCGCTTCACTCCTCGCTGAGAGTTTAGTTCTCAGATTCGGTGTTTTCTCATCACTTGGGGTTCGGAAACGGAAGTCAAGTGAGTTCGGCGAGCTTTCTTTTTTCCTCCCTCTTCCAATGCGGCGGAAATCGATTATGAAGTAGGGATCCTTTTGTTCCGATCGATTCGGATCTCACGAGGGGATCCCGACGTCCAATTATTCCCATTGATCTCAAGTACCTAGTTCGACTTCGCTTGGGATTTGATGAATTGAGCTTGGATTCCGCTTAGAGCCGATATTCGAAGAATCCCATGTGGATTCCAAGTTCAGCGCTGAAGCATCCGTCGTTGTGCCAAAAAGTTCGTCTGCTCTCGGAACATTTCGAAATCTCATTCCAAATCTCCACGGAGCCTCATTAATTACGCTTCATCTTGTGTCTTGACCCCAGTGACTTCCTCGGCTTCTCCCGTCAGTTTCCGTCGACCTGAAGAGCTCGAGACTCGAGAACGAACTCTCCAAACCATAGTTAGTGATCATTATGATTCATTGTCCCGAGTTCATACTTTCGACTCGAATCGCACCCAGGATGATGGAAACAGAACACCGTTACACTAAATCTCAGGATTATGAGAGCCGAAAATCCAGAATTTCCCTCGACTTGATTCAAGAAGCGAAAACCGAGATCTTTGTCAACGATGTCGCGGCTCTACGAGGAACTTTGCGAGGGTCTCCAACGACGGAATAAATATATATTATATTTATATTGATTAATATTTTAGAATATATTTATATTCATATTATTATATTATAATTTGATATAATGAGTTAATATTATCAAGTTATATAATAATATGATAATAATAATAATAATATATTATTGTAATAATTATATTAGGTCAGTATAATTTAATATAATGATAATTAATTTATGTTATTTATATTTTTTATATTTTTATTTATAAATTTATAATTTATTCACTTTGATCTGATCGCTCGCTTTTCGTACAGAGGAGAGAACTAGGGCTACGGGAACTCTTTATTGATTGTTTTACACCTCCCATCAATCCATGAAAACAGATGGACGGATTATTCCTGAATTCCTGAGCTCCATTTGTCGATGTACCCGTGCATTCGTCCATGGATTGATGGACGGTGAATGATGAATAATGTCTGAGCCTTGCAGCTCTTGATGAATAATGTCTGTCCATGACTATTATACACGTTGTATGCGTGAAGGTGGGATTCTACGTTTTTGCCTTGTCTGCACCGCTTCCTCCGACGGTGAGCAGAGTACGCAGAAAGATAAACAAATCTGTTTCATCAGCAGCTTGTTGTCGAGTCACCGTTGTGATAATGAGATCGTCAGCGCGCACCGATGCGAGCACTAATCAATGGAGACCAGAGACCAATTCAGTCGTCACGAACCTCCTGTACGAAGTACGATGCACGGTGCTAGGGCTTCGCAGGAGCAACAGCAGTAGTCGGATGCAATTAGTGTTGCGGAAGTGGGGAACTGAGTGAATAACAGGCGTCAGGAAGCGACACCTGGATTAATTGCAACAGCGACAGAAATGAATGTCGCCTTCTAACTACGCACCTATGCACTTCACGCGTGACGATGCAACGGCCGATGATTGGAAGTCGTGAGCCACAACCTCCGGCAACGAAATCGCGAGTCGCTTCAAAACAATTTTGGCTGCAGAGTAGAGGAACGCGGCGAGACTATTTCTTTCTATATGTATTGGACGATTTTGTAAATGAATCCGACGAAATCGACCCGCTCGATCATCTGTCAATGAGGAAGAAACTCTCTCGCTATCGGTCGAGTCAGGGTCTAGAATCGCTTCAAAAGCTTGACGGATGCTCCGATCGTTCGGTTCCAAGAGAAAGTTTAGGGGCACCGGATGCAGCAATGTAGGAAAAGGAAATTGACAATTGAAAGTGTCACTCACGCGGTGTTTGAGTCGATCGGAAGTCCAAAGTCGATTGTCCAAAACGAAACGTGCCAATTTCCCGTCGTAGCTTTATTCCTTCATGACTTACCTGGGGCGTTCTCGGTCGGGCCTAGAATTTCCACCGTTGGAGCTTGAATGGTAGTCAACGAAGGGAAGATGATTGTAGGATGCATTGGGAGCTCGGTGGCGGTTTAGCTCACCGAGTCTTCGGTGCGTTCATTGTTAGGCGGACTTACTCCTCCCCGAACAAAGCAGATTACGCGAGCGAAAAGCGGAAACTTCCGACGATCGATCGAACCGCAGCGCTTGGAAGCATCAAATCCACGGCGGGAACCTCGATAGGCGCGTGGCTGCAACGAAATGTTCTCGTTGAATTATATCTTCGCACTCGCCGTCCCATCAAAAATCGATATATGTCCGATTCCCGATGATTGTATAACAGAAGGCTGATCGGTAACAGGCAGTGCTTTCGGCGGAACTTCCAAAAGTAGACGAAGCGATGAAACGCGAGAAAAGTGCTTCGGAAACTAAAGTTTCCTCGAATGCATCGATCTCTCGGGAACGGTACGAAACGGAAACGTTGAACGCGTTCCTAGAAAACCAATCATTCGCATCGGGAGTTTGATTTCGCGTGGGAACAAAAAAAATCGAGTTAGTGAAAACATCGAGAGCAGTTTCGCGAAGTCGTGCGATCACCGCTTTTTGTCGTCGTATCGTATAAATCCCCTTTTTGATGTCAGTAAGGATTTGTAAGTAATCCCTGGACCGCTTGCCACTCCACGCCTAGACCAGTTTGCTCGCTGCTTCCAACTGTCATCTTCACGGTGTGATGTCCACCGTTTGGCAAGTGACATCCTTTGAATCTCGGCCCGACCATGTCAGATAGGAAAGGCTCCGATGTTGCGGTTCGCCTAGAGTTCAGTGAGTTCGTCGCTGGTTCCACTTTGTGTTTCGTCGGACGATCAATCGGCGTGAAGAAGATCCGAGTTTGGCTCTGAAACCCACGCGATATTAGTGTATGGTGATCGAGCAAAACACTCCGTGCCCAAATTGGAACAATGAATCTGGCGGCAGCACGCTCGTTCAGCTCATTAGGTATGAGACCAAATTCGCTCAGCGATCGACGTCTACAGATAAGAGCGGAAATATGAAGGATATCGATCATGAGCGTCCGAAAAAAACTGAACTCGTCCATACCGTTAGACGTCGAACATGAATATCAGTGATCTCGTTCGACATTATAACTTCCGACTTTACGATCTTCCAAAAAGCTCTCGATTCCGAGCTAGAAGTAGAATCTATGCTCAACGATCGTATCATAAAAACAAAAGCTTCTGCTTCGTTCAGCTAGTCATGCATCCATGATCGCGGAATTCTGGCATCCAGAATTCCTGTCTCGCGATATTACCGTAGGGGTCCTGGTTGCCAGATTCGGTCAACCGTTGATCTCATCGTTCCACCACCTAATCCGATAGCGTATCGCGAGGGACTCGAGATATCTGTGTTTGGAAATCAAGTCAGCTTCGAGCATTAACTGATGTAAGACGAAGTCGCGGCTGACATCCTTTTGATTTTTTCGATTTCCAGGCGCATCTTCAGAGGACGAGGCGACCGCAACAGTTTCTCAAGAGCCGCTCACGTTACCGTCCGCCATGAATCACCGACGAGTAGTTTTCCACAAGTGAGTCAGAAATGTTCATTTTCGTCCAGTGCACAGAGTTTCTCTCTTCTGCTGGTGGTGCTTCCATTAATATTTCCACCGAGTGCGTCAGCGATCGTTCCGAATGTAATTTATTCGCTTAGAGGAGTCTAAGTTGCTTCTTCAATTCCAGGAGGGCGGCGTCGCTGTACTTTGCTCTGAAATCCTCATCAAAATTCCTTTTCTTCACAATGATCGCGCTGGTTCTTCGCTCAGTCGGCTTCAATCCACTTCAAGTTGGGATTCTACGCGCGGTCTCGGCTCTATGCTCGATAATGTTTGTCGAATCCGCCATGATTTGCATACGCTCGCCATAGAAGAGAAAAATTCTCGCTCATTTCTGCCTCGCGCTGGCATCTGCGAGCGTTCTCGCCTATTTAGTGATTCCGCCCGCATTCGGGCAGAGTTCCTCGACGTGGTCGCTCAGGCCGCAACATTGCCATGCACGCAACTACAGCTTGAACGTGAATGGAACACGGCCCGAATCGGACCCAACTGATGACCCGCGATCGCCTTCTCCCACTGAGCCGGTCATCTCGATAAGCGAGTTGGTTACAGCAACCAACATCGTGACAGATCCCCGGTCAGATCCGGGGTTCTCGGAGCTTCCCAACGCTCCGTCTACCCAGCCAGTTAATTCGATCGGTCCAGGAGGAAACATCAAAGTAGAAACAGCAGTTCCCCCGATGGTCACGTCAGGTTTTCCGAACAGAGGGGGCGTAGAACCAGATTGGGTCAAAGGAATTATCGACTCGCAAAACAAGAGGCCTGGACCATTCGGACGCCGAAAACGAGGGGCGCTGAACATCGTACCTGGCGAGAATGGCCAGGAACAACAGCAACAAGTCGTAGAGCGCGGGCCCTCGGCAAGTCCCCAAGGGGAGCCATCCGAAGGATTCCCGCGTTCCGCTCTGATTGAAAGCTTCTGGGAAACAATGAAGGATGCTCTCTCCATCGCGGACTCGGCACACAGCTTGATTGTGGCATCCTTCCTCCTGCTCAGTCTGGAAGTTTACTTCGCCCTCACCGATCGCATCAGCATTCGACTCTACACCAACTATCTGGACCAAATAGACAAAAACTTCGACCACTTGCCTTTTTCACATTTTACGACCCTCTTGACGCTCTTGGGCGCGGTGGTCGTCTACGTACGTTTCCAATGTTCGCTTGCCCCGGGCTTCGAGCTCCCGACAGCTCTGCTTGGAATTTGCGGTGTTATTGTGGGATTAGCGACCTTGGTGTTTACTTGTTTTCCTGTTCCCGAAACGCGGAAAATCCTCGATCGTGATTCCGTGAACCCGGTGAAGCTGACCGTGTACGGCAACTTCAGAGCGATGTTAATCTTCCTCACGCTGGTTGTTCTGGGAGCGGCGTTCGGAGTCGAACAGAATTTCGTACTTTGGCATCTGGTCGAGAACGGGGCCGACATCGCCTACATCACGGCCTTCATCGGCTGTCCGGTGCTCGTTTCTGCCTTGCTGATCGCTCGAACACCAAAACGGATCCGCAATCTCCATCGATTCTTGCTCGCCGCCCTCCTCAGCGTGAGCATTCGTTTCGTGTCGTATTCTTTCTACTCCGAAAGTCATGTGAAATGGGGCGTCCTGGCTCTGCAGGTTGTTGCGCCCCTCAGCAGCACTCTCCTTTGGAAGGCCGTAGACAGTTTCTTGCAGCAGATAACATTCCCGAACGACCATGCGCCGATTTCACGGTCGATGCACTTCGCTTTCTGGGGCTTGGGCTTCTCATCAGGCTCGCTTATGGCCGGTTACGCATGGCAAATCTACAAAGCTTCGTTCTTTCTTCTCGTCGTCGGGGTTGCTGTCGGCTTGGGTGCGATCGCTTTGTTCGCGATCAATGTTTGCATCAAGATTCAAGACATGAAAGAATCTCACTACATGCGCATTCTGGAAACTGATCATCAAAGCAAGCGACCCATCAACCACTTTGAAGAAACCGACGACTCGGACGATGATGAGAACGACCAAGTTGTCGAGTTTCAAGTCAAAACAACGAACAGGCCCTAGCTCACTGAAAGATGTGGTTCTCGTTTGCAGAGCGGTTTGTTCGTTACCATCTACGCAATAGATATGTGTTATGAATATCATTAAAATTTCGAAAAAATGTAAAAAAGAACGCTGTATCAACGAGCGATAGGAAAGAAGAGGTGTTCGTATGTTAAATAATTTAGATATAACACGGCGGATTCTACTAGTTTATGTTCAACTGTTAGATTCAATCGCCAGGGGTGCTCCATCCAGAGATGAGTGAGATTCTAGTCGCTAGTGAGAGTCGGCTCTCATTAAGACATGTACATAGATTATCCCGAAGACAAATTGACACGACCCACTATTATTCTTGGTCGTCGACATTTATTTACCGTCAACTTTATCACAATGAACAGAAATTCTCTTTCTATGCGCCGGAGAAACGACAGCCGCGAAAGAGCACATGCTAGGAACGTCCATCGATGTCAAATAAAATTTGATAACTCTTCTTTGTTGTGTACTTGTACTCTTCCGTTCTGGCAAGACCTTTTGGACGAAACAAGGCAACTGCGCCAGCGAAGTGAAGGAAGAGATCAGTGCTACTCTGGTGTAGAGGCTATTTTCCGGAGAGTTCTGACCCGACCCAAGCGGAGATCCGTCGAGTGGGAAACTTCTCACGATCCGAAGATTCTCAAAAGCTCCCTGAAAACTCACCGACGACATAGCTGAGTGGTCTGCAAGCCACGTGCAGATTCGCTTGTGGTACCACATGCCATGTTGTCGTTCTTTCGAGCGACAGGTTGTTGTTTCAAATCTCTTCTGTTACCTAGAGGCCGACTTCTTCAGAGATGGTTTCTTCAGACCCGGTACCTAACCTCTGCAACACAGGCCGTGAGCGCCTCTAGCGGAGGGCCCGGACGGGGGGCTGAGCAGATACAAGAAAGAAATGTGTCTAGGTCGGATTTCTCAATTTCCGCCAGAAGTCGAGCATTGGTATCAGTCACTATATTGTATTCCGAGCCAGTTTTTAGCCTGATAAAACATTCCAGAGTCCCTCGGGAGGCTGTCATCGATTGCGGGCATTCAGTCCGAATTATCTCGCTTGAAAGCATGAGAAACAAAATACGCGTTCAGTGACTCCCTGCCGATAAGGCTGCTCTTTGGACGCGTTATCGTATTCACAGTTTGAGCAACCAAAACGCCAGAGGCTATCAGCTGCTTAGAAACCCGCGTCTTTTTCTTTATTAAGAACCCGCGCATGCCTTAGGTCCGGGAAGCCTTGATGAACTGACGAATATTTTAAGATAATCGACCCGAACCCAAGGTTGCCGGAACGCTTGCTTTCAGTGGAATCTTGAAGCTGACTATCAAAGATCAACAAAACGAATGGAGAATAAGAGAAGATAGGAGGGACAGTTTACGGTTCGGGAACATTTATTGAAACCGAACGAGCAATTCAGGAGAAGGGAAAATGATTTGTCATTCTGCGCGACCCCTCCAATCGTGATGGTACAGTCCGTGGTTTGGTTCCACCCCTCCTTTGTTGATCGGCCGGTTCAGTCTGGAATGGAAGCCAAGGTTCGCAATGAGGCGTCGATTTCTGGAAGTTCTTGTTCGTTCTTCTTCTCTTTACGGATAAGGAATGGTCACCGGCTCACCTATGCATGTGGATATGAAAGTCTTGACGGTTGAATCCTTGTGGGCATCTCAATCTGCAGCCGCCGAAAGGATCATCGGAACGAACTCGACTCCGGGCTCGACTTTCTCGCAAACCGCCGTCGCTCACGGTATAGGGTATTTCTGAGGAATGCACAAAAGATCTCGAATTCAAATCCGCATCTCTGAATCCCGGTTTCGGAACAAACGTTAATCGGACACTCACCGCTTTCGGGAACTGGTTGGAGCCCCACGGCCGCTTCCTCAAATCCTCGCGAGAAACGATGGTCGGGTACAAAAGGGATTCCAGGATCGCCGATTTGAAGGTGTACTGCTTGCGACCCCACGATTGACGCGACAGCCAACACAACGAGGACGTACAAGCTGAAGTTAGACTCCATTCTGGAGCTCGTAGAGGCCCAAGGCTCTCTAGGGCCTGGCGAGGAATCCTTTTGTACTGAGATCTCGCAGCAAAAAGTTCGACATCGCGGACTGGAGGTCTCGTTTCCATGGTTTGGATCCTTTTGATCGACAAGACCCGCACAGCGTTCGATGTGGAAAGATCCGAAGTCCACCCATCTCTCGTCTCAACCGTTTTTCTCGTTGACATCTGGTGGATCGGAATGAGGAGCAAGTCGTCGGTCTCTCAAACCGTTTAGTGGTTGCCGTCCATCGTCGAAACATATGCGATCAATGACTCAGATCGACGGCGCGATTACGGACACGGTCTCTCATTCTTCTCTGGAATTCAAGCTAGGGGCGACGATTCGGCGGCTTCCTCCCTCTGATTTGTGAATCCGAGCGCCATTCGAGCTCAACTAAGCTCAGCTCCATGAATTATTGAAGTCGAGCTCCGAACGCGACGGCAAAACAGCGCTCCCAGAGAAAACTGAAACCCATGCCGCACTTGTGCAGAATCTACGGAGTGAAATTGGTTTCCGATGTTCTCGAGTGCAGCTTTGTTTTCCCTCTGCGCGAAAACTTCCACAAAGTCGTCAACTGACTAATCCCTGTTATTGGACGCGAAATCGTTCGAGCTCTCATTTAGCGATCGGAAGCTGATGAAGTTTTCTCTTGCTCATTATGAAAAGCATAGAGGAAACTCTGGCGTTCGGGAAATCCTCGATTGATTCGGGACCGATCCCTGTCCCCAAATTCTCGAAAGGCCCGGGCGTCGCGTTGTCGCAAGAATGGAAACATTCCCCAATTCACTGAGCACGGAAAGCCGGAGAATGAAGTGATTCGGCTTCTACACAAGAATCGACGTCCGTTGCTCATTTGTTTTCTGTGCGCTCTGTTTCGAGGTTTCTTTTCGCAGCGGGGCTCTTCCAGAACAGTTTCCATGGAAACGGAACTGCTTCAAACGAGCGAAAACTCCGAACAATTCATGGAAATGCTCCGGCTGGAAACGTCTATATCAATCATGGGAAAACACTCCCGTTACGATGACGTCCGGCTTCAAAAAGAAATGGCACTCGGAAGCTCTCTTTTTTTTCCGCCGAAAATGCATACGCTGCACGGTGCGCCATTCTGACGATGAGGTCACGTTCTCGACTGCGGTTCGTGGTCCACAAAAGAGAGTTGTTGCTGGGATCGGCGGATGTGAGCTCCGGCTGATGGAAAATATCGTCGTCCGCGTTCTCGGTTCAAGCCGGATTCGTTTGCTCGTTTCGGAATTCTAGAAACGCGTCCGCTGGAGTTGTTTGAAATTGAATAGCAAATACGCTTCACTAGGTTGGAGTAGAAGGAACCGAAGTGGCCCAAGGCTGATGTCTATATGGGAAAGTACTCGTCAACCGAAGTTTTGAAGACAGAGCTCGTGAGACTTCGACGAACAGCTGCGTCGTCAACGTTAGGTCGCATTTCACGGCGAGTGACGACTGATGAGGTCGAAATTGGGATGACAATCGCTTCTTTGAGCTCTTCGAGACGACAACTTGACCTCCGCAGCAAAAGCGAAAGTAATTTTCCACCGAAATTCCATAACCAGGAAATCGAAAGGAAAAGTACCAATCTTCAACACGAGTGTCACAAGACATGAAACATGTAGACTGAGAGAGAAGAATAGAGAGTTTGGCCATGTTGAATTACGTTGCTGATGCGGCCTGTGCCGTGAAGGAATCTATTCACCGAGCTGTTCAGAGAGTGAGAAAGAACTGTCTCGTTTTGCTTTTCATTGTCATTGGCGTGATCGCAACAATCGAGCAGCAAATCACAGGAGCCGAGCGCCAAAATTGAACAACACAAACGTTGCACGCGAGTGTTCGAGAATCTCAAAGACGAAACACTCCTTGATTGACGGCACGTCCAACTCCATGCACGGCTTGCTCCGGGAATTCAAGGTTAACCATCATCATCGCATCATTGACAGCACCTCGCCTCGTTATAGCGAAATCTTGCCAACAAAGACCCTACAAAGCGCTGGACCGAAATGCTCGATCAAATATCTCAGAAAACTTTTCGAGCTGGACGTCTGATGATTTACGTTTGCACTCACGACGAGGTGAACAGGGCACGCCACTGAACTTTTTTGAAACTTCAATTCGAATTGTGTCGCCGCGAGCGGATCTTCCGGCGACGGCACGAGCCGAGTTGTTGTCTCCGGTGCCTTAATGAAGTTATCGCTTCCGCTCAAGGAGAAGCTCGGTGAGCTGAGAATGCACTCTCCTCACGTCCGACAAAAGCATCCGCAACTTGAACCTTCCTCGATCACTGAACAGAAAACCTGGAACGCCTTAAAACCGAACGAAACTCCTCAAAATTAGTGGCATTTGGGGCGAGTGAAATAACGGAATCCTGGGGTCCCGACTTGCATGAGACGGGTTTTTAGGGATAGATTTCTGAACAAATGTTCGCGCTGTCCCGATCTCAATTCTCTAGACCTAAACTCTACATCGACACGTAACAACACAGCCGATTGTGCCGAGCGAGCACAGGGTCCGAGTTTCAAGGTTGTTCCCTAATTCAGGGCAGGTCGTAGACAGAGCGTGAATTATAGGCTCACAATTCAGCAATACCGTTCTCGGTCAGCGAAATTCTCGTCTGTGCCCTCGGAGAAGCTTCGAACAGCAACCTGCTAGCCGACAGTTCAATGATTCATCGCATCCTTCTGGAACGGCGAATAAAAGAAAGAAGGAAAAATAGACGAAGAGGGCTCAGACAAAGCGGCCATAAATTTCTCGAATGCAGCTGAGACCGTATCCAGATTCGGATGGACTCTGATAAACGGGAAAGGAAAAGAAGGAATGTGGACGATGCCGTCTCCCTCCTAGACTCGTCTGTGCCATAAAGACACCAACAGGAGGAACGTGATAGAATCCGGAACGAGATTCCTCCGGTTTTCGGTCGAACACAGTCTCCATGAAGTAACTCAATTCCCGTCCAACATTTGATGATCGCAGGAGGTCACCGGTTGTTGCTGTCCTCATTGCCTCCCTTGGTCCAACGCTGTTAGAATCGCATAACGCTTGCCTCCATTAGATGTCTATGCGTGACGACAGCTGTATTCGATACCGAGAGGAAACAGGCAGTCGGCAGTATGGCTAAGGTCTGTTCTCCTTGCCGCCCCGGAGGCGAGACCCTATACTCCTTGCGCAATTAGGACCTACCTTGCGCTCACGGAAACGGTTGCGTAGCCTCGCCCCTTGCATCGGACACGCATTCACACGGGATCGTGTTTATGTCGCCTTGTGCGGAATAAAGAAAAAGAGCGAGGTGGACGAGCTGGCTCGTTTCGCCGTACAAGAACATTTGTTGGTTTGTTGCCACCAGTGGACAGATCCTCGTGGGAAGTGCAGCACGTGATGAGGTAGAGCTCACAGGACGTATTGGCAGCCGGCCTGTTGGAAACGCACGAAGGAGACAAGTGCAGCTTTGCGGGAAAGAACGACCCGGTCGATATCCGATGCGACTGAACCGTGGATGCTGGTGCGATTGACGTTGCCCCGGGGATGAATCGCTACCGATCCTGAGCGCACATAACAGGGTGACCCCGGTACTGCGTCCTGTTCCTTCGGTTACGTAACGAAGAATGGGATTGCGGAACTTCTACTCGAATTGAACTGTAAGTCTCCGATGAAGACGTAGCTCCTGTCCGCCTTGTTGATGCCTCCGATTCGAAAATTAGGGTCAGGACATCCTTAATTTTCGGTTTGAACTGTTCGATGCCTCAAACAGAACTGATGATTCGAGTTCGGAATCGTCTGTTCCGGGAAGCTGGCGATCGCTCACGAGTGTCAACCGACGGTACTTCAATAGTGGCTTTCATCCCGACACCCGGCTCTGGCCTCTGAGTTTGTCGCTTGTATAGCACTCAACCGATGATGAGGTTTCGCTTTTCGAAACGCATTGATTTCGGAGCGGAGCAATTTCGGAATCCGAGTTCGAATGTTTGTTCGCAGTGTTTGACTAACCTTTGTACGAGCGGAGAGAAACTGTTTTTATTTTCGATTCTGTGCTTCCGGTCCTCCATAGCGAGAGTTCAACTCCGACGAGCTCTCACTCTACCATCGAACTCGAATGAAGACGTCATGAAATTTTCCCATGCTGAATTGTCGTTGCTCATCTGCTCGTTGAAAACATACTTCGAACTTGGACTATGCGCAATTGACGAAGACGAAACAGATGTGAGTGAATTCCGCTTATTGGAATCGATTTTTTATTCCTTCCAGATGCGAATCCATTTCTAAAAACGTTTTCGTCTTCCAAGTCGCAATCGTACGGCAGAACTTCTCCTCTGAATGGAGGGAGGCCAGTGAGTATTGGAACAGCTTTCCGTATCCACTCGATTTCTGACATAAATGCTGTGAAGACTGAGTTCAGCGTAGACGCCACCGTACAGTTCTATTGGTGGTTGGACGAAGACGCGTGGCAAACTACAAAGTACGTCATGAGAATGAACAACATCGACTCCGTTGAGTCCGGTCGCATCGGAGTTATTCCCGCGAGTAAGGTGAGAATGAATAAACCGCTGATTAGTTGCCCGATAATGAGATATGGCCCAAAAGTGAGCTGAGTCTCGGGGTTTCAAACCTCTTCCATACCCTTAGAATAGAACCCTCAGAACTCTTGCACTGGAAGAGATGCGCCTATTCTGACATATTCGAAATGGACGATTATCTGTTTCTCCTTGAAATGCATTCCGAGCATCCGTTCTCCCAGTCAGATCAATGTTTCAAAACATTCAAGGGGGAATTATCCCCCTATTAGCAGACGCATAGAAACTCCCGAGGAGGTGAGCTATCGCGGATTCTTAATTTTGACCTAGATATTGCTTCCCTATGTGCCATTCATCGTGCATGATTTGGGGAAGTTTCTTTCCTTGCGAACTACAGCGCATTTCTTCGCATTCCGCGACTAGCATGAGACATGTCATATTATGGGAGAACACGGTAGCCCGGGATGATGTTCACATATGTACATGTGTCAACTTGAGATTTGAGTCTGGAAGCTGAGAATGAAATGGGCTTGTTATAGATGAGCATGTTCTGGCTGATGGATCCGTATTTCCAAGAAGCGACAGAGGTGACTCTTCCGTCGACTGATACACCGAACAAGGTATTCTTCGTTGCCAACCTGGAAGACCTGGATGACGAAGATTCCCAGGGATCCGCTGTGCTGAGCTTGAAAGTCAAGCAGAGACTCGTCGTGAAATGCCGCATGTCTTTCCAGTGAGTGAATTAGTTGACATAGTGTCTGGAGTAGTCTCGGAAAATGTGAGCGACCGAAGGTCGTGGGCAGCCGTAGGGCATCGTCAAATCTGCCGAATATACGTGAGTCCTAACCGATCTTCATGCTCTTCACAGAGATTTCCCATTCGATACACAAACGTGTTTTCTGAATTTACGGAGCTTCTCATACCCGAAGGATGACATAAAGCTGGAGGCCGCAGACTCGCTCTTCGCGCCAGAACCGTTCGTCGTCGAACCAGGTCCGTTTCTCATGGAAAGCATCGTCGAGGTGGCGATCGACTGCGATTACATCGATCCACCTACCGGAGCCAGGTACGGTGGTGAGTACATGTTTGAAAGAAATCTCGGTTTGGCGCACATGGGAATGCACTCTTACGAGGTATTCGTCATCTCTTTAAGTCGAAATGTTATCAATTTCGTGCACAGGTCTCTGCATAAGATTCACGTTCCGGCGTCAAATTTTCTACCAGTTCCTATCGAGCTATCTCCCTTCGATTCTGTTGGTTCTCGCCTCGTTCTCTCCATATTTCATGAGCGTCGAGTCCACCCCAGAGCGTTTGAATGTCTCCATTACTCTCCTTCAAGCGATCATCACCGTTTTCGCCCAGGTGAGAATTCAGGATTTTCGAACATTGTGCAGCTGGAATCGGAACAGAGTGATTCCGTCAAAGTGCGACAGATCTCAGTCCATGGAGTCTCAGTCGGAGATCACTCTATAATTCCTAAACTTGTATTTCGAGCAATTTACAGAGTTTCAGACTCGAAATGAGATTTCAACTTAGCTGCTGGGTACGAGTTTTCGATACAGTCGAGGGATTTCCAGAGATCTCAAATTTCGATTTTCCCCCTTTCAGGCGCGGAAAGCTTCGCTTCCGTCAATTTCGTATAGAACGAGGATGGACATGTACATTTACGGTTGCATATACTTCGTCATAATCTCGATAGTACAGTCTATCATAGTGAACGTTCTGGTGAACAACCAGAGACGAAGATTGCTCGAGAGACTCGAAGAAATCCCTGCAATCCGGACCACACGTCGCGTCGACATCAATGAAGTGCACCTCAGAACCAGAGAAAGATTAACAGAGTTCCAGTACAGGAGACAGAACCTCGTTGAGGAGCGAGATTTCCTCTCGGCGGGCTGGCTCCTCGACCTTCTCCGGAATACTTGGTGAAGCATTAAATCGACGGGTCCCAAAGACTTTGACAGAGCATCTGGAAGAATAATTCCTCTCGCATTCGTTGTCTTCAATATTTACTACTGGGTTGAAACCTCAATGCTGAGGAAGTAGTTCACAGCCCATCACAATGAACCGTCTTAGCATGACTTCAGAGTGGGAATAAAAAGTGCCGTGGAACAGCGAGCTTCTCTCTGCACGAAAAGTCGCACGAGAACCCGCAACGTCACTCGAGGATCACTGAAAACAGTTAGGAGAGTACTGGACGCTGCTAAGTGGCTACTATCAGTCAAGTACCTAATTGAATACTCCCGAGGAAACTCGAAGCAATCACATTTTCCAACACGGAATCGGAAACATGTTCCTGTTTTTATCCAAATGAGTTTTTAGACCGCCTACCCACTGTTCAATTAGCGCTGTTGACAATACCAGAGCACGAACACGTAGACGAACCGAGCTGCCTGGGGAATGTTTGAGGTGGATCTGCGATTGTCTGCGAATCGCACATTTCCGATGAATTCCAAATGAGAAAAAGCGATGGATAGGATCCGAGTGCAGCATGAAACGTGGGCGTTAGTGGAATTGCTGGAATCAGAGTCTTAAGCGAGCAGTTCTCGGGAGATTAGGAGAAAATAAAATTTGATCTCTCCGAGCGCTTCAGTAGGGACGTCCCCGGCAGGTGGCTCTCGAGGTAATGCTCTGAAAGCGCGACATTTAGCGGACGTCCTTGAATGAATCTTCCACGTGCCTCTCGCGATTTTTTATTCTCACATCTCATAGAGGAATGTCCGCCGCCCCCTTCCCCCTGGGAGGAGCGATCCGTGTCCTCACTGAGATGGATGTTTCGAAATAGATCTTCGCGAGCATTCCGCCTTCGATTCGACAACTTGTTGCATGCGTCGATCCTCGAGCGCAACATGCCATACAACAACCTACAAACTTTGGGTTCCGTTCCCTCCTGAGCTAGAGCTGTCATCCTTCTCCTTTGAGCCAACACAAGTTCTAAGTATAATCCGTTCTTTCCACATACATTTCTACAAGGCTATATCCTGGGACCGAGTGCTGGAACGCGGTTGTGGTGGACGGTGTCTGGCAAGTGAACCCCACTAGAGAGAGGCTCTGTCGTCCTTCCTCCTCGTCCCTCGCTCCAGCGGACCCTCGCCTCCATAGGGACCTCCTTAAACTCGGAACCAGAAGCCAACATCCCTCACTCTGAACTTCGAGTAACGAGTCAGTTGTTGGTCAGAGTGAAGCTGACAAGTTGTTCGTGACATCGGCGCGTTCTGGATCAGTTTACACTTTCTCCTGACTGTGAGCCTGCGGGACATTGAGTGCTATCTGATATTGTGTCGACCTCCGGCATCGATTGCGCGGTACGTTTCAAAACACATCAGCATTCAAATAACTTTCGTTCTGAAAACTCGATGCTCCTGCGAACGAAGAAAAAAATCATCAGATACGTCTGACAGTTGGTCAGGCTTTTAGTTCGAAGAGCAGCAAGTCGGAGGACGATACATCAGATCGTGGCTCCAGGCTTGACAAATAGTTGGTGTTCCACAACAAAGAGCCGGTGTGATTCTAGACCGACTCTTTTCGATGAGATATCCTTAAATTACACTTTGTATCTGGGAAAATAACCTGTGCATCACTCTCGGACCAACACTCTGGTCATCCACAGGTTTACTTCCATATGGGGAACGTTTTGGGTTATGCTCTGTTGGAAGAAGGAGGACGGCAGCTCCGGAATGCCTGATTGTTTTAGTGGTGTGTTTGGTGAAACAGAACTCACGCTCCGAGTATTTGGCGGTATCCTCCCGGGCCTGGAGATCCATCAAACGTTTCTATTGGTGCTGTACGTGTCCGATGAGTGATATGGGCTTGGCTGGCCGTGTCATTCCTCTCAAACAATATCACGTGGGGGCAGATATTCCGCTAGAAAAAAAGTCCTGAATCGAACCACACGTTTGGTCGGACGAAGACTTATAGAACGACTCCGGGCACCAGCTGTTCAGTGGATTCTAAGAGTCGCGAAAGGGCGAAACGGCATATTTTGCACAGTTGAAGGACTTTGACGTTGGAAAATCCTTCCGTCGAATCGGAGAGAGGGTCTCTCAAGCATCAGAAAACTCTGGCCGAGATTTTTGAATGATTCCGAACGAGAGTTCGTAGACTGAAAATACCTCTTGAAACGGAAACTCCGATCGGCAGCTGAGAAGGACAGCGGAAAGAGGACGACACGATGACGATCGCACCTGGATCGGGTCCCGACGAACGATCGGGGGAGTTAAGGAATAGAATTCGTTCACTCGATAATTCGGACTCGAATTACCAATGGGTTAGCGAGTTCGCTCGGAACGGATTGCTTGTGAGTATTCAAGACGAAGAATGCCCTGTTCCCAGAGGACGAAGGAGTGCACCAGTTTTAACGTCTGAGCATTCGAGGTGATCACCTTCTTTTCTGTTCAGCCACTAAGAGACAGAATTACTCTTCTGGCAATTCGGGTCGCAAGAAAGTAATAACTTCGAGCTGGGGCTCAGATCTTGTCGTTGCAAAAGGCGATTAAAAGCTGTTACGTTGAGCCTCTCGTAATGCGGCTCTATTCTATTCGGGCCTTCGCAGACATCCTTTCGAGTCGATTCGGGCGAGGCATCATCGTTCTGGCAGTCCGGATATAGAATGACCGACGTAAGTAGAGCATTTGCGATCGTTTTTACGCGCGAAGTTTCTGAATGAATGTTTTCCCACCGACAGAACAGAAGAAGGAACGGATTTAGTTCCGGGAAAGGGAAAGTTTCCTTTCCTGGGCCCGGGGCGGTGCGCGCCCGTTAAGGAGGGTTTACTATCCTAATGATTGGCTTCGCTCCGGTTGACTTCTTTGACGAGGTGGAATTCCAAGAAGAGCTCCGAAGATTTCCTTGAACCCTGTCGTCAACCGACACCGCAAGTCGCTTCTCTTTGTCTGTGGACTTTTCGACGGAGTTGACTTCATTATCCGTAACAACCTGTCTCGGGAAGCAATCGTCCCTACCGAAACTCTCTCGGAACAAGCCCGCTTAGAAGAAACAAAGTCGGAAGTCATCCACGAGCACTTTCCCAACCTCAGCTTCTTACTCTGTCGGAACCACCGAGGAAGAGCTGTTCCGGAAATTTTCACTCTCTGAATCGAGAGCCAGGAGGCTGAAGAGACACCGTTCCATATGCTAGAAAGCCGTAGCGGCGGTTTTATCCGACTCGATTGAAACTTACTTCCGTCCAGTTGTCCGCTTCCCCGGCTTCGGTGAAATCGATCAGCAGCTCTGTTGTTCCTCACAACCGAGAGCCGATAAGGACCTAGAAAGTGAGTGAAGTCTGCTGCTTTTTGCTTTGGGGGAACCCGGAAACTGGCAAGTTGAGAATCCAGGGATTACACTTTCGGCAGATTGCTTCTCGGTAGAGCTCCACTTGCCGGTGGACCTTTACTTCTATGGCCCCAACGCCTGCTGTGGCCCAGCTCAGAATGTTCTCCTTTGGTTGGGGCTGTTGATTCACATAGTAACGCGTCCGGTTATCGCTCGAACGTAAAACTCAGCAGCCCAACGTTATTTACCCTCGCTTGGTTTGACTCAACGCTGTTTCCATCTCCCGTATGTTGGCTAGATTCCCCCAGAATAGTGTCCGACTCGATATCGGCACGTTTGTAGCTTCCGTTGGAAGTACTCGTCCATCTCCGCTAGGCAGTTGCAGTAGCGATGGCTCCGCCCGTCTCGGTTTACATCCAGTTGGTCGCAGGAAACCCCTAAAACAAACGGTTGCTCATTCTCAGTCAGAATCTATCTTCTGGCGGTTGGCTGGCCGACGGCGACCGATTCGTTCGCTTCAGCCGAAAACCAGAGGAATAGGGAGACCTGTAGCCACCGAACAGAGTCAACGGAACCGTTAGGCTTCGTGTTACCCTGATTCCAATCGAGCGGACAACCTCAATTATTCCACTTAGAACGACGAGAGCAACTTTTTGCAAGAGACGTCGGACTCTAGCACCGGCTCCACGTCTTTGGGCTCCGAGGATGGTGAAGGAAGACGAACATCGGACACTGAAGCCACAGGACCGGGTATTGAAATTCCGCTCTACGAACTTGGAGTTGCCGAGGAAGGAGGCGTTCTATGTCGCACTTTGGTCCTCGGTTACCTCAAACTCTTCGGGTGTTTATTAACATTATCCAAAAAGCGCGGATGATGGATCGCATTCGAGATTGTACTCGCGGGAGTTCGCGAGAGCGAGTGGGTACTCGTCTTGTCATCATGTCCCGAGCGCCTGTGATGACACTTCATAGCCTCGGGTCGGGAGGTAGCGAACGCGGTAAATTCTGAAGTTTCCCAAAGAACGAGGCACTGTGAATTAGTTGCGCTCGAGGCTCCGTCTACAGCTCGCTAGGGTCTTGAGTTCGGGATGAATTGAGGACTAGAGGAAACTATTGAGCCACCGGTTCCGCTCGGCCGCATTGGAAATCGTTGCCGTCGACCGGAACCCGCCCGCATTGACGGCGACCCGCTCTCGGAATTAAACAAACAATGAGCCGCTCGGCGGAATCCTCATCTTTTGCTAAGAATGAGATGCTAAGCGTTCGCTGATAGAGTGACGACATCTGGCTTCGCTGATGTAGAAATCCTATTACGGAAAGAGAAAGGCGTCTGAGGAGGGCGGCGAAGTGGAACGAACACGAGGCCTCGGAAAACTTTGGAGTTTTCCCGCAACGTGCGCGTCGACTACAAAAATCAAAGCATCCAATGAGAGAACAAACTGTATACCATTCTGCTTCTGCACCGACATTATCAGCACCGAAATCAAACGGAAAAGCTCCTGTGACCGAGAAAAAATTGCGTTCCGCGTCTGCATTGCCTCAGGAAATTCTTTTTTTTTCATTTCCCTGCGCTTGCGTCATGAAGTCTTGCTTTCAAGGCAATGAACTCCACCAAGTAGCCTTTCCTGCAAAGTGTTCTCGAGAGATTTTTTTTCGCCAGAAGTTTGCTCTGGAACAGCGAATCGCGATCGCGGAACTCGGGGGAGCAAGCTAGTTTCCGAGCTCCAGACGGACCCGCATTTCCTTTCCGTGAGACAAGAACATCGAAGTCTGAATCATTGAAATCTGAACGTTTCGACCGATCTCGGTAACAACCGAAACCTTTTCTCCGAACATCAGACGGAGCGACGAGATTGAGACTGATTCCTCGAGGATACGGAACCTCTCGCGGATCCCACGGTTGCAGCCGGGCGAAAAAAGAAACCAATTCGGATCTTGTTGGAAGAATGTTTCTTTTCCTCAAGGATATGTGGGTACTTGATTACAACCAGACGTGAGCAGAGATGCTCCGAGATCACGCCAAACGAAAGAGCGGAAGAGATATTCCATGTTCGGCTTCCAAAAAACAAGCTCAATTTCATTGAATATTGACTGTTTTCGCCGCGGAGCCTGCGGGTTCGGAGAGTTCTGCTTCGCGATTGTTTTCCAGAACGACACATCTCGCTGCTGAGAGGAGAGACCTGCGAATAGCGTGATATTATCGTACTACATCTAGGAGCGAGCTTCTCGTGTTTCATCGATTACAGACATCTATCTCTCCGAGCTCAGGCTTGTCATCACAGAGGAGGCAGCACAAAAACTCAACTCGCATCCTATGGGGTGGCTATGATCTATATGTGTGTATGTACATATATCGGCAAAAATGCGTGCCATCCCCGAAGGGTTGCGAACGAGAGAGAGGCTCACAGCATTTCCTTACGACAGCCTCGAGTGGTCCAGATAAGTTTTATGTCGATCAAATTCTTTGACAATGGAATTTCGAGCGGAGAAGAGGTTTGTTTCAAGACGAGCTGACTGAGTGAAACGGCCGTCGAGGGCAATGTGACATAACACTGCTTCAAGGGCTAGATACACGAGCGGCGTTTTCGAAGCGTGGAAAAAATTTCAATACTTCCGTCGCGTGGACCATTTCGAGATTGCATGCGTTTGCAGTCATGGCGCCGTAGTTCTCGACAAGACCCCGTAACGCCCATCGTCGCGTTGTTCGTTGTCACTTGCAGCCGAGTCAGTCGGCTTCAGTGAAAATTTCCTCGATGTTCACTGATAGGTACACGAAACAGCGTTTAGTTCTTCATGTTCTCAGCGCTGAAACAAGAATTCTCTTTCGTTGCAGATGGTCAGATTGCCGTGAACGGGTTGAAAGAGTGTCTGCTGGCCCGCCAGTATGCCCTGTCCAGGTCTCGACGGAAAAGCCAACGCGAGCGCATGGGCTACCAACACGACGACCAGTGTCAAACTAGACGAGCATGCGAGCTCGGTCGACCTGCGCGACGTGGAGCTAGTGAAATTCATCGCGTACAGCGTCGTGTTTCCGGTCATCATAGTACTAGGCGTCATAGGGAATATAATCAACCTTATCGTTTTGACACGTCCAAATCTTCGCGGAGTTACCTTTGTCTACCTATCATGGCTGGCCATCTCAGACCTCGCCGTGCTTCTTACGGGGTCAGTGTCGATGATACGTCTCGCGGGAATCCATCCTCGCGACTACAGCTCAGCATTCCTGTTCGCCCATCTCGAGATGCCGTTGGTGAACGCTTTTATGGCGAGCAGTGTCTTCCTGGTGGTGGCTGTGACCATTGATAGGTATTGGTCGGTCTGTCTACCTACCCGATACAAAGATATCCATAACGATCGACACGTTCGGGTGGCTATCACGCTCTCGTTTGTTTTCGCGTTCATGCTCTATATTCCGGTAGCATTCCAAAAGTACCCGACTCCGATGACAACTTCGACCGCCGGTGACAACAACAGCGACATTCAAAAAGCGACAGAATACCACGCCTGCGAATGGATCGAGGTTTCGACGCATCCAGCTTTCAAATTGTATCTGTTGGTCAAGGAGGTCGCGGTGCGCGTCGGACCCGTCATCGTGGTCGTTGTCCTGAACACGTGTATCATTTTTACCTTCCGGAGACTTCAACAAAAACGCAAGTCTCTGTTAGGCTGCTCGGCAGAAGGCAAAAAGTTCGCAGAAGAACAACGTCTCGTCATCCTGTTGGTCGCCATCGTGATCATGTTTCTGATCTGCATGACGCCAGCCGCGATCTTGACCGTGATCATCTCAGACGACAAGGAGCATCATCTCGGCTTTCAGGTACGCGGGAGCAATTATTTAACTTTTCCTCCAATTCCATCTCGGACAGCTCGGCTCCTCGGTTCAGACTTGCCGCTGAGCTTTTTGGGGGCACGTCACGATCTCGGCTTGGATCGACTGCCACAGATGGGAGCACGACACTCGGTTCCGTTTCAAGCATCGATGACCATTTCGTTTTTCTCTCTTGCAGATTTTCCGAGCGATCGCCAATAATATGGAGATGATGAATTTCGCCTCCAACTTCTACGTCTACTGTCTGTGTTCGACGGAAATTCGACGAACGTTTTTTCAATTATTCGGTCAACTGTTCGGCCGGAAACCTCCAGCAGAGAACTCTCAGAACCCTTCGATGATCATCACCAATAACGCCACAAAAATCTCTGGCTGTACCCGTGTGTAACAGCTGACTCAAGGAATCTCACGACATCATTTGAAACTGTTGTATTTTCTGAAAGTGCTGGAAGCGTGAAACGTTGATCGATTCAAAACTTGTTCTCTACTGAACACTCTATTTCCCGTTTTCGGCTCGTTCGACGGTGTTTCGTGAATTATTCAGAACGGAAGCGTGTTTCGTTCGAGCGAATGTGATGACTGCCCAGTTGTGCTTATCTTGTACAGAATGTGAAAGTTTATGGAGAATCGTCCGACGAGCTCGTGTTATCATTCATCCAGACTGGATCGATTGATGTTTTTAGGTATCCTTCAAAATCCTGAGATGAATGTATTCTCTCTTCGAAATGATGCCGTCTTTTTTGTTGAATACTACACACATAAGAGCAATGCGATGAAGCAATTGAACTAACGTTGTAAATATCGCGCCACTGTATCGATTAACTCGGTATTATCACCCTTCAGAATGACATGGTCCAATTCGAACGGTTGATCCTGCGGAATCGGATCCCGTAACCCACGGAGATGTGTTTGACCCTCCTATGTCTTCATCGCTCGTCGATCCTGATGATAGAGTCTCAAAAACAGAACACGAGCCTCGAAATAGTGAAAAGAGGGTTTTCTGTCATGAAAACTCTGCGAGAGCGCGCGCGCTACAGCCCTCATAAACCTTCGCCATGACCTAGAGACGAGCCTAGCAATTTGAAAAACGAAAGTCCAAGAGAAGAATCACGAGGAAAACAAGGAATGAATACACGACACGAAAGCCCGGAGGGTAAAAGTGTACGAGTGTACACCGACCAACAAAGTCGGATTCCGCTAGAAAAGTTGCTCATCTTGGAACAGAACAAAAGCAAGCGTTCGAGTGCACTTCTTTCACCCACAGCTCTTATCTCGGCACTCATCGAGTAAATGCATAGCCAGGGCTTTCCTGCTTTCTGTTGTTGGGAGCAGCGAGTTTGCTTCCTGCTCTCCGGGTTAACAGCAGTCCTATTCGAAACGATTCTCACGAAAAATATAGGCACGAAGACTGCGGTTTGCGGAAGAACTGAGCTGCAGCCACATCGCAATCATATTCTCTCGTTGACGTCTATGCGTATCGAAACGACTATTTTTTTATTCGTTTGTAACTCTGTTGATGGCGATGAAGATAGCAATGCTGATAACGTCAGATTTTGTGATATAGGCGATCGACTCACGACAGCTGTGGATCGTTAGCGACGATCGATCAAGCGAGCGAGCGAGCGAGCGAGCCCGAGACAAGTTCTCAATCTTCAAAACATTTGTAACGTACTCATCACCCGACCCATACATAGCATATCTCTTCAAGTACTTTGATGACGCGCAGGTTCTCAAGTAATCGGACTCAGCAGCAGAAACTCTCCGTGATGAGTTTCGTCGAGAATGATCTCACCTGCGAACAATATTGGACAATGAGAACGGAGCAATGTGAGATTGATGTTAGGCTCGAATTGTTATTTGGCAAACCACTCACTGGACATTCACATTTTATGGCGACTAAATATGTACATAAACAAATTGTTGCCGATCTCTAGTAACGGAAACTCTTCTTTTGGAATAAAAGTGTCTCATGAGATTCATGCTCAGGTTGATTCTCTTCGTGATTTTCTCTCTTCTCCCGACAGTGCGACCGATGAAGACGTGGAGGACTTTACCATAGAGGAGCCGAGGGATCCCTTCGTTCGCTCCAGAAACGTGTTGCTCAAAGAAATCTCAATGATATATAGATATCGTGCTGGGCAGTACTATATTAAGACCCCCCACAGTTGGCTTGGAGATTTCATTTGGGCTGTCAGAATTAATGAGCTGACTTTGATATTCCTAGCTGTGAGTTGGCCCGGCGCCACTCGGCTCGGGCTATGTCGCATCGACTTCATGGAGTTGATACAAATCGTTTCTGAAAGGTGTTTTAATGAGATGGGATGATATCTGTTCCCTGGGTTCGATAGCGGAATGATCTAGAGATCGTTTCAACGATGAGACTTGTGCTCGTCTTTGTTTTCGATCGTGTTGCCATCGGAAAGATTGTATCTTTCCCTCGAACACCCATCGTCGCCACGCGCGTGATAGAAACCCACGATTTCAGAGTACGTCGTTCAAATAGGGAAACGATTGCGCACGAAGCTTTTTAACATCAGAGGGACATCGTTCTTCGGCAAACTTCCCTGGTTGAATGTCGGACGTTGAATTGACGACATCGAACATTGACGAGCGTATTCCTCAAATTCTTGATGGGGAGCGGGTCTGTTCCAGCTTCAAGAGCCTCTGTGACATTGACGACAATGGGGCGCCATTGAACGGAAGGCAGTCGCCGTTTAACTGCACCTTGAAGTGCAATCAGTGTGACATCGTTAGTCTTCTGCCATGGCCATCTGTGAACCAGAGGAGCCACCGATAAGAGCGATTCACCGTTCCCGTCGTACACAATTCCGTTGACCACGTGCACATGAGATTCAACAAACATCGGTTTGTTATCACTAGAGCTTGGAAGTTCAGGCATTATTCATTAATCACCCTCCATCAATCCATGGATAAATTGATCGGAAGTCATGGGCTGGAACAATCAAGAACTATTTCACCAAATATTCATCAGTTCATATTGATTGATGGAGTTTCAAAAATGATTCATGCCTGGGTGCGGAGTGGAGGTGGGAGCGGATTTGGTTGCTTGTCATGACATCATTGAATCCGAACGACTTAATTCGTGAGATTCACTCCCTAGCCCGGTCCGAAACGAAAGGAACTATCGTATGTAGTTCTGGCTGGAAATTCCGACAGAAATTCTTGGAAAGGTGAACAGCATCTTCAGGCGAGACTAATACGCTAAGTGAGAATGTCATCAAGTATATAAGCCTCCAGTCAAACGAATCTCCCTCATCTTTTCTGAAGGTCATCCGAACGCGGGAAGCAGCAGCGCCCCCAACGGCCGCCTCCAAGAAGTTTCCCAGGAAGCTGGGATCGAAGGATTTCCTCTCGAATCCTAAGTCTGGCTAGGGAAGAAGTTTGATTCGATCCAGAACACAAGTTCACTACACAAAAAGCGCCGTTCCGTCGGAGGGTTTTCAAATGAAACCTGCTTGGCAAAGAGGACAGCGTCGTGACCTTTACGCTAGAAGGACTTCGCAACTCCATCCTCGGAGAGCAGTTCTCCGAGAAAGAAGCCTTTTCTGGAACTTCTTTTCGCTTTGAAATCCGACGAGTGGTAACAGCGTTTTGCAGGTGGAACATGCAGTTGCACAAATGTCACTAAACTTCAACTTTAAAGACTTTGAAACAAGCGGCTGGGTCTCGGAAGCCGGAACGGAGTTGTTTTACGAGCTCGACTCTGCGCTCTGCTTCAAAAGAGGACTTAAAATATCGAGAAGCGAGGTCGCGCACTGGCTATATTTTCAAGGAAACGCGTCGCGTAGCGGAAGGGGCGAGAAACTCGAGTGCAAAGTCTTCTCCGTTGAGTTTCTTCTCAAATGAGAATCTGATCTCGTCTTGAGAGGAGAAAATCAGAGCTACTCCGTCCAAAACGAGCTCAAGTGCAGCATGGTCGCAGATGTTCCGGACGACAGCCCAGCCTAGAGATGATTACCACTGTGAAGAGTCAATATCTCAAAGGATTGTCAGAGGAGTGGGGTTCCCGCGGAGACCAAGGAATGCGGTCGAGACGGCGGCTGGCGACGTTCTCAGAGAGAGTTCTCCAACACTGCCGATCCGCTCTCTGTCGGAACATGGCAAAGGCGGAGACGCGACGAAATGCCAGAATGAATTTAATTTGAGCAACGACGATCCGCACAACAAGGCAAGCAGGCGCGTCCGACCGACCCGGCACGGGCGACAACGTTGGACAAAGACGTCACTGTTACCAAAGGCATCAAAGACCGCGTAGGAAGAAAGCGTTCTCTTCTTTCCAGCGAAAGACCCGGCCGCTCTCGGACTCTAGTTGCGTCCACGTTTTTTCGAGGAAGAGCAGCGAAGCTCGTCAAGGTCCCTGTTTCCGGTTTTAAGGGTTTCCCGCCTCTCGGTCACTGGGTCAACGGCCGTCGAGTCTGTTTCTCGCAAGCAACTCATTTCTGAACGTGAATCAACTGAGGTTGCGCGCTATTTCCGCTCACAATTTCCATAGAGTTCTTTATGGTTTCTTTTGTGACCTGTCAAACACCACATCGCTGCGCGGGCGAGATTATGAACCATCAACCAATGAATCGCTCACCCAGCAGCTACCTTCCAAGCTATGACGTCATGTAGACTTATAGTAAAACGAATAAAGTAAAAAAGGAGTAGTTGCTCAATACCAGAACCCACTATAATACACCGACTCACACTTGAGACCGCTCATAAGCTGGCGAGCTCATCTCCTCTTTCAAAAGCTGTACACCAGTATCTGCCGAGATCAGAAAACGCGCAAACGTGTCACCGATTCACGGTTCTGACGGGAATAAGTTTCATTTCAGACAGCGATGCTGGTGAGCCGACGGATTGTCGAGACACTTGAGTGCTTGACAGATGATGAAACAGAAGATTTCGTAACAAGAAGAAACCCTTTCATTCTACAAATGGAAACTTCTATGACTTTCCATTTCTCTTGATGAGGGCGACATGGCTCGCAGATCGTTCATTAATTCGGCGTATCAGTTTCCCGCACTCGAGAGATGTCATGCAGAAGCATTCAATAGCGTCCGAAAGGGTACGACTATACTTTTGGCCGCGATCGGTTGCTTAGCAGAGAGTTTCGAGCTTGAGTGGACTTCGATCTCGCCGAGAAGTCTCGTTCCCGTTGACGATAACGTGAAATCGATGGACGGCCAGAGTCGGTGTAGGGCACCCCAGAACGTTCACGAAGCCGTTTCCCCTACAAAGTTCTTGGAGAAAAGTTCCAGAAGTCCAAGGGCCTGACATTCTCAGACTTTGGGAGCCATGGCAACCGGTGGGCGCGTTGAGAGGATGGAAATCACTCGATTTCCAACCTTGTCGAGGGTTGCGTTTCCCAGAGAAAGAGAGAGAGAGAGAATCATGGCGATCGTCAGACCTCAAGGAGCGGCCACGGCACAGTCAGTTTGAAAAGAGAGAAAGCATCTTGAGGAGCCCTCGAGGATGAGTGCACCGCACTCGTGAAACCTACGTGTTTTCTCTGTTCTTACTTATGCCTCTAACACGGCGTGGGTTTCAGTGGACACGCCCTCCTTCCTCCCTCCTTTCACGAGCCCATCTCTTCAGTACCAGAGCGAGATTTTGTCATTTCGTGGTCATTCTCGGCTCTTCGTAGCGGAACGCATTTGTTAAGCATATTCATTATATCGAGTTTATCGATCGTTTCTTCCTCATGATCGAGTCGGCTGCTGCTGCTGGCCATGCTGATCAATATTTCAAACAGTGGAACGTGTTTCCTATCTTCTATCTCGCTGTCGCTCACTCGCTCTCGGCGGCGGCGACGACAAACGAACCGAACGGGACACGAGAGCGGAACATATTCAATGTTTCGGTCTGAAACCAGCGAAACAAAGGCTCTCCACGTCCTGACATGTCGAGGAGCCGTGTTATCACCATCGATTGAGGATTGAGGCTCCAATACGCCCCGGTTGTGATGAACGTGGTGCGCAGGCTGCACTGTGAACACCTACAAGGTGACAACTACTTACTTAACGAGATGGAGGGCAGGGAAGAGGAGGGAAGGAGAACAAGGGATCCAGGAGCGAGTATTACAATGGGGGAGCTCATCGTCATCAAGGACGAAACAGAGACGTTAGGTGCAAACATACAGCGGAGCTCAGTGGGACAATAACGGCTTTATGTCCTACGCAGAAACCTTACGAGAAAATCACCCAGCCAACTATTGTGGCTGACTCGCTTGATGACGTACGAACATGCACAGGAATACTCCGTGCCTCTCCAAGCGACAATATTATGTCTTTCTGGATTCTCTGGGCCAATTGGCTTATTCGGGAAGCACAAGTTCAGGCAAATGGCAGCTGATGTCACGCCGAGGATGGAACTTGTGGAATGTTGCGGTTTTTCTCAAGCTTGCTCGGTGATATTACATCTCTCGATCCCTCGTTCGGGCTCTCAATATGGATCCTTGAAATCAGCTGGAAGTGAAGTTTCCAAAGTGCTCATCGTCTTCGAGATATTGATAGTTTCAATGAAACCTGTGATGACGGAAATCGTTGTCGGGCTTCGGAAGGAAGCCGCAGGTTAGCTCTGCGACGGTTTCGTTCATGGTGACAACCGAGAAGATGACGGCGGGGTTGGGGAATTCGAAATTATGCGACTGCAAGGTGGATTCTCGTGCCGATATTAGCCCGAGACGACGTATTCCTTCCGAGGACACACATATCTCGGGCCTGATCACGCAGACTGGGTCTCCTTCTCTTTGTATCCGAATTTGGGAGATCGAATTCGAGATGAATTATTTCTAACGAGATAATTAAGCTCCTTCGAGATCTCCGTCCAAATTGACGGCGACTCCTCAGAGCAAACCCGAGTTTCAAAGCGGGGCCAGCCGGTTATCTGCCCGACGCGTCAAGAATACCCCGAAACAGTCAAAGTTGAGAGAATGTCACTGCAGTGTCCCGTCTAACCCTGACCTCCCTATCTCGATATGGATGGAACTCCAAGGACCACTTCAAGCAATCCAGCGATAAGATCAGAGGTACAAGAGTTTCGGAGTAAGCTAAATTTGGCTCGGGTCGTTTCTCCGTACAGGGATATGTACTGTCGTCGTAGAACTTTAGAAGATTTCTTCATTTCGATACCTTCCAAAGCCTCTCTCCGGTCAAACATGGATCAATTTCATCGATCTCCTTCCTCACTTCGGTGGCGGTCTTCCGTCGTCGTCGTCGACGAGGAAAAGCGACGGTGTTTCTTCGAAGCGACAGCTGCGGAGAACAGAAGCAAAGCCGAGAATTTCCGCGCATAATTTCTCTTGCGACAACCGAACCTCGGCAAAAGTTGCGCTGCTCTATGAAAATCGGGGATTCGCATACATCGGCTGAGATTAAAAGTTGCGAACGATGGATTTGCGTTCGATTTGTTGCATCACACCGATATCGGAGCACTGATGTTCCTCTACACGGACGACAACAATCGTAGATGATTTCGAAATGTGGCGAGAGTTGACGATGGCATTCAAGTTGAGTTTGAAAGGCGCTGGCTCGAAAGGCTTCGGCGCAGACACTGATTAGAGCCCCTTTATCGCGTCTTCCGAGCCTTGTCTCAGATGCTCGGAATAATTCTCGACGCTCCCCGGTGAACGGGTCCGCGAACCATCCGCCGCGAAAGATTGGCTGAGGAATTCTCTATTCACGCAAAATGTATATCGAAGTTTGCAGGTGTCAACTTCCGCTGACGTTGATGAGGGTTTTGATCGTCGCATCCAATCATTGAGTTTCTGACGATTCGCAATCTTCGCTCGCTAGAAAGTTACTGACATGTGTCGAGCGCGCATGACGATGCGCCGAGCTGTCGCCGAAAGCTTTGCTTCCAGTTCAGGTACAATATTAGGACCCTGTCTTGTCTGGGCGTTTGCGAACTGACGTTTCGGCAGAATGACTTCTTTTTGAATCAAATGCGAAAGAGTGTCCGTTCCGCTTCTGGAATTGTAGCGTGGGAAGCTGTCACATTTCAGAAACTTCAAGCATTCGCGAAGGCTCGCCGTTCTCTCAGATTCGTAGCTTCTCCGAATCAGGCAGACTCCTTTCTTCCTCCGTCTCAAGAGGATTGGACTCCACGAGGCTTCGGTTTTCGCCCGAGAAAGGTTTCAACACATGCAGCTCCGATTCCTCCCAACATTCTCAGGTTCTCTGCATTCGAATAATTGATCGGAGTGTCTTTATGGACGACCTTGAGACCGGCGAGAACGGTTGACTACAGTGGATCGTTGATCCGCTGCCTGATCGAAAGACTGTCTGGATGTTGAAATAGTATCTCAATTATCTCTCCGTGTCGAACACCGTTATCTTCGACGGTCTCTTTGCAAGGAACGGTTACCGTGCTTCGGTGGAGTTGAATTGTGGGTTCAGCAGAGAGACATTGGCAATTGGATCGGTCCTGGCTTGTGTCCACTGAGCCCTTATAATCATCTAGGCCCTGCTGGCTGGACTTGATTCGCCTCGTGTGACCGATAAGAGAACAGAACAGCGCGTTGTCCAAGCAATTCACCATTGCCGCATTCTAAAAAGCTGAAGTTTCATTCATCACGGCTATCTGATTCAGTTTCTCGTCAGGTGCGAATCATGTACACTGAAGCCACGGATAATCAAAGGTTCGAGATGCTGAAATCGATGGACGAGATCAATGTTCCCATGTGCTATAATTTATTTATTCAATTATTTATCCGCGTGGCATTCACTACAAAAAAGCTCTCTACAACGAACCCCGCGAAACCGATCCATTCTGTTCGTTGTAACCGAAATTCGTTAAAACGACGTCTCCCAACATCGCACCCCATGAAAGGCTGGCTAAACTAAACTTTTTTTCAAAAATAACTTTTCGTTTAATCGAAAGTTCGTAATAACGGTATTCGTTGTGACGAGCTTCCAGTGGACATATATGTATGTGTGATCAAGGTATTGAACCCACGATTTTTCTCGTGTTTTTCTCAAGAAATACGAGTCTTAAGGGAAAAAAATGTCATGGACGACCCCCGCGCAATTCAAAAATACGCATCATGTGCTTGGTTTCAACTTCGAGTCGAAATTTCTGGCGAATCGAGCCAAACTTCCTCATTTCGAATGAGAGCCTCACTAGGAAGCACCCTGAATCATAAAATCATCGAATTTTAGACGGACAATTTCTCTGAGTACCCTGTCCTTGAGCTCAAATTCTTCGATATTCCCAAGCAGGAAAATCATGATCTCTCCCATTGAATTCAATGGAGAGATGTTCATCAACTTCGGAAGGTGGTAAGTTCCTGGAAGACGCGTGTCCCACAGAATGTATTTCGATCCGCTCGACAGATCCCCTCAAAATCTCGGTAACTTCGACATGGCTCATCGACTCTACCCTTCAGAAGAAACAAAAACTTTTATGAGCTAATCAGACATCAAATCCGTAATTACGGATTACGGAATTCGGAAGTTTATGCATGCGAAAGCCTTGTCCGCCTGAAATTCGATGATCTTTTGATATGGAGTGTTTCCAGATAGGGTCTCTATTGCAGATAAGGGAGAGTTTATTTCTCGAGGAAACCCGAAAACCCATAGTTCGCAACCACCCTGTACATCAGCAGTTCAGCTCATGTGTTGCACATTGAGACTGCATCGTGCTTCTCTCGGAAAATGCGATCGGTTCGTTCAGGTGAACCCATCACAAGTTAGTGGAAATACTTACCCAAAACTAGATGTACTTGACTTCTGGTGTTCACAGGCGTTGTCATCAAATCGTGACCGTCACGTCGGTAGTACAATTTCTCGGATGCAGTCATCTCGCGTGGCTGTCGCGTGGGTGAAAGGGAAGAGAGAAGAGACCGACAGAGTATCAGAAGGGCAAGCAGACGAACGGATTGACGGACGGAACTGAAGCACAGCGACGTGTGCACTAAGAGATATTGCAGTGCGCTCTTTGTGAAGTCCCCTGCCCGCTCGTCCGCTTGTCTACGACCAGGATAAGAGGAGGACGAAAACGGAGATGAAAGAGAAGAGCATCAACCGCTGCTGCTGCGGAAAGGTCCGAGTGGATTTTCTCATACATGGCACATATCGTATGAGTGACATTCCCATCTGCATACCCGCTTATTTTCCATATATCTCACCGCAATAGCTGTGTGAACCTTTGTTATTTCTAGGATTCTCTGTTGACCGACCGGACACCAACAAATCTGAGTCCCGTATCTCGTTCCGCTGGTATACAACTCCTTCTCTCTGGCTCCGGCAGTTGCTCTGGAGCGTTTCCCTTTTTTATTCTTCTCGTCCCAATCTTCCCTCGAGTTGTTTGCAATGTCCTTCTGACAAACTATGGAGAGTCTCGCCGAAGGGCTTTCTGGTCAACTTGCTGACCGTTGAATCCAGGATCCTCGGACAACGGCCGTGCGTGCGCGTATGGTCCCGAATTCAAAATCAGATCCGCTATCTGATTCACCACAAGCTACGCCCAAACGAGCTTGCGTAGTCTCTGATATAGCTGCAGCGAACATCGTTGGAGGAGCGTTCTTGGGAGATCTTGAGGAAAATGTTTCGTTATTCCGTTCCGAGCCGACATCATGCTGAAATCTGAATCGCGAATCCGAATCATTAGGATCGAGGTCTCTGGTTTCGGTATCTGTGGAAAGCCAGTTAACGAATATATTCGACTCCTTCCCGTCATCATTCGTTTGCTACAGCGACTCCACGGGGAATCGCCGACTGAGAGCAGTTTCAATCAACAGGCCGTCGTTTGTGTGCACTGAGTGATTGGGGGATCGATTCCGTTAGGAATGCTTCTTTGTATGCTTTGCTAGAAGATATGGAAGCCCATACGCCGCCTCTCACTCTCTTGTATCCCTACGCTCGCTGAATATGAATTCATAGAATGAGTGCATCCGTGTCATTGGTGGCCACTGGATGGACTCAACACGATATGTATGTATGTATGTGCGGCGATCGATTACGACAGCGTTGGTGAAGATGGTGATGAAGGCGACACCGCCGGCGGCGCAGACTACTGCTACGATGAATGAGATGATTTCTCATCGACAAGGTGTCACGAGCTAGTCGTTAACGACGCGACGGACAGCAGGAGAAAGTAGCTGTCGAAGTAACATCAAGAGTCGCTGCGAGGGCAGCGGCTGCGCAAGCAAAGGGTATTCGACACCACCATTCAGAGGGTAAAGCGGAGAGGTGATGAACGACAGCTATTTAGACTTTACAAACAGCGAAAGACAGACCAAGGGCAAGCGTCGAACGGCGCTCAAAGCGTATACGAGACCGAAATAGGGAATCAGCGGATGCGAGAGGGGCTTTCATGCGAACAGACAGCGGCGGGGGCAAGGTCGAGAGAGCCTAGCGGAAGAGCCACTCCATCACGCGTCGATTCTTCGAGATCAATCTGGAATGAAGCCTGCTCGTCTCCTTCAACATAACTTGTCCACTCTGACAACTGCGTCAACAGCGAGCTTCGCGACAAGATGTGAGAACCGTGGCGATGGCAAGAGCATCTTTCCCTCTGACAAAGATAAGAACAACCACGTGGAGGGACAGCTGCGGAACAATCATTCCTCGTCGCTACCGCTCGTGGACGGACATCGCCCACTTCTAGTCCCTAGCAGCGACATTGTGAAATATTTCGATCACTCGTTCGCCTGGAGACGGAACCCATCGTGGCCATGCTTGTTTTGCCAGAGAAGGCAACATCGGAAAAGGCTGTACGTAAATAGTATCGGTCTCTCTTAGTGAGCTTCGGAAATGGCTGCGAGGATGTTTGTCCATCTATTTATCTATCAAAAGCTGATCATTGAGGATGACATTCATTGGCGCATCATTCACTCTAATAGATCCGCTACTACGTTGAGACTCTGGCGCCAGAATGTTCTCCCAGACGCGCGTTCAGCTTCGACATTTGTTGTTGAGCCAGAACTCATGACCGCGACTCGTGTGTGTACTCAGAAAACTCTGATACCGCAGGTGTTTTCGTCTCTTCCGACTCCGCGTTACTGATATGGGACATCCCATGGAGTTTTATTACGCGATTATAAAAACAGTTTCGATCCAATATACGGCTTTGTCTCCTGGACGAAAGTTTCACAAGATAAGCCCCGATCCAGACTTTTGTTCGGGGGTATTAGGTATTTTTTTTTTGTTCTAGTCCTCTAATTTTTTGCGCGTGGCGTCAGATGGCCGCCCAGCCAGATCGCTCCAAGGGCACTTCATGACGAGAGTTTCGAGTTACAAAAGGGTTTTGTTCTCGAACAACCTCACCACGAGGGAAGGAGATATTTAATTTATACTCGATCCTCTAGACGGGATCATAGCGTCCTCCTGAAGGCATTCTTGCCTGAGTTCTCGTCCGTCGAATGGACGGCGAGAGTCTGATCTCGAGTTGGGTAATCTTCTCTGTCTGAATTCGGGAGCGACGGAATGGGGATCCAGAGGGAGCTGATGCGCTGCATGTTGTCATAGCCGGGCTGTGGGTAGGAACCACGACCGAAATCAGAACTGTTGGATCGGAACGAACGTTAATCTTGCAGAAAGTGAATGTTGACTGGCTAGATGAATGGAATTCGGTTCAATTAGATCGCATTGCGAAGCCAACTCGAAGGCTTGTTCAACTTTTAATTACACACTCCCATTTGCCGCGGGATTTCTCTCATCGTTTTTCTACTCGCAGCTCGCTTGTAATTGATGTCAGTGTAATAAAGAATATCACGATCAATATATTGGACGGGGCTCCAAACCAATGATGAAAGGCGACGTTTCCTCTTTTGGCGACTTTTCCTTTTTCGTTGGCGACAACAAACAGTCGCGTTTGTCATGAGTGAACAAACAATGAACAGCCGCGGACAAATCTCAAAGTTTTTCTGATCGAGAAAGAAATTCGGAAGTCGATAGCAGATGGAATTTCTTTCCAACGAACACTATTGGCCTGTGGAATGGATTCGCGCGTCGAAGATCCGTCGTGCCAGTGTACTCAGGAGCTTTGATTTACTGTTGCCGTTGAGCGGCTCATCTCCGTTCCGGAGCTCCGGAGTCCAGTCGATGTTTTTTGTTGACTCGAGAAGAATCACCTTCGCGCGCTTTGATTACTTCCCGGGGTTGCCGAGGTTAGATTCTGAATATAATTCCGCGGAGATGCGCTGAGGAAGAGTAGAGGAATACCGAATAAAAAATGTCCCACGAATGACACGCGGAGTCAACACCGTGCAAGAGTGACGTGAGGCATTCACCTCGAGGACAAACACGACGGATTGAAAACAACCTCCGTTTCGAGTGACTTCGAGTTTCTCCCGTCGTTCTCGCTGAATATCAGAGGTTTGTCGAAAATAGCGTGAATCATTCTGGGATGGAGGAGACTGCTTCTGTCTCGCTGGAATCACGAATTCGGGATCCGAGTTGAGATTTTAGCTTACTTTTGAAATCACTGGGTTTGAATATGAATACAGCATCGAAAAATCTCCAGCGGATTCGAAAGAATTTCTCATTGTTCGTCGTTTCTGAGAGAACGTATCGCGATAAATAGATCGATCGAGCGAGCGAGCGAGCGAGCCGAAACCAAAAAGGGTTTGAAAATGGAGGAACGTTTCTCTTGCATTATTCAATGCATAAATTTCCTTGCTCCGTAGTTCAAAGTCGACAGGAGCGGTGAACGCTAATGCCTATCCGATCGAATCACGCTCGACTCTCAGGCCGCACTGTTGAGAAGGTGAGCCCCTTTTTCGTTTGCCTCGAGTGAGATTCATGGCTTCTTCTTCGCTTGTTCGCTCCATCTCATATGTGGAGAAGGATCTCGCTTTGTCGAAGATCCGCCACCGTTGGTCGAGTTCCTTGCCCGATCGATAAATCACGGGCGCTTCATTTACAGCCTTGAGCAACGGGCTTGACCCCAAAGAGAAAGAAAAAAAAAGCTTGATACCTCGAAACCATTGTACTTGTCACATCCAGTCGTCGGATGCTTGCCCTTTTCCTCTGTCAGTCTTGAAACTTTCTCTTGATCAAGACCATTTCGTTTGGGATGGAAGGAATCACTCACTGGCCTCATGATTCGTTTCAGTCATCGACCGAACTTGCGCCGAGGTCGCGAAATTAGATAACGGGGAAGGATCGTAAGCCCTCGTTTTACTGAGTTGACCCTGATTGACGGATGGTGCGGCCATCCCGAAATTTTTCTTCTCAAGGTCATTCTCCGCTTGTGTTAAGGGATGTTGAAACGAAAGAAAACGACTCGTGGCCCGAAATCTCTCTCAAAGTTCGTTCCGACGCTCTTTTAGTATAATATATATGAAAGCAGTAACAGATCGCAGACTGTGATCCCGAGGATGAGCCGGCACGACGGCACCCGTTTTATGGAACTGCATTCGTGCTTAGAAGTTAGTAGAGTCGGGATCAAAACTATAAAACAGGTTGTAAGAGAAGCGAAGAAAGAATCTGGCACTGAATCAACAGCTAAATCCTCATAAGTGCCGTGAATGTCTGCGCGAGTTCTGAGGAAAACATGCTGCTCTTGCCAAAGAACTTTCTACATGCAGATCCATTAGAACCCACGACTGAACGAACGAACGAGCGAGTGGTCGAATATCTTACTTAGAACGCGGCGTTTCGACGAATTTCGCAAGCTTTCAGCTGGATCTGGCCGACCTGGGTCGAGCTGAATTTGCTGGCCTTCGCTCA
Source organism: Neoseiulus cucumeris (assembly GCA_021527715.1). NCBI lineage: Eukaryota > Metazoa > Arthropoda > Arachnida > Mesostigmata > Phytoseiidae > Neoseiulus > Neoseiulus cucumeris. The sequence continues at coordinate 779,686 of JAJSRV010000045.1, read as the reverse complement.
GTTTCACTTTGCGATTAAGCGATATAGCGCTGGAAGAGTGTTCAGCACTCTCTGCGCATGTGAATAGCCCTAGAAGTGGCTTGCTAACAGCGCATCCATCACCACAACCGAGCGTTTGGTGATAGCAAGGCCAGTCAGAGTGAGAGTGGCGTCTTTCGAAGCTATTCGCGGCACGGAGGAGGAATCGACGCCATATTTGCCTCTAACGCATACCATACTCCTGGGAGGGGGGGGGGGTAGACGCAGTTGCGTCTCTGAGCAACTCCTGACCATGAGTCGAAGAAAGTTGAAGCTCACCTCTTGGAAACGACCGAACACGTTCGAATCGCAGAAAGTTTCTTCGGTTCTCAAGCTCGGGAATTCGTCTCAGAACTGCTTATTGTGGAACTTTCCAACATCTGGACCGCCGCGTTTCGATTTGTTCCCAGTGGAATTTTCTTCACTCTCCTGGATCCTTCGATTTTTTATACGAAACCACTCAGGTTCGGCGAGAATCGGCCCGGGAGAACTCTTGGTCAATGGAATCGACCGATATGTTCATCGCCGTCGACGAAACACCTCGCATACTCACTTGAGGAAATTCCTCCGTCGCGCTGCGCGAGTGAGGTTTGCTGTACGCAGTCTGCGAGGCGAGATTTGGTCGTCACAAATCCGAGCAATCGGGCTTCGATGTTCTCATCGATCCAGGAACTACCCTCTTGATGACTGAATGCGTCTTGTTCGTCAGACTTTTCATCAGCCGCGAGTTCATGTCAGAGCATCCAACCTAAAGACGCATATCGCAATTTTTCAACAATGTAGTTTGCTGTTAACACCTCGAACAATGTGGCTTCGGGATCGCTCGTCAACGCTCTCCATTGGATTTGTTTGTGATACTCGCGTGCCGGATCATGCGGTTCAGCGAAATCGGAAATCATCGGTCACGAGTCTTTCCAAGCGAGACATCCTACATCCCAGAAAGTGCCTTGTAGATCAACTCAGACGTGTGCGTTCCGTTGCATGTCACATCGAACCAAGGCATGGTGCCAGCTCTGGATGTCATTCAGTCAGAGATTATTTCCTTAATTCCCGCCCAGACTCTTCCGGTGGTCTGATGCTCATTGTTCGCATATTGACAACAACGTCATTCCTCACAAGTGACTGTCCATAAGGAAACAAAGTCTCCCGGAGGAACACGCGTGTATGTCGAAAGTGTTCGAGAAGAAGTCTTCTGCTCCAAGAACGGAGGCGGAATCGACGTCCTCGAACACTTCTGGTCAACACTTCGGACGGAACAGAAATGAAGATCCTCATAACACGGGATCAGATCTATCTATGTTGTTTCTCTCCCTGGGGGAGCGATTCGAAGATTTGTGCAAAAGACTACGGCCACCTTCGGCTCCGCTGGGAGCACGAGCCGCGGGTAATGATGTCAGCGCATCGATCAAAGCGTGACAGTCGTAGCTCGAAGACGCCGAAGTCTACGTGTGAGCCATCCGTCAACCATGTATCCGTCCTCTCGTTTGTTGACGCATGTAGGCACGTGACTCTCCGTCGCCAGCCGATCAAATCCCTGAAACATCAAACGTCTGACTCACGCCTTGTCGGTCGAGGTCGCAGCAACAGAAACGGATACAAAGTTTCGCCGCACTATCTTGGTACCTTCGCAATGTTTCCTTGTCTTGGAAAAAAATTAGTGGAGGTGTTTTGAAATGGGATTGAATGAAATGGAATCGTTCCCTCGAGCGTTACGCCGACGTCGCGAGGATTTATTCGTCAAACTTTCCAGCAACAGTCGCTTGCAGAAGCTCCTGAGATGCGCGTGATTCGAGCCGCACTCGCAGCATGAATCGTGCCGAGTCGCGCTTTGTGTGCTAGTTATACTCCATGAATGAAGTCGCCAGCTCATAAAATTTGATTTTGCTTTCGAGCCGGCAGCGACTCTTTTTGTCCGGATTCACTCGGCGCCGTACATTCTGGCTCATTACACAGGAATCTTTCGCGTCCTCGCGAAACTTTTGTGCCTCTAATACAATAAGATCTACAGCCGCCCTTGTTCGTTCAACGAAGAAATGTTACTTAATTACAGCAAATTAGGAAGTTGGACGACAGCCATGGCTCCTCCAAAGCCACGTCGCGGCGTACGTATGGTCGGCCGGCCGGCCGGCCGGGCCGTACCTCTCCGTAAATATCCCGTCGACATTTTCGACTGTCCTAAAATAAATCTTCTCTTTGAGTAGTAATTTCTCTTCTATTCTCTCTCGAAAGGGGATTAGGAAACTCCGTGCTGACTGTGCATACGAGCGACGCCGGATTGAAACAAAAAGTCAATCTCGAAGTTCTCGAAGTTGGGCTTGGAGGGGGCTTCTCCGATTCCTACGTACGTCCTTCGATGTTCTCTACCCCGAATACCTTCGCTTTCGAGCCTGCCGGTCGACCTGGGCGAGCTCTGACCAATTAATCATTCGCTTCAAATTCCTTCCATTCATCTCGTTGTTTGTGTGAATATATGTCCGATTGAATAACGAACCCGGGAACCGACAAAAACTCAAGTGTTCGCGGAATTGATTATTCGAGTGTTTGGTGTGGAACGGAGGAGGCTCACACGTTCTAAGAACGATCTGCGACCTTCGACTTGCATCAGATCCCTTGACTTCGCGAAGTGTGCCGCACTTATTAGAAAATTTTGAGCACGTTTCAATATACGGGTGGAATGATAATGGATGCTCGGGACTCTTCGCCGGAACAGTCAATATCCGTCTCGAAATCCTATCAAGTAAATGAGCTGAGTGAGCGGGTTTCCATGACTTACGGTCGGTCTCACACAGAGCCCCACTCGGAACACGAACGCACATACATACGTTTCGAGTATCGGCTTTGTATCGGTCTGGTGGATGGCGATAAACATCATCCGTGCATGAAGTGACCCAGACTCATGAGGGATCTGTACCTGGTCTGACTCATCTCGACGATTTCGTCGCTTTCCGGCACGCAATGTGTGATTGGCTACGCCGTAATCAACCGACACGCTCGCGGATGAGATGTACCGATCAGCGTTAGGAAGAAAGCATCGCTAGCAGAAGATGACGAGCGGAAGGAAGGAAGTTTGTGCTTTTCTCGTGCGATCTCCTGCAGCATTTTCTCAACGTCTACCGAGACTTGGCAGACTCCTTAAGGTGGCTCGCACGTGCACCATGCAATCAGCTGTGTTTGTCTCGGAACTGTGTGTAATGAGTGTCGGGCGCTGAACGTCGTGGAAATTTGAAAGTTTCTGAGCGAAAACCGTCTGGCAAGCGGAGGAATGCCGAGTTTGATGCGAGAAATCTTGGTATGAAAAGCAGCGCTAAAGGCCATGTCGCGACCGTAAACAGATGCTCTTGCTGTTGAGAGTCGTCTGAGAACACGAACAGAGCCCCACAGTGCCGCTCGTTGTGTTCGTCGTATGAACAACAGCGAGTCAGGTATGTAATCACAAGATCGAAAGATCGAAAGATAATTATCACTTCGAAGTGAAGATTATCTGGATGGCGAGAGAGCTATCCCGCACAGAAACGCCTGGAAAGCTCTCTCTCTCTCTCTCTTGCGATTGTCGTCGAATTCAAGAAAAAAGACGAAATTTCTCCCAGAGATCTCTCAAGGAAGCTTCGTGTTTTCCTGGAATCAATATTGGATCATTGCAGGCGGAAAGCTACTCTTGATTCGTGGATGGATTTTGACGGAAAGATGAATCCGGAGAAAAGGAAAAGCGACGTGACGAATTGGATCTCCACTCGTTTCGCTGAAGTCACAACGCGCACGGCACCACTTCAACCCAAAAATCCACGTCTTTCACACATTCCTTTGAGGTGAGGGGACTCAGGCTCAGAAATTCTTGCGTCAACGTCGCAATCCATAACTTTCTAATCGAATGCTCAAAGCTGTTAACAGCTGGCTCGATTCCGTGGATTTCTATTCTTGCGGTGTTTGTGTACCTTTCCGTTTTCGTTCCGAAACATCTGTTTTCCGATTTCTCAGCGGTTTCAAGACCGATGCCAACGAGGCGACGGCTAGGAGTCAGAAACGAATTCCCTACAAATCAACATTCAGAGCGGAGGAAAAGACGAAAATCGTTGAGAATTTCGCTCAAGCTCTCGAAGAGAATCGTCTGCACGAAGCTCTTGGGTTCTTCGACAGCGTGAGTAGTTTCGGTTCTATCTGTTCGCCTCCGAATTCATTGTGAGGCGAGGCGAGTCCGAGTAACAATTAGTTCGATGAACGCTCCGAAGGATCAGGAGTAATGAACGAATTTCTCTGTTCCAGCGAAGGAGAGTTCCGCCCGTAATTTACGATAAGAGTTCTGTACTGATCAACGTGAGGTCGGAGAACGAACTTATTCCATTGGAATTGGAAGCTTTCAGCAAGGAACTCGAAGCAGCATTGAACAGACTATCATCTGGAGATCCCGTTCAGTTCTTCTTCATTCATCGCAGATCGGCCAAGCAACTGGTTTTTGTTCGGCCTTTGGAACGGGATGACCCAGTTTGCAAACTGCATAAAATGTCTCTCGCTGCCAGTGGTCCTCTATTTCCTCTGAATACGACGTTTTGATTGCTGTATCGGCGCGTGAAGCTTTCTCAAGGTCGAGTTGTGCGATCCATTACCTTAACTGTTCCCTTGTCTATCGTAGTTTGATGAACAGTTTTTCTTGAGAGAACATTTTTTCCAAATAAATTCACGGAATCGCCGATAGTCCACCCGAATTTTACTCGAAGAGATCTCAGTTGTGTTCGTCCACACACGAAGAAGGACGCAGCTGAAGGATATGCACATTTGGTGTACGGCATTCTAGTGGCTGCGGCTACTGATATTCTATGCGTCCCAGCGGGGGGTTCCATGGAACTGTCGAGCACGGTGGATGACATTTTCCCTCAGGAGATCTTAGAGCCAGTCTAGTGTCATCCTAAAGCAATGCAGGTGTTGAAGCGGAAAGGTCCTCACTTCCCTCTCGTTGTTTATTTGCGAAATATTCCCGAATACGAATTGATTTTCCGTTGTAATGTTACAGCTCCGCTGAGCGACCGCATGGGCTGCCGTCGAGCCAGAGCTTTTCTCTTCCATTCATTCTTCAGGAAGCTCTTTGTTGTTTCGAATTGGAATCCTTTGCTTCAAGTCGAGCAGAGTCGAAAAAGGAGAATCTCCCGCCGATTAGTTGTTTACTCGACCGACTTCAAGCGATTCGGTTCGTGGCTTTCTCGGGAACAACCAGCTTCGGGAAGGGAGCGGATATCTGTTTTTCTAATACAAGTCAAGGCTCGCTGTGATGTTGACCTCCCAACACCGTGCCGGTGTGTTATTTTTCCCTCCGATAGTGGCCTACCGCTGCTTTCGCTTATCACTCCGATTTCCTCTCCTCGTCAGATGCAGACCGTCCAGATAGCGTAACACCGATGTTGGTGGATCGAGTTTCCGTTCGATGACGACACAGCCACATCCAACATTCTCGAATAAGACCTCCTTCGTTTGTGAGGGCTCGTCATGCTCCTCGAAAAAGTAGCACCCTTGCAGCTTTGAATACACAAATCCACGCGGTTTGGTTTATGTAGAGCCGAGAGAGGAAGATGATATGGCTGACTCGTCGCGATCAGTTTTCTTTCCTGGCCTTTTACACGAGAACACTTTGTCTTGATGATGGGTTAAACGCGAAGGCGTGCGTCGGTCCAATCGTGGAAAAATTGCACGATGCCTCGAAACCGCCATAGTGCGGCCGTAGAAACAGTCCGGGCTGAGTGAGTAACTCTCATTAGAACGTTAATAGCTCGGCTTAAAGACGCCTCTTTGTGCTACTCAAAGAGTTTGGCGCTCGGGACTCGCACCTCATCATCGAGGAACAAAGGATCAACGAACTGTACGTGGAGGGTTGGCTAATTTTCCGCAGTATAAGAACTTCATTTCGTCGCCGCTGTCATGAATAGATTCGAGGCACGATGGCAAGCGTGATTACATGGAGGTCAGACAGAAGATTTCGTTACCCAATAGTTTCTTGAGATCGGCCAACAAGGGTGAAGTAGATGATGTGGATTCAATCTATATTACTATGTTTCCACAGAGCAAAAGATGAATTATCACCGGTGTCTTGCAAGACCTTATCATGGACGGGCCAACGAACGGATTTGACAGAGACGAACGCAAACACAACGTCGGCGAGCACAACAACGGCGATGATTACGAGAATGAAGCGATTCGCTTTGACAAAGCACAGGTAGAGTGGATGGGGTCTGCTTTTTCTTACTACTAGAGTTCTCTCGCAACGGTGACGACAGCAACGACAAGAGCACGGGAGACGGATAGTTTCGCGAGTCCCAAAGATCGCCGCTAGCTAGCTGGAACACCGTCGCTAGTTTGGCTGCCACATATAACAAGGTATCATGCGGACGATGATGATATAGAGCGACTACCACGAACGAGGGGGGGAGGGGTACACGTTGTGTTGGAGCACAATTGAAGAGCCGAGATCCAAAACGGCACAACTCCAAAATTTTCGATTTCGTGATTTTCGCAGATTATTGTAAAGTTCGACAGCCCGCACTTTAGGCTATGGAGATGGACTTCGAAATCGGCTTCCTTCCGACTTTTATCTGATCTAACTCTCTCAAAAATGAGTCCAGGTGAAGAAATCATCATGCGTCATCAGCGGCTCCTTTCCTGCTTTCAAACAAAAAAAAGTTTTCCAAAATCGCTCCGATCCTGACAGAGTTATGGCCTCCGCAAGCTTGGTCGAAATAGTCTGTTCTTGCTTGAAACAGCCCAAATTCGAGAATCCGAGATCCAGAACGTCACAACTCCATCCTGCCAATGAGTGTTTTGCCTAGTGCCCGGTCGAATCCGTGTTTTTTTTTCCTGAAATCGAGAGTGCTCAAAGAGTCTAATCTACACCTGGAATACTGGGGGTTTCATATCGACACATTTTTTTCACACAGTTTTTCGCGGTTTCCTCGAAAAAGTGAAAAGTGGAGATGTGCCGTTTTGGATCTCGGCTCTTCATATGTCAAATGTCATTCAAGGTGAGAGAAGACAAGATACATATCTGGCGGACTTCGTTATTCACTGTCCGGATCGAATCCATTCTCCTGGAAGAGTTTCCGCCGTCAGCCTGAGGCAACAAAGCCGAACTGACCGTTCATGGATTGCATCGGTTAACGCGACCCTGGAAGATCACGGACCTCCATTTTCCAAGGAGAAGAGACGAGTCTTATTTGGATTGTGTGGCGACAAAAGATCGCACCGGCGAAACGACCTCCCCGCGCGCCCCCAATACACTCCGAGAGTTGCGCTGTGATCGCTTAGCTGTCGATGCCACCTGTTCCTAACGAAAAACTTAATGATGAAGTGATATGTGATCATGACTGGCGCACACCCATAAGAGACCTATAATAAGAATGGAAAAGAGTAACGACGTACGTTTATTGAGAAAACGCTTCGCAGTCCGTGTTCTCCCAAACCTTCTGTCAGAGGTCACGCAACTGATTGTGAGTAGAATACCTGGTTGTCTATTGGAATAATTGGTCGGAATCTCTCCCAAATGAGGACTTTCTACCTCGGAAATCTGGAAATATCCGACGGAATCGCCTCTAATCCGCGCAGCAAAGACTCGAACAATAAAGAGCGCTTAATGAGACAGGGAAAAATTCAATTGCTCCGCAAATGTTTTGTTCAACATCCGATATATCCGAACGCGATAGCCGTGGCGGAGGTACCGTCTGCTCACCGTCTCATCGTTTCGGGTTTAACGTTGAAAGCTCGCTGCGTCCCCGCACTCATTGTCAGTCCGATCGTTGGGAGTATCCCGTTTGCGGACGCACTCTAATCTCCACCTACAGTCGAGATTGGATCCTTTCATTCGAAACGCGTTTGTAGAATGTTGTTTAGGCCGGGTTTGGTCTAGGCGTACCTTTACACAGGCAGTTCATGGAAAACGATGGACAGAGAATGAGACTCGGCGATAGCGATCTCAAAAAAAGAGCCACAGTCAAATCCCGTTCAGATTCTGATATTTTCAAAGCGTGAAGACTTTCGAGCGCCTTCGGCTTTCGAGGTGGTTTGGAAACTTTTGGCGATAACGAAGTCGCGAAAGCTCGAAATCCATTGGCGCCGTATCGAACAGCTCATTTCTACGCGCGATACATTCAATTTCGGGTAATTCTCGTGTGTTCAGAACAAACACCGCCCGCACGTATTAACACCGCTCGCCAGCGAAGTTTTATGAGTTTCTCCCGCTCGCTCTCCGCCCGAGTTTTTCTCCAATTTCCCTCGAACGTTCTCGCGTGCGCCGCGCCGTCCGCTCAGAAAAGCCGGCTATCTTCGAGACGGCAATTTGTGATACAACAGAAAACCAATTTCGAGCCGAGCTACATACAGTCGCTATCATCGCAATGTGTAGCAGCGTATCGATGATCATCGTCTCTGCCTAAGTCACTCATAACTTTGCTATAAACCCTCATTACGTTATCAGGATGGTTCTCTCGTGCTCCAAAAATCTGAGCGTGCGTCGTGCAGTCGGGAATAAGGGAAGAGCTGCCAGGAGAGGCAAATGTGGACGAGAATATGACGAGGACTACTTTTTTCTTCGCAGCTGAATCTGGGAGGTGGTTCATTGTTCTCGGGAGCTCCGCTTGACATCGATTATGCTAAAATAGGGAATAGTACATCGCGTAAGGAAAGAATACGGCACTTGCATTTACATCTTCACTTCCGCCGTGGGGTCTTTCGGGACACGTTTTTTTGCTTCTGCGACACGTGACCTATCCTCTTTATCGGATCGGTGGCTCGAGGCGATTCGAAGATGGTCGGAACAGAGGCGGCTTCCGCTGGGAGGACAAGAAGAAAACGATTAATGGAAAGACGGACGAACAAAGGAATAGACGAGAGGTTTCGGTAGATTGATAGATTGTCGTCCGCCAGGAGAACCTTCGGGAGCATGGAGTTATCATGGGAAGTGTGCGTTTGAGCCAAGTAAAGACTTGGAAGTCTGTTATTCTTCTTGGCTCTGTCTGTATAATGTTGTGATCACTATCGGAGGTAGCTAACAACGCCACTGCTTAGGAAATCCTGGTTCACAAGAAAGAGCTCTTGATCTGAAGAAACGGAGGAATTATACTCCCTAGCGATTAGATTCCTGAAATGATGCTTGACTGCAAAAGTCGGAAATTCGGTGTGTCACAAAAAAAAGGGAAATTGCGAAGACAGCGACAATAATTAATATAATAGCTTAATAATAACATCAGCGAGGAGATGAACAAAAATTCATAGATAATCGGAGCAGAGCCTCAAGAAGACCACTAAACCGAAGTAAACAGACACGGACGCGGAGCCGAGATGGCCGAAAAACAGAGGCTGCGACTTCGACACATACAACTTATGGTGGTGCAGAACGCTCCGAGCGCAGACGTCGTAAAGATGCCATCCCGGCAGCCGCAACACCGCACCGCTACCTTTACTATGCCGTCCATCGCTGAACTTGTGAGAGAAATGATGTTCATTCCCCGTGGAACGTTCTTTCTACAATGTTCGAATTCGAGCTTCCTCTTCAGCAGTTCCGAAACGACCAGTTCTTACTATGTTGCATTCCACAGTTCGCACGTGTCGGTCAGATACGCGAAGGTCGTGCTCCTGGCCAGCGTGTCCGCTCGCATATTTTTATGAAAGTCATCCTTCCTCCCTGCTATATTGAAAATCTGACTTCCATTTTTGGTGCACATTGGAACATGTTGAGTGCATTCCATGCCTGAAGAAGCGTCTCGTGAGAGAGTCTTTCCGATTCCCAAAACACCAGTACTGAGGACCGCGGTCAAAAACCGAAATCAATCGTTACCCTTCTGTTGGAGGATCACGGACAGTCAACCAGGAAACCACGGAACAATTTGCACAAAAAAAGCACAGAGAACAAATAAGTGTCAACGGAAGAAGGAGGAATGATCCTTTGTTGCCAGAAGAAAAGCGTTGAGGAAGCTGTGTATGACACGAACTTGCGACGATACACTTCAAAAGCTTCGACCACATCTCTCCGGCGAATTTCCATCCCATTTGCGACTGAAATGTGTCTCCTAGAGATCGGTCTCCATGTCATGTACGAGTGAAACATCCCCTTATATGAAACGAATAACTTGACAGGTTGCGCGCTTTCCATGAGATTTTGGTGAAGCGTTTGTGGCAACATCGAGCTGTCTCTCGGTAGCGCTGTCACTATGAACCGCGGGCCCCCACAAGGTCTGGCACTGTGACAGCGGACCAGGGTCGCCGAGTGTCGCCCATGAAGCACAGGACCCCCCTCCCCCCTTACCTTATATCACCCTGGATTGTATCAACAAATTTTGACATTCATTAGATGTCGAACACGGGTTGATATTCTTCTTAAAAGTGGGAAGACTCGCAGAGGAACTCGAAAGGGTTGCTGGCGCAATCAAGGGATGTGGACAAAATCTCCCGAGAGTGTTTGCTGACAGCATTCTCATTCGGAACAAAGCCAGGGACTCAGACTGGGGCAGGCGTAGGAGAAAATAGCAGTATGAACTGGTCATGGGTGCCCTAGAGATCCACGACAAAATTGGGTCCGGAGCCGCTCATCATGAGTTGCGGATCACTTCTGAGTGCAATGGTCAGAACTGAATGCTCACGTGAGTTGCGAATACTGAGCAATAGTTCCAGCAGTCAAGGACGAAAGGGAACGAGGAAACTTGAACGAAGTACAATCGTTTTAAAATACAGTTGTTCACTCCGTATTTGCCGATTCGGATGGATCAACCAGATGATAGCTGAATAGCGCTCGTTGCCGAAGTATAGCGAGCGAACATTTCACAACTTTCTCGGACACGAATTCCGGGATTTCCAACCAAATCGCGGACATCCCCGTATCGGTTACCGTCTTCCCCTTCATCAGTGAACAAGATGAAAGTTCCTTCATAAAATTCTCTTCCCTTGTCATCTCCATCAGCTTCGATCCTTTCGTCGAGCTTGGCGAGCATCTTGGAAGCGAATGAATTCTGAAGAAACCACATAACCTGCTCGAAAGCACAGGATCTCCTCATCTTCCGATCCGTCCAGAGCCACTTTGATTCCGCGATTCTTGAGTGACTTTAGGATCAAATCTTTCGGAAACGCTCTCTAAGCATCGGTTATCCAAAGATAGATTGACATTGGATGTCGGGCGAGATTCCCTCTTTCCGTTAGATGTTTTCTGCCGTTTACCTCTCAGTTGTCGCGGAACCCCCGAATCTTGGTTGTTTATGATTAGAGCCCCGGCGACTCATCCCACCACGTAAACACACAGATGGCGAGTACTGTGAAAATGGTTCTGTCGTGATTCATCGGTCTGCGATAGCTGCAGCTGGGGCAGTGGGAACCATCCAGGCCCGCGAGCGTAGCGAGCGCCAGACGCAAGCAGATGCCCTCGGGCCAATGAATCTCCAGGCAGCGCTCTTTTTGTTACTCGGCTTGTCCGACGACGAAAGATTTCGAGACTCCAGAACGCTTCCCTAAAAGTGAAGTGCTAAGTAAAAAATATTTCCCATGGAAAGACAGAAGTTGTTTCCCACACCAACAGAGCTCAAGAGTGTGGCAGATTTAACTTTCCATTCGGTAGAGCGGAGGGTTTACACTTGTTGACGATACTGAAAAGTTCCTTACACCTCTGGCAACGACCGTGGAAGTATTCAATGCGTTCGAGAACACCGCGGTTCCATCAGCCGCATAGATGTGTTCCTATTCCTGCCCGAAGTTTCGCGATGCAAAGCACGAATTCGATCGAATAATTTTCATAAAGTTCTGGGGCTCTCTGGCACACTGTGTTCGGTGTGCGGTTGATGAAGTCGTGTCGCGTCAGAAATTTTGGTAGCCACCCTTCACTCGCCCGATTCCCGCCGGAACTTCTAGTAGACTCTATCTAGAGCAGTCGTTCTCGAACCCCTACGGCCCATCGGCCGCCTGGGAGTCGACGTTTGACCCTCGGACGTCGATTTCGATAATTTTGCGGAACATTGTGGACAGAGCGACTTCGGACTCACACTCTGAGGCAAGGGCCTGAAGGAGACTCCCTCGAAATCGCAAAAAAAATCATCAACCTTGAAAGGGTAGATATCGACAGCTTTGAGAACAACTTGTCCAGTTTAGAGTAGGTTTAAACTTGAGCCTATCAGGTTGAAATTAAAATAAAGCGGATTCGACGATAAGAAAAGCTGTATACTTTGCACGGATGGAGTCCCATATTAAATACCAAACGGCTGTCATTTTACGGGAACACAAAATAGACAATTATGAACAAGATAAACAGACTTCGAAAAAGAACTTCCAGCCTTGATAAAAAAAAAAAATTCATGGATAATCGGAGCAGAGCCTCAAGAAGACCACTAAACCGAAGTAAACAGACACGGAGCCGAGATGGCCGAAAAACAGAGGCTGCGACTTCGACACATACAACTTATGGTGGTGCAGGACGCTCCGAGCGCAGACGTCGTAAAGATGCCATCGCGGCAGCCGCAACACCGCACCGCTACCTTTACTATGCCGTCCATCGCTGAACTTGTGAGAGAAATGATGTTCATTCCCCGTGGAACGTTCTTCCTACAATGTTCGAATTCGAGCTTCCTCTTCAGCAGTTCCGAAATGACCAGTTCTTACTATGTTGCATTCCACAGTTCGCACGTGTCGGTCAGATACGCGAAGGTCGTGCTCCTGGCTAGCGTGTCCGCTCGCATATTTTTATGAAAGTCATCCTTTTTCCCTGCTATATCGAGAATCTGACGTGCAGCTCCAGCGCACGTTGGAATATGTTGAGTGCTTTCCATGTCAGAGGAAGCATCTCCTGAAGGAGACTTACCACGCTTTGGGACGCAACGAAGTTTGTATTCTCAGACTGTGGCAGGTCACGTGCCAGAAGGGAAAAATCAATTTCTAGACATTTCCAGCAGCTGTCTTAGAACATCAAGAGTTACATTCGCAGACAAAAAAGTGACAATGCGCGATTTGGGAGATATTCCGAACTGATGTTCGTCTAGCTTGCTTTTTGGCTGATGATGATCTCCTATGGAGCCCTATGTGAAGAACAGAAACGAAGGGCGAGGGGGGGAGGGTTTGCATCCCCTCGGCTCTCCCCATTGTCACGCCTATGGTCTCAAAACTGTGGTGATGTCTCCTCTCGGGGAGGCTCCTTGAGGAGTAACATCACTCACTCAGTCAGTCCAGGAGAGACCGTCCTTTTTGAGTTCGTGGTGTCTAAAACTGCAGACTGATATGAAGCGCACTTTTGATGACGAAGAGAGCTAATGAGATGATTCCGCTCAAAGTGGCTATATTTTGCGGAGCATCTCATCCCGACTAGAAAGTCTTCAGCCTGTGAGAAGACTCGCCCGCGCGTGCATAACCCCGTGAGAAAACTCTTTCTCTGGGAACGGAAAGCTGAATACACTGAGCTGGACAAGCGTTAGTGCCACTTTTCTCGTTGCCGCAGGCTTCAGAAGTTTGCTTAATGGAATTTGCGATGGTTAGTCCATAACTCGAGCGAGACAAACGCGCTTGCGCGAACATCGGTCTCGAATCTACTCACCTACATGTCACACGGCTAGATGAAAGAAATTTCCGAAGTTCATCGGCATGCGGAATTCGAAATGAAACTCGAGGCTCGTGCAAACAAAAGGTTTATTAGGAAGTCAAAGAGTTCATACAGTGGAATGTATGTGAACGCTTTCTTTATTTGTAGAAAGGGGGCTGTTGTAAATTAACACAGTTATTTCAGTTGATTCACAGAGTTTAACGACCATGCAGCCCTCCAATGGCGCGTGCAACTCTCCATGGGAACATCTTATTGACTTTCTAAGACTTAGGTAGGAACTTGGGCTCGAAGATAAAGCCGAGGCGACTCTCAGTCGATCTCAGATTGAAGATGTAGTCAAAAAACGGCTCATTTCTGATTGTGCGGCGGAGGTAGCGGACATCAGCGTCGCGCAGTCGTTCGTCAATGGAAGTACATACTAGGGAATAACGTGACATGTTGCAACGCCATTTGACTCGTCTCAGGAACTTGTTCTGCATCCTTGATAGAAGTTCCAAGTCCCCTAGCCGGCATGAGGACCATACTTGGCATCCGTACTCTAAGTTCGGTATCACATATGATTCGTACAGCTTTAAGTATATGTTAGGGTCGCGGAGTTCAAACGATCTGAGAATCCAAGAGCATACGAGGCTGCATTTCTTGGCAATCACGTTTACATGGCACGAGCTGAGTGAGTCTGAGAAATGTACGCCGAGATCTCTTATCTCATGGATGCGGCTCAGTGGCACATCGCCTATCGAGTAGGAAGGGTGTGGGAGATCAGGTCCGAAACGGTGAACACAGCATTTGTGTGTGGAAAGCTTGAGACCCATCTCATGGGCCCACGTCGAGAAATCGTTGAGTACTTCTTGTAGAGTTTTACAGTCAGTTTCGCTTTCAATCACTTTGGCTATCTTGACGTCGTCAGCGTAAATATAGAAATCGACTCGATCATTCAGTATATGTTTGACTTCATCAATGAAAAGATTGAACAACGTGCTTCCCAGTACAGTTCTTTGGGGGGCACCTGTCCTGGGAACACCAGTTTTTGAGAGACTATCGTGAACTTTGACCCTGAAGGATCTTCCTGACAGGAAATTCGTATATTTTTGGGCCAACGCCCTTTCGGGGGAGAACAGACAATAACAGATCATGAGGCATGGTTTCAAACGCCGACTTGAAGTCGGTATAATTTACGTCGATGGTCGATCTCGAATCGATGTGACGCGCGATTGAACTATAAAGAGGGAGGGGGGATAAAAACATTGTATAGATTATATAAAATCCCCGAACCGGAGGATCACTTTTGAATATCTGGAGAATCACTGGCGCGAACTTTTGCCCTTGGTGTCGAAAATGACTATCAACGTAAAAGCCAAGTTTGCGCTTGGCGTGTTGCTGTCAAAGATTCCGCAAAGGTTTCCTCGAAGGAAATGAATGGTGACAGGGCAAACGCTGCGCAGGGCGAGAACTCAAATTTGCGCGAAATCTCTGATGGAATATTTCCCTGAAGATTTCGTCGCGTCAGATAGGGAAGGCGAGAGAAACTCGAAGCTCGAATTCCAGGGCTCCCAGGACGGAACAAGGCGAGGTACTAGACAAGCTGGATAATATCATTTAGAGAGTATCCGCGTCCAATCAGTCCCATTCAGAGAATCCTGAAGACGCGGTCGGGCGGAAATAATACGGGACGAAGAGTTCTCGCGATAACGACCAAAACCGCTCCCTTGGATCTCTTGCTGCTCAAGAAGGAAACCGTTCACAAGTTACTGAGTTTGCTGATGACGGCGACTGTGCTCCCTGAAAGGTTGATCTGCTCCACGACGACGCCGAAGACCCGAAACCTTAGTGTTGGCCGTTTGCATTCATGGCCAAGTGGCTTTCTCGCCATGACGGAAAGCTACCAGTCGCACAATAGCGGACCCCCCAAAACTGAACACAATGGACTCTGCGAGGCTTCGTCCCAACGTTCTGGTTGACATACTGGCTGTTTCGCAAGCGCGATGTCGTTCGCAAACAGGACAGTCGGCGCAAACAGTAGAGTCGCAGAACTCCCGGTCGCTCACATCACATTTCATCGAGAAAGATGAAACATCTGGGTCGTTACACAACTTTTAATTGAATTTCGGGACTTCTTGCATCTCCAGATCGAGGGTAGCACTTTCTTTCCGAAATGGAATCGATGACGAATCGTAAAATGACGAATCAGAATCCCCATGACGCCCCGCCTGTGTGTTTGAATATCTGCGAAGAAATCGGGAGCGTCGAACGTGGACCCTGTTGGAAAGAACCGCGGCCTCCCCCACCGAAGGGCGAGGGCTCTCGCGACTGTTCTTGATCCCGTGATGTTCCGATGGCGGGAAAGTGAAGGACAAAGCTCATCGTTTTCAAAAAATCGAGCGTTCAAGCTTCCCACATGCATTGTTCGTTGGATGCATACCCTTCTGGAAGAGAGCTACGCGATAAAACAGAAAAACGCATCAGCCCGTGTCTGGGCCGGTGTCCATTTTTGTGGATCGAGCTCGATCCCAAAAAGTGTGAGCGTTTGAGTTAATGAGTCATTCCCGCGTCGTGTCAGCTTAGTCTGGAAGCTATCCAGATCGGCGGTGATTTCCATTTAGAGAAATGCTCGCGCGGCAGCTCTTTCGTCCGAGTCTCACTCAGATTGAAACTGAGCGAATTGGGCGTCCTCTCTCGCGGATTGTGAAACGTAGGCTTCTATTGGACTCTCTCCATCTCAATCTTCATTTTCGGTTTTCATCAGAGTAAGTGAAATCCTAGTGGTGGTTTCGGATTCCACAGGTGGTTCGTATATTGCTCTCGAGAAAAACCTCTAGAGCCGGCACGTCACGAGCTTGTTACGTGCCGACCGACAACCTGGAGGTAATGTGCGAAAAGAGCCTGTCTGGATCGGAAAAGAAGTGACAGATTTCTGGCTTTCTGTCAGGGACGAGGGCTTATTCATGCTCGTTCACTTTACTCATTAATTATTCTGCGGGCAGAACCTCCAACGACCTTGGTGTAGTCTCGCCATTGTACAGGGCTTTCGTCGTTGACTTAATGAGACAGCTTTTCTTTTGAGAAACCTAGAGCAGCGTCTGTGATTCTTCCTAACTGCAGGAAGGATGACTTTGCCTTGTTTGACCTGAACCTCGCGGACCTTCCAGGCCTCAAGACAAAATAGACATTTTGTCAATAAACTCGCTCGACAAGACCTTCCTTGGATCATTAGTCCATCCCCGCTCACAAGGACGAAGGAGGAAAGTCCCAATACTGCTGGTGGGGATCCACTCCGGAGGTGCCCTGAGTTCGAAAAATCAATTCGGAGGAAAGCTCGGGAAATCAACTCTGGGAGTGTTTCATCGCATACTCTTCTCTGCACGTTGTCTCCAAGTTGTAGAAGATTCTTTCGGAAGGAGGAGGAAGGTCGCGTGACAAGGTGCTTAGCGTTCACAAATTATCGGGCCACAGGTGAGAGAAACGCCAAGCGACCCATTACACGATAAATCAGATCAATTAGGATCAAAAAGTTCCTTCCGGCGCGAGCCACCTCCAGAGCATCGTTTAGATCCCTAATAACCGGTGAGATAGGTGTGTTCAGCGTCGTTGTTTTCGAGGATGCAAAGCAGGTACCGTGGATGATGCTATCCAGGAACGAATCACAAATTCTCGTTCATTCTATGGGTCGAGAGGAACTCACTATCAGAGGAGATTCGACCGGGCAATATACGATAATGAATACACAACAGCCAGAGGACCCCGGAATCCGAACCGAAATTCCATTCTTTCTCATGGGAGTGAGTGTTGATAAGTTATATGAAATGCAGAATTCATTTTCCATCAACGGCTTTGATCGTTTCGAGCATCACAAGCTGCCGAAAAACGATCTTCATCAAGTCGCAGCTAAGGAATTTTTGACGTCGCCAAAGTCCGAAGGATGAACTTCCGCTCAGATGGGCGTTGGCTTCATGAGTTGTTCCACTCTAGGCTCGGGGCGGTGTTTACGGTCTGAGCGAAGGCGAAAACATCGGATGCCAAGGGCTCCGTTTTGGCCTGGCCGTCTGCCTTCCTCTACCTGTTCGTTCTTGAAATTGTTGGCCGAGTACCAAGCGTGATGGCAGGTTAGTTGTGGAGGAGACTTTGTGCAAACATCTTGATGAAACGGGCTACGCGAAATATGTGGGTAATGCAAAAGAGTTTTTGTGTTTCGCTCACACCGGAGGCGCCGAAAGCGTTCGCGGAGCATTTCGAAACGCTTACCGCGACACAGAGGGTTGCAAGATGAATTGCTCCCATTTTTCCCTCCCAAACGCGACATGAGGCGGCAACGGTCTGAGGTACACGGTGCAAGGTTTTTAGGCAGCTTCGAAGCACCGATCGTGGAGAGCACCTTAATCAGACTCCGGCCGATTGCACTCGGAGCGCTGGTCACGATAAACCGCCGACGATTCAAGGTAAACAAGAAACCGGTGACGTCGGTAGAATCGAAGCTCTGGGAGCGTTGAGAAGGGCAATCGTGGTCAGCGTACGGTTGGGAATCGGTCTACTCTCAGAAGTTGAAACATTGAACGATCGAGTAGGATGTTAGCCGCATTTCAAGCGAGCAAGTGGAGTGGAAATTACGATCGGGGCAACGACCGACAGCGCTCACTTTCGAGTAGCATACCGCTCTCGTCGAACGCAAGCTACTAAAAGCCAGAACGATGATAAAGTTCACAGCCTACGTTCAAACTCAATCATGTTCTGAGTTTTTACGATCGTCCGGGGTGAGATAAAACCAGGCGACATGTGTTGAAGCTCTAAATGCCAGACGCGAGTCGTTTACCACTAGATCCGTAACTGAGGTTCACTATAGAAATACTCCACAACCGAAATCCAAGTCGAATCTCACAATCAGTCAGCTCCAAAGTAGGAACTGGCTGAACTCGAATGGAGAGCGGCGAAGCTTTTGATATCCTTGTTACCACGAGCCTTCTAGTGCTGTAGGTCTGTCATTTGCAGCTAGATCGTCGTGCCCGGTGATTAGCCCCATCGGAGCATCGTATTCGGTTAAGCCCTTGGGATGTATAAGGAGATGAAGCTGGGCATTATCTCAGCTAATACGCGATAGAGAAGTCCTGCTGTCATGCAAAAGTAAACGAGACCCCGTAATCAAGAGCCCCGGGCTGGAGGAATTTCTGTGAACTCCAGAGGTTTTGCTCAACTTCAGCATTTCCGGGATCGAAAGATACTTTGTAACGAAGGTAAGAGCTCGAGAGTGATTTATGTTCCGATAGGAAACCATAGAATGTATCTCATTCAGCCAGGCGAGCAAACGATGTGCTTGCTTCTCGACTTCATGAGTTTCCGGCTTGCTTCTTTTATGGCACCCCTCTATTATCGCTGCACCTATCGGATCCAGTCACGATTGTAGGTAAGATGAATGCCTGATGGTTTCCTGCTCCCCCCCGCTACCGACGCGGTACTTTACTCGAGCGAGCGAGTAAGCGAGTAAAAGTCAAATGGTTGTTGCGTCCCGGCTATCACGAAGTCGCTGAGCATGCGTCAATGTGACCGTAGTCTATTCGATGGCTCGAATGGAGGCGCAATAAAATACTTCCTGGTTTCAGGATTCTGCAACACCGCCACCACTTCGAGAGGCAAAGGCGTGCCAGAACGTGACGCACACCACCGGAGGTCTCGTGGGATTCCTGAAACGCGAGCAGTTTAGGAAACAAATGAGGTTTCTGGACCTCCGGCGGTAGAGTTTCCGCCGTTACCAACATCTTCTTCCGACGTCATCTCTTTCCTCCGCGATCGGTTTCCTCCTGTCCGCGGCGTTCTCAAGCCATTCATCCTTTAGCTCTGTGAGCAGAGCTCCTCTCGAAGTTTGGAACCTTCTCGCAAAAAGTTCTCTGTCAGGGTAATTTAGACACGGGACAGGGAGAGCTGCGCGGAGCCCTGCTTCTTGAATGCTACAAGCGAATGAACCTGTTACACCTTGGTGGGAATGTATGCAAAAGTGTCCTGGTAATAAATGACGTTCTCTGCAGCAGCTCCTAGCGAAGCCGTTTGCTTGGACTACCTCTTTCTCTATGTCATCTTTGTATTATTCGCCTAGCGACTTTGGTTTCAGTTTACCTGTGCTTGGTCGTTTCGGGATATTATGCGCATGAGTAGGCTCTTAAATAAAGCATATATTGATTACGTGGATATAGGTGATATAGTTTTCCGTTGATTGGATCGCAGCTAAGAATGGCTGTGGCTTTCTTCCTCATTATTTCTCTCAACTAAGAAGCAATCCATCGCGGCCGAGAGAATTTCCGAGGAGAGTAGAGTTATTTATAGAATAAATCTTCCTTATTCCCGAGGCCTCCAGACTAGAAGTTTGAGAATTAAACGTTTCGAAACTCGAGCGGAGGCGTTGCATAATCCGAGCTAAGCTATTTCTTTCAAGTGCTCGCTTTACCTTGGTTTTCAACTACAATACCTATCTGCGGTTCCAATCTTCCCTCAACGAACGGAACAAGTGCTCGACAAATCACTCACACCGCAGGAACCCTTGAAGAGTATGATCGAGGTCGAGAAGTATTGCGTAACAAGTGTATAAGAAAGTTCTCTTAACAGAAATTCATGAACACGCCGACGAGAACTGCGGGATTCCGGTCTGTTTGCTGAGAACTAGTGGCAAACTATGTAACTCCCCGAGAACATTATTGCGAGAGAACATCAGCTGCGAAACGAGAGAAGATCGCGAAGATTCTGTTCTCGTTCTCAGTTTCCTCGCTGAAGAATGTCATCCATGATAGCGTGATAGACTTGCCGTGTTTGCTCGAAGGCTTCATGTTAATCCCACGCCGTCCAGAATTCTCAGGAGGATCGGAAGGCTCTTAGAACTTGATTCCTCCAGAGACGACAAAGTTTATTTATCCCGTATCAAGCAGAAGGAAAACTCGGACGAACGTCATTCTGGCTCCTCCATGCGTTGGCGGTTCCTCGGTCTGAAAAGTTTTGAATGAACTTTGGAATCCGCTACCGAGTACTGGCCTTTGAGTTCAGGCTTTGTGTATTGTGCCATCAAAAGGAAAAAGTGGTGAACAAGGATATCCTCGGGATTCTCGATTAAATCATACATCACATGGAACCGAGCTCCCTCGCGTTGTTGTCGACAAAGGAGCTATAAAAGGAAAACATCGGAAATAACTCGTTAGTAGTTTCGGTATTTATATCGAGAATGTCAGATGCTGGAAGTCTGCCACTGGATCGAGCATTTATGAGGTATTGAAGCTCACAGCTGTACGATATTGCCTGGGAGTAATATTCCAATGGAAGAGCAAGAAGTGATTCACGAGAACCGGATGCTTTGTGGATTTGGACTCTCACAGAAGAGCTCCTCTGTGCTCTTTCGATTGTTTGTTAGTTTGCGTGACGCTAACTCGGTTCGTGACCTCCACCGAGCACGACTCCTTTATTTTTCGTTCTCGTGACGTCGAAAGGCTCGTCAGTTTGGTTCCGTAACAGGGGAAGAAAATCAAAAGCCGTCTAACGTGATATCTGTTGTTGTGGCGCTTTTCTTTTCAAAAGCCCAGAGATCTGTTTCGATTATTCCTGAACGAAGAGAATTCGAACCGCTTGGAGGAACTTCGAGAACGGATTCGGAATTCTCGCAAAAGGAGTCAATCAGAAAACAATCGAGAGGAACTGTTAGAGCAATGGTCATTGGAACTCATTGCTGGAGCGGAGAATTTTAATTGCGCGTCTCATCGACTGTGCAATCCGCAATCGCATCGATGCGGTTCGGAAACCTTCTCGATTGTTGCCTCGGAGTTCTGTGTGTAATCGAATTCACGAAAAAATGAGTCTCGCGTGCTCTGATTTCGAGTCGAGTTCGTATCGGAGAGAATGGGTCGCTTGCAGGTCTGGGTTCCCATTCTTCAAGCTTCTGCGGCGTAAAATTTGCACCACGCTGACGTAGTTCTTTTTCCGGTTGAATTCCACTCCGTTTTCGCTCGACTTTCAAACTTCGATGCGAGGCACAGTTGATGATGAACGAAACGAAGTGAGAAATCGATTCGTCAATCTGCGATACGCGAGTTCGGGGAATGCGAGTACGAACGCGGGTAAGATGGACTACTTTCCTCCCTCGGCCACTAGAATAGACCTTCATCGGATGTTGTCGTTGGCTTTGTCGCAGTCTACCTTAGACGAGGCTTATTGTACTCTGTCAAGAAACCTCTAGCTCGTGTCTGCGGTGCGGTGACGAGGCTTGAAGCAGCTTCGGTGAGGATAACGTGTTTTATAAAAACGTTGGAGATTCCCGGAGGGAAATGCGGTTGCTAGCGGTTCCTCGGTCCTTCGGTTGGAAAGCAAGACGACGCGGCATCTTGAAAAGTTGTGACACGTAAATAAGGCAGAAAGTTCCACTCCGTACCCGAGAACGGGTGAATAAGTCTTACCGGAGGATGAGTCGGTGAAGTATTCCTTGTTTACCAATGAGACACGCGATTGCTGTTTTTGCGGCACAAGAACGAGAAACGGGGAAAAGTCATATAAGCTGAACTTGGAGGAACGTAAAGTTTTTCCTGCGTTGTAACTACCGTTTCGTGATAGTTCTGTATGGTACGCTTGATTCCGAGCGAGAAGATAACGCTCCCAGTAGCGATTCTGTGGAGCGTCATCTTGCGAATGATCGGACGCTCGATATTGCTTGCGAAACAATCGATGGTTTCGATCAGTATTTTGATCTGAGATTGAACTAGATTGCAATGGACATCCCACGCGCTGAGATTTTCCTCGCGAAAGTAACGGATTGAAGAGAAGAGGCTCCGGGATAATCTTGTTTACAGCCTCCAACGTCAAGGTTATGATCGAGTGAACGTGAAAAGCTTCCAAAGTACAGGTGAAGTTGAAAAGGCTCGGGGCTTCCTCGAGATTTCGAACGTCTCGCACAACGGATCGGTAGAGAGCAAGTGGAACCGACTGAAAAATCGGAGATATATCAAACGAAGTCGCCGGCTAGAACCGTAGCTCATCAATCTTGAGGCTTTGTGGTCTTGAAACGTCTCGAAGGTCACTCACAGGGAGGGGCAGACAGTTGTCTAGCTCCCAAACTAAATCACTCAACTCCGTCGTGAAGCGCCGACTCCGTCTAGAACACGCTCTTTAGAGAGACGTACGACTACAGGTTCAGGAGTGGTTTGCTGTTTGTGGCGCTTGTCGATCAATTGTCTGACTGAGCTCAGCGGTGACGCCGGATCTGCCGAGTAATTTAGGGACTCTGTCTCAGGTTTTGCCCGCTGTCGCCCACCGGGTCTCTATTCCGCTCCGATCGCTCTGATCACGAAATGGCGTTGCGGTTTTTCGAAAGTCGTCGGCATAGAGTCTCAGACGGTATAAATTGACGCCTTTAGTAGGAGGGAAGCTGACTCGATTATTCAGTAACGACGTCTGCTTCCTTCCTTCCTTGACTTCGAAAGTGCGGTCCACTTTTCTCGCTGCCTTTCAACTTTCCCACCTCGTGCGTCTTTCCCACCGAACGAACCCGCGAATCCATTGTTCTGCTATGAGATTGAGGTTGTTCCAAACGACTTCTGATTGCTCCGCTCATTCAGCAGGGTCGTGTCGTGATTGAGGAACTTTGAGTTTCCTCTCATGAATTCGCATGAAGCCATTCCAGACGCCTTACGAAGGATACAAGATCCGTCCAGACTTCCAACATAAGCGGAAGCAGGCCGCTTTTCATGGACACAGGAAGGGAAATTCTCTATCAGGCCGCCGCCGCCGTCGTCGTCGTCAACGAAACCTTCCATCAACAACAGAGCAATCATCTTCTCGCTACATCCGCGGAGCGATCTCGACATGAAAATCATCTGCGGATCCTCTCGGGAATATCAGATCTTCAGAAATGTTCCGAATGGAGGTTGTTGCGAGAGGAAATTAGTTTCGGAGAGAGAGCTTTTTAATGATCCGCATGGTTTCGACACCGTCGATGAGCGAGTTGGGCAAGTTGGGCACTCCACGAAGATTGAGTAAAGTGGATGGTAATTTCTTGGAAGAACGCACAGGTGGTGCCTCTGAAGGCGGGCCGCTGGAATAAGTATACAGTCACACGGAGAATATGAACAGATGGATGAGGAAATGTATTCAGAGATTGATGGCGGAATAGAAAGATCGATAGATGAGGTAATATATATGCGAGCGGTTGCGAAAACGTATTTTAGTTCCTTAGAAAAAGTCCCGATTCTCACGAACTTCAAGGCATTTGTTGGGTCTTGGCATGTTCAGAGAATGGCTAACGTTGCGTTTGGATGACTGCCTCCGCTGCCTCCGGTGAAGGCTTGCTTGCCTCCAAAGTTGCGACACCGCCAGCCAGATCCAAAATCCCCCGACGAGAACACAGCATCCGAATATCTTTCGCCAGTCCTTCATTGAGGAACGCTGGCAGCAAGTCACGATCAACCAAATGTCATGGAGTTCCTTCCAGAGAGACTTCACTCCAGAGGCTTCTCCATTCTCAGACGATACGAGTTTACAGCGCCGCCACGCTTCTGGAAAGCTGTTAACTATTCATTGCTGAATTTCGGAATATTTTTATCGCTCGATAGGAGCTGCTCATTGTTCCGCTAATTGCTTTACTAACAGGCTCTAGTCGAAGGGAACAGGATCATCGATCATCACCGAGGGCACTTCATGAAGGATTCAACTCGGGATAAACTCTTGGCGCCTCCACGATCGGAGCCTTTCGAACGTTCTCCGAGTCGAGAGAGATACGCAGTGAACCTCGCGATCTATGTTCATGAGGAGCTGCTGCGAACGCGTCTTACCGGCATACTGCGAGGTGATAGAGTCCAGAAGATTAATAGAAAATATCGCGAAAGTTCGGTCAGTGATTTCATTGCTTTACATCGATCACGGGCACTGAACGAGGCGGTCAGCGGTCGACGGAGGGCCGGGGGCCCCTTCATGGAGCGAGAGGACTCTGTGGATCTTCTCGGCTGGTTTTGTATGCCGAGTGGCCGGGAAATCCGCGAGTACCTCGGCTTCGAAACCGAGAGCGACTCGATTAGGAACTAAGCCTTTTTATTCAAAACGTTCGTTTGGAACACGCTGTCAGCTCCCGTGGAGCTTTTGAGCTTCCTGCGATTGGAGCAAATCATTCTAGGAGCTTTCACCGCCCGACTCGAACATAGAATTCAACGCAGGCCGTTCATGGGACTACGGGGACAGAGGGTTCGACGGTCTGCTGAAAGCCCCGGACGATACGCCTTTTAGTGTTGACAGAGAAGACGCTGGTGAGTGGCCTCGATTTTTAGAATGGATTCGTTTGGATCCGAGGTGTGCAAACTACGGTACGCTGTGGAAACCTATTAAGCCGCACAGGTTGAGCACACTCCCAATTCCTTAACCTTTGACCCTTGCCTCACACATCGCCGCCTAATCCCGTTACAATTACCAAGTTGAGCTGTGTGTGTTCCTATCGTGAGCTTCATCGTCCCGTTTTCTGCCTGGCAACATTTGAATTTCCCGCCCTAACATCTGTCGGGTATGAGAACGACGACTCGAGGGGTGTTGGATACGGTTGAGAGAACTGAAACCTCAGGAGGGATCCATCTCCCAGAACGTCGGATGAAAAAAGTTCTCTCAGTTATTCTAGAACAAATTCCATCCTTTGCAGAGAACAGAAGAATGTTCCTGATGTGGGATGTTTCGGAATATGCTCGAAATATTCGTAAGAAGACGTAAGCTCGTTCTGCCTGAAGGAGAAAAAAACAACGGAAAAAGGATAGAACGCGAATCGTCGTCCCCCAACGTCGCTTCTCCCCCTCCCCATCCCCCATCCCGCGCAACTTCATCATCATAGTCTCCATCGTCTACGCCGTTTTCGTTCAGCGCTTCGCACTAGGCACTTCTATCCCACGCTGAGATTTATTGAGGCTCACCGAGTGAGGCTCACTCATCTCAACAGGCTGCGACTCACAACGACGCGAAAAAGCTCTCTGAGACACAGGCTCTCACTCCAAGCTTGTCATCGAAAACATTCCTCAAGGACACCACTCGTTCTCTTCCTTATTATTCTTGATGCACTCAACGAATTTGCATACTGGAACGCGCGCGTTAAATAAAACCAGAACGGCAGACGCCTAAGCAGCACAACGACGGCGCATCCTCGCATGCTGAACGCTGTCGGCAGCGACGTCCTCACCATCTGTCACGGCGCGACAAGTGGTGCATTCAAAAATGGGATCCACCGTTTTTACTGAGTCCTTTATGTCCTGTTACTTTCATCCAACGATGAACGCATGTCATTCCACGGGAGTAGTGATTGTCATTACTCTAATGCAAATGCAAAGCGACTCACACTTCGAGTAAAATGCTCTGGTCCAAAACGTTCGAGTTTTTGAATCAGCGAAATAAACGCTGAACAGCTCAATCCCCCAAAAAACTGCAACTCCGCTAAAAATTCTCCCCACGACGAATGTCTAGTCAGATCTGGTTTGAACGGCGATCAGTTCCGCCGGAGGCAGCTGAGGAGAACAATTTCAGAGGAGAGTTATGTCTGAATTATTGGAAGGCTTTAGATTCCTTCGAAACCAAGCTCGCAATATACCTAGGGCTTCTTTACAGCGCATGGTGTGGATTCGGACAAGGATAAATGGGAAATTTTGCTTTTCGACCCTTCGTGTTTGCTCCCTGAGGTTCTACTTCCAACAATGTGGAGACACACTGACTCGGTTTGTCGAATACTTTCTGTGACGAGAAACAGCTTCAAGTTCCACCGAAGTGGCGAGGAGAGAACATTTCTAGTCATGGGGCGCCACGAATGCACCGCCGAATCTTGTGAATGTCTTTTCACAAGCCGTCATAAACTAAGCTCCCAACGGCTCGTAAACCTGTCCCATGGTGAAAAACGGATTGCCGATACCTATAACGATACGGTCGAAAGCTTTCATTTGGCTGTATCTTCCGAGAGTCCTTCTTGTGGATCGATTCTCTTCGAGGCATCCTCACACGTGCCGCATTCTGCAAATTACCTCCAGGTTAACCTCCAGCACCGAAAAGCTTCTCGAATATCCCAAAAATAGTCCATTGTCCTCATCGTGGAGCCTTTCTGTGGAAAATCCAAGCAAGATAAAATGTATACTGTGTGTGGAGAACAGAAACCACCGAAAGGGATCAGATTTCACAGCTGTCTTCGCATCGGCGGACGCAGCCGGCCAGATTTTTCCTTCATATCTTTCTTTCAGAGCTTCGAGTCAGAGTCGCTGCTCTGTGCGTCATTCCAAACCTTTCTTTGACTGATGTCTGCTTTGTGACTTTCGACCGACCGAGCATTGAAATGATGAACCTTGATGAATTTCCCGCGATCCGAGGAGCCGGTCGTACCGGTAGTCTTTGAGAATCTTTTCAGAATTGGACAAAGCTGCATCCCATTCCGGACCACGTTTACCTCACAAAAGTTTTCACGGCAACGGTTCGATGCCTCCACAGGAATCGAATATCCGGGAAGGAGTGCGAATTTGTAACGCTCGACCGAGCCTCGGATGCTCTCCCCGAGCTGCATTGTCGGTTATTCGACACTGTGCTTCCACACTCCTGGCTTTCCACGGTCAACGGAAAGCCAGTGCTCCCTCTGGTCTTCTCGTTTACAAACCTCAGACGTCTTTCGAAACGCCCTCTTTAGATCAAAGCGATCGAACGCGACAACATCCACGTGTCCCTCCCAATTGACCCTTGAGGCTTCCCGAGGAGGAGATCTCTGTTTGCACTCTTGCATTGAACGATGCGGTTCCAAGAGGTAAATCCGACACTTGACGAAGAAAGCTGTTTCGAACCGATTCATTTTCAACTCCGAATCCCTAGGACGCGATTCGTTGACTTCGGATTCGCCTCTCGACTCTCGAGCTACGATTGTCAACAAATGCGGTGACATCTTTCAAGTACGGAATGAAAGGACCAGGAGTGAATGAGGACTTCACTCGCAGAATCCGAGGTCACCTTTCTGATGGGAGGATGGAAACGTCGAAATGCAAGCGAGAGTTCCGACATGAAATGACCCAAACTTGAGAATAAGAAGCAGAACACAGCTTCGGGTCTTCATCATTACCCGAAACCAAGTATATGTTTACCAAAGTCCATGTGTATTTCCGCCGAAGTCCTGCTTTCGGAGAATCAGCCCAATTTTCGGGAACGGAGTACCTGGGTGCAAAGCTGGGAATGCTCGGATCATTACAGGATGACGTCAGTTCTGTTCTCATGCCTTGCTTCAGTTGCCGTCCTTCTTTTATGTCAGCAGAGCCGGTGGTGAAGAATGATGTCGAGCAGAAACGACCCCTCCCGGTCTCTCTGGAAAACATCCCTCCAGATACCATCTTCTAGCTAGAGGCGATATAGTACATAAAGAACGAGAGGAAGTAAGGACCGCGGCATCCCAAGTGAAGGAATTAGAGCCTTATCTATAACGTCAGACAGCAACATTGTCTTATCTGTCGACGACGACAGCCGGGACGTCGGCAGACGGTGTGTCGAATGAACAAATGAACGGACTGGGGCTTGCAAGGCGGCGCTAGGTGTGTGAAATCGCAAGCAGGCACGCAGTTACACACATGAGCACGCCATCATTCCTGATGGCCTTCCTTGATTGGTTCAACTGAAGCAAACACGAGTCAGCGTCGATGCCTTCTTGGCCCTGAAAGCCCTCTCTGTGAGTCACTCCGGTGGTGCTCGAAACAAGGTTCGGAGAACATAGAAGCTCTTCACTGCAACTCGCGTCCAAATCATATTCATTGTTCTAGGGTTCCAGGCAAATTGAAAATGCGACAGACGCTTTTTGTTCCCTTACTCTCGAGTTGAAAATTGCATCAATAGACCCCATGGTGCAGCGTTAGCACCGAAAGCGCTATATGATATTCAGAGATTAGAAGAAGAGTTCCAAAATTCGTTTTGCGCACGTGCCAGCTGATAACGGTGCTTTCAACGTTGTCTCGCTGAAACCCAATAAAGCCCGTTCTTTTGTTGTGGGTGTTAGTTGATTTCCTGGTAATGACTAGAACCCGTTCGTTGATGTAAGGAGCATGAGAATGCGAGTTTCGGTACTTCAGCCTCCAAATGCATAAAATGGGGGTGGGCGCAGCTACCATCAGAGCTGCGATGATTGGAGAAATCGTTCCTCAACACTCAAGCGACTCCCCCCTAAGCGACTTGGACTGTTGTAGCGGCCAATGCTGCCGCGGAGTCGACGTTCTCGGCAGTTCTGATTGCGTTGAAGGACACTGAAAGGAAAGATTCCATCGTGGGCTGGCCTTGCGAGCAATTGGCAGATCAGTTTTCGGGGGAGCACGACTTCATGAGTGAGGACAGGAGGGTGTTTTTTGATCTGCGAAATTTCCGGTATGTTGAACGCAGGAAACAGATAGAACAGACAAAGCTTTGCAGCAGCAATGCTGACGACACACACGCGACGCGGGGAATCTTCCTCTGTTCGAAATGAGAAACCGATTCGGTGATTACTCATTATAGGTATATTCGTCAGCGTCCTTGGACAGATACCGACATTAATGCCACCGTGACCGTTTCCGATTCAGCTCTATTTTAGTTCGACGACCGCGATTCCTCCATGAGACAGCGATTCTAGCATGACGTTTACGTATAAGCTTTGCATCAACGAGCTTCTGAGTGAAACTGATGTCAGGGACCCGGTGAAGTGTTGAGTACTATTAATCTTCACGCTGAGGGTCACCGACGCGACGCGAACAGGTCTGTCCTCCTGACAAATAAATGACTCTAATAGATCTAATGTAAGCCGCCTCGGTCTCTGAGTGTCCGACAACTCATTCTACATATATTCCAGAGCTCGAAAATAATAGAATGACCCAGTTCTTCTCAAAACTAGAAAACGATTCAGGTGGCACCGAGCATTTTGTGCGACTTGGTGAATCGGCCGGACAGTGCAGCCTATACTCCATCGTCTCAACGACAGAAACAAGCTGGAATGAAGGTACACTCCCGCCGCTTTATCGCAATCAATGTGCAAGCCTCTCTTGTGGAGCTTTCCTTGTGATGGAAGTCGTTGGTAGAGAGGAAGGCACGGTCTCGGTTGACATTTGAGTAATGAGAAGGTCGGTTGCACGTTCCTCAAACTCAATTTCTCTCTCACAACGGACAGAATAATGAAACCGTTGAAAAGAAAGACCGTCTTCGACGATATTAGTCCCATGACAGACGTCTCGTCGGTTCTCATGACTCTATCTTCAAGGTCTCTCGAATGACTACCCCGGAACCGAGTGGCCGGAGCCCTCATAGCTCAATTTTAGTGAGTTATTAGAATTCGTATTCACACAGATTCACTCCCAGGACGTGGAGCCGAGACCCAATTCAAGCCTTCGTGACGCCGCCATGGGGCAAATTTCATCGTCGTTTCTCATGATTTTTTCTGTTCAGTTTTGCACGTGCAAAGCTGACGCTTGAAATTGATTGCTTGGGCTTCGAGCGCGAGCCCTGACCCAGCTTTGCGGACATCAGTTTTGATAGTTGGAATTATGGGGCTGTCGTAGTTTATATGCGCGGCTTTCAAAACGGGATTCCGCTTCTGGCCGCCTCGATGGTCACGGATTCCGGTCGTAGATGGAGATTCTGGTGGAGGCGAGACGAGATCTTTTTTTTGGCCAAGACGAGGCCTTCGGTTAATGTGGTTTTCGCCGCCAGAACAAAATGCTGTAAAGACTTCCACGACCAGAACTGCGGATAGAGCTCAACCATCAACGAGAGCTATAAGCCCTGGAATGTTAACAATCAGTCCAGGCGGGCTCCCAAGCATTCCGTCCACAACGTGCAAAAACGACCGGACTGTCACGATTGCAAATAATAATAAAACCACACCTCATTCACAAACCGCCAGAATGTACTCGGCGCTCGGCGGCCTGG
This sequence comes from Neoseiulus cucumeris, assembly GCA_021527715.1. Lineage (NCBI taxonomy): Eukaryota > Metazoa > Arthropoda > Arachnida > Mesostigmata > Phytoseiidae > Neoseiulus > Neoseiulus cucumeris. The sequence goes on along the minus strand of JAJSRV010000045.1, from coordinate 749,250 downwards.
TCACTGACTGTGCAAAAGATGATCGTTTCCTATCTTTGTTCGATCGATCCTCTGCGTGAGCCAGCAATTCCGCAAGTCCGCAGAAAGTTTCAAAAATGAAAAACGTCTCCGAAGACTTCCGATAGAATTTGGAGCGGAGCGCAACAATGAAATTAGATGCTTTCTTGGAGCGCGATTATTTCTAAATCGATAAACTGCAAGTTGAACGTACGTTCGTGATGGCCGTCACGCGAAGCGAGTACGATAAAACTCTCGAATCGTCCCACACTGGATTCGCCGAGTCTCGCCCGCCACTCTCACGGAGGTCGTGTCACGTCAGGATGCCATCAAGTCGAGAGAATACGAATTTTGTTCAAAACTCCGAAAGGTGAAATTAGCTGCCCTCGAAAGGCAGTTCGAGATCGACTCGACTGAAAGCTGCTTCCTTCAAAGTATGTATGGATAATTTCGTTCGCCACCCTAGCAACGCGGAGTAGTTCTCGTTACACGGCTTACACCAAATGACGTCGGTGGTGTGTACCGCAACGTTTTTCTTAATAGGTTCGAGCGGATTCCGGGATCTTTGATTCCGTCCCAACTTCCGAAAATAAAAACTCGTTCCATATTCCCGAAATTAGCTCGTTCGGGAGATATTCCCAACATTTAGGATACAACGACGGAGGATATCTCGCCGCGGCCAGGCTCATCCGGATCTTCTGTCGTTTCTGGTCTACGATTTCGGTAACGATTGTCGAGGCAAATGCAAACAATCTGTGGCAGCCAACAGAGCGGAAGGTTCTTATGGAAATTCTGCTCTAATTTAGAGTGGCCCGTCTTCTAGCTCAAGAACAGATACTCCTGGTGCCCGCTTGCTCGGTCGCACAAAGTCTCTTTCTTCTTTAAGAATCCACTCACGTATAACACTTCAACGCAAAGCTCGAAACCCTAGCGCATAAGAAAACTATTTGTGTCGCATCGAAAGCACATAAAAGCATCTCAAAAAGGCATACTTCATCTCTTGTCGGACGAAGCTTCCAGAATCCAAGCCTGGGCGAATCATTCATTTTTATCTTTATGCGATATTTTCAAGCTTATCCGCATACGGCCCGTACGTGCGAGGAATTCTCATTCCACCGGTACCTCTTTTCTCTCAAATCCGATACGTTTCCAAGTCAGGAGCACGGGCTTGCAGTACTAGACCTTCTTCTCCACACCTGCTCGATATTCCCTCGACCTGATCACTTCGCATCGTGATGCGCATTGCGCACTCCGCCAGCAAGTGAAGGTCATTCGTGAAACATCACTCAACTGAATCAAAGAGACAGAGTATTTTCCAGTTGGTGATCCTCCGTTCGTGGGAGAAGTTTCTCATGGATAGCAGCGAAAGCTTAGGCGGTCAATGTCGTCGCAGAGCAGAAATAGTTCGTGTGGACGGAGTTTATGGCGCAAACGACGGAAAACGATTCGGGAATCGATGGAATGGAATTCTTTTCCTATAATGTGTAGGAAGACTCACAGAGAACTCGGAATTCTAGTGCAATCGCAGGGTACACTCCCGTGACGTCCCTATGTTTCGCGGACTGAATTTCGAAATCGGTATGCGATGAAAGATGGGATCATCTTGCAATGTCGAGCCTCCCAGAAGAAGAATCTGGCAGGAGTAACGTAAATATTACATTCAGCTCTAGGAGATGTAATGGTGCAGCAACACACGGGTTTCTCTCTGTCGAGCACTGTTTGCTTTTATAGAACCATGAATCAACTGTGCCCGCCCACCGGAACTGAAGCAACTTTAGAATGGGCTCACGTATATTAAGAACGGTGCGTTCATGTTATTTTTCCAACTCATCGGCGTCTAGGGGACCGAGGTTACAAACACAAATAGAGAACCCAGGGTGGGCGTGGTCTCGAACGAAAACCGTGACATCGAACACTACAAAAATGGAGATCGTGGAGCGAGGATGCCATCACCTGGTTTCATCGCTTGGAAGTCATCTTCCACTAACAGCGGGTTTAGCCTTGCCTCAATGAATTCCACGAGGCGCAAAAAATAGCGCGGCTTTCGTGGGAGATTACTCGATCAAATGTCTAACGCTTTGCGATCAACTCTGGCAGTTCAGCTTGAATTGCCGGAAGCTCATTGAGCCCAACGAGGACGAGGACGCCGCATCACCACGGGGTCCAGCGCCGCCATGCATTCTCTTGCGACTGCAAGCGCTGGTATCACCCAGCTCCTCTTTGTCTCTTTTGGGCACCAAGAATTCGCGATCACTTTGTCAACTTGGAAGAGGAACCAGGGTTTCCATCGACTGAGAAACTCCTAATCCGCTAACCAGCAACTATCACAAACTATCATCCGGCTTCTTGCTTTCGAGGAACTAAGAAAACTAAGAAAACTAACGATAGGGCCTGAGAACTAAGATTTCGCACCCGTGCTCTTCCAGGGTCTTTAGTCTGTTCGAATGAATGCTCGGAAATTCTCCGACATCCTCAAAGCTCCCGTGCTTACTTCTAGGGAACCATTCTCGACCTTTGAGGAGAATCCGAGGTTCTCTCGGAGTCGAATAGGACACCTCTGGCAAACTGCGGGCAGCACACCGTAGTCTGACGTCTGAGCAATTATCTGTTGCTCCGGTATTTGCCGGAAACGTTCCGCAGAGCTCCTTTCTCTCTTTTGACTCATCGTTGAGGAGAAAAATCGCACTGCGGCACCGCCCTGTGTGTAAGAGCACACAAGAAGAGCAAATATTCAGGCGGAATGGAAGCCAAGGCGTGTCAGTGAGGTAGGTTCGTGGAGAAGTAGTCGACGGTGGATGAGCGAAAGGCTGAAAAACACTGGAAGTTGCGACTGCATACATTTTCCCGCGCCGGCAGCATCTCTCACTGATATCTATATCAACGACGTGCTTCTGCAAATGCCTCTTCTGGTCTCGCTGTCTGTTCAAGGATTTCAGGCAACAAGGCTCCCGTCAACGACGAGATTTCCGCCGCCGTCGACAACAGCTGGCCTCGACGAGTTTCTATGGGAAGTTTTGTTTTGGCACCCTCTCCAACCAAGTTGAATTTTCCCGGCAACGCTCGTGCAGTGGAATTCTGAAGTATCACCTACATTCCCACGTGATCTTCATCCCGATCACCGAGCGATGTTGCGAACAATTTTTTTTTACGTCACTCCAGCCTGACTTTCGTCGAAGAAAAAATACGTGCGTCTCTCGTTTCTAGTCCTTGTTTCACGAATTCCTCTTCAAGGAATCTCGGGGAAAAATGAATTTGGAATATTCACGAAAATTCGGCACTTCCGCAGCTGGGTCATCTAATTTTTTGGGCCAACACATAGATTATGATAATCCCCAGCATATGGGTGCGTTAGTATGTTGGAATCGGAATACCGTAAATAGGAGCGAGGAATCGCTTCCCCGGGAACCCGCTTCGACAACGAGAACAAATTCGTTTCCGAAAGTACATAAGTACCATCCAGAGATGTGAAATCGGGTTTTTCTCTTCTCGTCGATAGCATTGATTCTTTATGCTCAGAAACAAAGTTCTCTCGACAGCGTCCTTGGGAATTGTTTCGCTTTTTCGAGCTTTCAAGATAAGGTGAAATTTAAATGAGGCTTCAATTCTTGAAAATAGAATTTCTCTCCTGTCTCGGACGGTATTGACTGCATTAGGAGGAAGCACGTCAATCTTCCGCGAGTCGTTAATTGTGCAAGCCGAATATGCCGAGAAGCGATGCTCGCTTGACGACAAGGAAAACTATGTCAAGAAAAATGATTAGATTTTGAAAAATGATGGAGCCCGAGCGACGTCAAACAGGTGCTCGCGGATGAGAGCGTTCCACTCACGCTCTGTAACACAACCAGTGGACCAGAGTCTAATACCTCGGAAATAAATGAAAAACACGAGCTAGCTCGGGACGGGATGACTCGACTCGACACTTTCGGCCGGAAAAGATTTCATTCGTAAAGACCTTGGTGGAACGGCGAGGCGTCTTCGAACTGTTCCTCGCTTCAACTCCGCCCTTATAGTCGATGTCGGAATCGTCAACTGTGATGGCAGAAACATGGGCTCGTTTAGAATGACAGTTCGGAGCAACGCAATACGAAACTCCGCCATGAGCCGAACACGCTTGTTGTTGGACGACGCCGACGACCTACTACCGAACGATGTTCCGAGATTTCTCAGAAGCTTTTTGCTTCCGGCATTCCGATAGAGTTCATCTCCTACCGCGTTCAGGACCAGAGGCCGACCTTGACTTCCAGCCGCAGGCTGGTAGCTCTCGAGCTCGAAGTTATTTACTTCTCGGCGTTTCGAGTTGATAAGATTAGGTATTTCGAAAGTCCAGTGCATCGGATTCGCATCACTTTGAATTCCCGCCGCGGGCAACTCGGAAAGCACGCTCATTGAAGATCTTCTTCTGCCTTCACCGATTTCCTCGAAGCCGGAATCCTCGCTTCCAAGGGAAATCTTCGCTTTGCAAGCATGAGCATGCTTGGCTTGACATGATGGAATGGTCGCCACACGCAGCACTCAACTCAAGCTCGGGCGACCCTCCGGTTTGATGCCCAAACACGAGCTTCCCGAGAGGCCGGTCACCGGAAACCCCGGTCTTTCCGTTGCTTCCAAAGAGCTCCCTCATTGATCGTTGGTTCCAGATGGCCGCGAGCTCAGAGGGAAGTGCTTTGTTGCGGTGGGAAAATGTTCCTTGGAGACTCCCTGGCTCGGTAGGTGCACGGTCGCACCTTGAAGCAGCTCATGCACAGAATTTCATAGCTCTTATCTGTGGATATCCGTGCCTGGTTGTAGATTCCACGGAGCCTCTTGAATCCTAACAGAAAAGTGAGAGTTTGCCGCCGTCCGGTGAAGTTTAGTCTTGCACTTACTTTCTTTTCTCAAATAATGGGCACTTCAAATATTTGCCGTCATTTGTGGACTACTTGTGACCCACTCTGGAGTATTTGTCTCTGAACAAGCGAGTCTGTACAATTGTTCGCGAGGAGTTTGTCAACAACAAGCTTTCATCAAGTCGAAATGCACTTCGTTTTCGGCTCCACAATCGTAGGAAGCGAAGATTCTTTCTTCCAAAGGGACTCGATTCATCGTGTCCATCTCAAAACGAAATTCTGCTTTTCCATTCGTCGCGTCCTCCACTGAGCGAATCGATTTTTCATCCACTCTTTTTTTGAACCGTGGGTTCGCCGTGAAGAATAGCGACGCCGACGTTATAATATCTTCGTCCTCCGAAAGCTCCAGCAAGACTTTTTAGAACCCTCTCGGCAGAGCCTAACCTGCTTAGAAGTGTCGAGATCCGAGCGCCACAAATTTGAGCTTCGGGCAATTTCGCAAGTTTGTCATAACTGCCTTTGTTTGAGGCTAACAAAGAGTTTTTCTCAGAGGCTGCGAGGCGTCGACTCGCGAACTTCGAGGCCCAATTTCGCCTTCCGAGCCCATGTCATTATTGTTAACAATATTTACTGATTCTGTCATTAATATCCCGATGGTCCGCTTTTTTCCTTTGTCGGCAAAGGGCGCGCGAACGAGGTTCACGCTCAAAGGTAATCCCGAACAGGTCTTCAAAAGATGCAATTTTCTTTCCTTTCCGCCGCTTCAATCGCTCTCCGCGCGGCTCCTTCTTTTCGCAAGCGACGTTCAAATGATCGAGCTGTGTTTACTTTCTCATGTTGGAGAAAATATTAAAACGCGCCCTTGCACAGTCTTTGAAGTGTGCGGAATCGGGGCCAGTTGCCCCAAAAAGGGAATGATATCACAAACTCTTGGGTTTCAGGGAAAAGAATCGAAAGGGAGACATCGGTGGCCATCCAGCCACCAGATAATTAGAAGTCATTTATCATGATCTGAACGAAACGGATTCCGTCGTCGAGGAGCTTGACGAGGAGCTGCTCAGCGTCACCCACGCTCTCAGCGGCGACGAAATATTTTTCTCATCGAATCTGCTTCAAATCGCTCTGAATGTACATTGAACGTGAATGGGATTGGCAGAATTGGTTATTCACGCCAAAGTTTATTTACACAAATGATTCTAGGAAACGAGCTCTAAAACTTAACAAATCGCTCAGGATCGAACTTTTCCTGAATGTCTATCTGCGCTAACTAAAATTAGCTAAAACGCTACTGTTAGAGAGTTGAACGAGTGTCACGTTTTTGATGATCGGCAGCGAGTCATTGAGCGCGGTAAGTAAGGAAGACGGCGATGGCAGTGAAAATCGAAATCAGTGTGAAGTTTGATTGGTTCCACGTCGCGGGGTTGCATCTTTCCGTATGACATTCACAGTTCGTGGCTTTGAGGAAGGGGTCCGCTGTAATCAAGAAGAGGAGTTCAATTTAGACTCAGCAAAAAATATGAACCTAGCGTACTACGTAGCGATTCAGTTCATTTCCCTAATTCCGAGCCGATCTCAATCGTCTCCAATATTTCATGATGGTCAAACAATCGATGGATTTTTATCCGTCCGATCGCAAGAGGAAAGATCCTTCGCCTGTCGAGAGGGCGACACGTGAACGAGCGATGTCTGAAAAAAACGCGCGAAATTGATCTGGCTAACCTCAATTATCGTCTCATCGATACTGGAGGACTGAATGGCATAAAGACTCCATTTTTTTTTATCATCAAGAGTTATCCGAACGACGAGACCATTAATGGCCACGTTTCAACGAACAACCGGCGAGGAGTGCTTGAAGTCGCGCGGCGAGCAGTCGACTGAATCCAAATAAGCGCAGATCGATCACATCCTCACTAGAATCCATGAGCACCGATTCGCTCCATGAGGCCCCATTGAGAGATACGGTCTCGAACCTGAGAGATTCGTCTCGTTACGTCCGCTGCGGAGAGCATAATTCGCTTGTGGAGCAAGCGGAAAACGGGAAATCGAGAAAATTTCCAGCTTCTGGAACGGCTCGCCCAAGGGAGCTGCTGGGCGGAAAGTCGCTTCTCTGCAGGCGGCAGAAAACTTTCTGACAGGATAGCTAATTGCTCGAAAGCGGAGTCCGAAGCGCGCTTCGACGCGATCATTTGGAATCCGGAGCTCGCGTAGGTGGAAGTGCTAGAAGATGGACTTACGCGTCAGAAGGCAAGACTCTCGGTTTTCGTTGTGCTTCTTCCATCCGCAACGACGGTCGTATACGATTCCTTTTTTCTCGCTCTGTATGAATTGCAATCGGCACACTTTGAAACTCTCCCCATTGTTGTTGTTCTCGTAGTGTAGATCTTCGCAGTTCTTCAGATGTCTCTCGCTCGGAGGAGATCCACAGTCAGTGTCGTTCTTGGAGTTGCAGACATAACACTGGAAACCGAACGCCGATGAAGTGGCGTAGCCGAGGAGGAATACGAGGACAAGAACGTTGTGGTTCATCTTCATCGGTGAAGTATCGTGCTTAGAGTGTCTTGATGACTGTCCTCAAAGTGTCCTTGGTCTGCGCGGACGCCTTCGGTCGCGGCGGCCCTCTCTTGTCTTCTGGACGGACGACGGTCCAACAGAAAGTCAATTGTGGCAGTCAGCAGCCCATCGACGGAACACTGAATCGCCTCTTACAGAGCGGTGGCGAGCGTCCATCATCGAAAGGAAAGAAGGAAAACGGCAAAACGCGTGTTCGAGACATCAACTGCACACCGGCTGCAACTGCATGCAACAGATCGAAAAATGTGCAAGATGACCATGAGACACTTCATCGTTTGAGGCCCCGCTGACGATTTAGAGGCGCTCAAAAGAGGTTCTCATGAATCACACACTCTGTACGCTCGAACCGCATTTGAGCGAGTTGGAAACTCCTTCAAACATCAAACTAGAAATGACTCTGTTTATTCATCTGTTCTTTTCTTATCCTTTGGATCTAGTGATGGAGTGATTCCATTCCGTTCTGCGGTATCGATTTAGCCTCCCAACGTTTCTCCTCTAATCTTAACAAACTACTTGAAGTCGGTAAACATGACAACCGGAGCATGAAACTACCTTCTTTGGGTGTACAGAGATCCCTCTTCAGGTAACGGACTGGACTTCCTCGCGATGAAAGGGTCGCTTTCCGGGTTGCCAATACAAGCTGCCCTCGAAATCTGCTCGTTAGTTCGGTCTTACAGAGCAGAATTTCGTGCTCGAATGCACGGAACGAGATGCTTTTAGAATTCGAAGCAAACAGCCTGTGATGTAGCGTGCGACTCTGCGGCCGACCGGATAACAAAGCCGGATACAACTCTGCTACGGATCGACAATGGCTCCTGTCGCAAACGAACGGACTTACGGTCAAACAGACTAACAGTCAGTCAGTCAGTCAGTCAGTCCGTCAGCCAGATCTGTGATTCTGGCAACGATATAATAAGGACATAGATTGAGCTCGATATGTGCTTCAAGGGTATACAGAGCTCAACGTCACTTAGAGAAGCAGCTGCCGTGACTACGTGCGCCTCGGCTCGAGCGTTCATCGTGTTGATATTCCGAGAATTTAGGTGATATTGAAAAAGTTCCCCGAACGTGTCAATTCATGCATTACATGACCGCTTATCAATGAAACGGAGCTGATTCTGAGATGTTTCGTGCACTTAAGCTCCCAATCAAGCCTCATGTCAACAGCTTTAAGCGATTGACACGTTGTTGAATTCCGGTTCGCATTGGATGTCGTTTCCTCATGAGTTCAGCGAATGAATGGATGTGCCATAATCAGATGGAGCGGTTGGTTCATTCACAAATTGTAGTTGACAATCTACTGAAACACTCGCCGCGAGCTCTTTCGGCTCTGCCCCATGACCGTTCTATGGCCCCTCAATCGACACTATCTCGAACTGATTGTTAGGATCTAAGAGAAACATTCTTTTCTTGTACGCTCTCCTCCGTTCTGGCGACACTCATTTTGGCTTCTTGTTCTCAGGGAGCGTCTATAGATAGGAGAAAACCGATCATCTTCTTCTGCCCCCGCGAAATTATCGGAGAATACATCAATTCGCTCCAAGTATCGTGTTTGTCACCGAATATATTTTGTTCTCCGCGTAATCTAATCTCGTAACTGTCATTAAACGAGTGTTCTTCAGTCAATGCCGCTACTCGGTTGGCGATTGAACCGTCCATACCGCTAACGCTCTTGAATGGAGAACCGTTGTCATTGCTACAGGATCGCGATGTTTTGACTGACGGGTCTCGAACGGTTCGAATGAACTGCTCGTCCTGCGCAATCTTCCTGAATCTCTGTCATCCCAATCCATGGCGCAAACGGAGAACCATTCCGGTCAGGAATGTTTCGTTCGGCGAACTTGGGTGGCTTGACCTACACCATAGCCGACAATGACCATACATCGTATCCCTCCGCAATCAAACATCAAGAATGGTCAACTTTTCAACCCTTCAAGTATTCCATGAACACAACAATGTCACATATCCTACGGCCTTGCTGCCGAGATCGGTGCGCCAATTATTAATCCGTGAAAACGTGCGGTGTTCCATCATGCTTCGCGAGCTGGGGCATCATGGGAGCTGGAAGATGAGCGGTACATGTGCGATGTTCCAAATGCGACGCCAATATCGAAGGTTACCCGTTCAGAATGCTCAATCGGTCAGCAAGATTGAGCACGGAGGCGGATTTAGTAGTTTTGCGGAATGATTCTATTTTGAATGCTGACTTTGAAATGGTCTCATCGGTTTCGGTTTCCGGCTCATTGATGGACCTCATTCACATTGACCGCTCACACGTTATTCACTGTGTTTGGTCCGTAGGCAATGACGGCAAGATGAGCCCGATCAAAATTGATGATGGTCTCGAGGAGATGACTTGGTGACAGGTGCTTCGCACAGAAATCTCGTGTTTCAGCGGAAGCAAGCGGACATTCAAGTCTCTTATCATGTCATATCTGATTTCATTCGTTCTCCAGGAGCTCCGTGAGTAAACGATAGAGGGAAAGGAAAAGGTCGGAATCAAAAGTTAAAGTGGCCTTGAATTTCTTTCCCTAAAAGACATAACGTCCGCCTGAGAGTTCCTAGGCACTTTCGTGATGTCCGCTCAGATCTCTGGTAAGTCTTGAAATGAGCCGTGACCTATTGACCGCGACCAACGAGGGAAGCCTGAATATGCCATCACCCCATCGATCAGAAAGAGGTGAAATTTCACGGAGCGAGATCCTCGCCCGGGTTACACGCTTCTCGAGGAATAAGCCATTGGGGAAATGATAGACGAGAAGTTGTCAAGGAATGTCATTTTTATTCTTCAGTCTGACACGCCACAAGCAGGCAATGAATCTCCCATATCTTATTTACACCATATCACGCTGTAAAGGTCCGGCCCAAGGTTTGCGAATCCTTTTCCCTCAGATTTTTGGGGTCTGAAAGCTTCCTCCGAACTCAATATTGAATATCATCTTGATTCGACTCACATTGGTCACATCTCTCCCCGGCATGGAGAACGCCGACTAGACACTGAGATCGATTCCCGAGTCGTCAACCAATCGACTATTCGACTCGAGAACATACTAGCGGGCAGTTTCATGAAGATGAAAAACTACGTTCGCTTCGAACAACTAAGGATGGTCTGAAATGTTGGGTCGACGAAGTGACCGGGCTATCGACGAGGTTTTTGGTAGGGTTTCTGAGATCTCGGCTGCTTTTTATGATCGTTCGATTTGAGTTTAACGATTGGATTAACGTATTTGACGGAACAACTCGTCGAAGCCGTCAGAACCTGGTCCAATTCAGAATCTGATTTTTGTTGCATCGCTCGGAGTTTTGCCTCGATCGCCTGGATTTGTGTATTTACATCTGTCTTGACAGCTTTGGCCACTGTCACCTCCTTCTTCTTTTCTTCAGTTTGGGGCATTTCCTGCGCGAAACTGACGGACAAACGTCTGCCTTGTAGTACCAGTCCATTCAGAGAGCGGATCGCCTGGAAAAGCGAGAAAACGAAAGTTTACCTCCTGGTTATCTGTATGGCATAGCTGGATCCGATGCGGTCAAAAATCTATCATTGTAAAGCTACGGTGAATTCAGTACTCACTTGTTCAGCTTGAGCTTCTTTTTCATACGTTATGAAAGCGAAACCTCGCGGCAAGCCTTTGTGCGGACCTGTTTTGTTAATTAGGAAATCAAAGTCTACCACCTTCCCATGCTTTGAGAATATCTTCAGAAGAGTACATTCTGTAACTCGCTTCTCAATATTGCCTATCCAGACTCGACAGAGTTCTCTTCTAGCTCCTGGTGTGTGAACTGGCGCCAACGGGAGAGGCGCCGAAAACTCCTGAGGAACAAGAACGCCATGAGTATTGGCAAAACGATGTCCAGAGACTACCTGGTTGGAACTTCGTGATCATACGAACCATTGTCCCGGAAAACGTTTCACAACATCGTATTTGAAACTAGAACTTTCCGACATTCGATTTCGGAGCAGGGCGACATCAACAAAGCAAGGGCGTCGCCATATTGGATTTGATCGTAAAGGGGTTTTCGCGGCCACCGATCACATCTTTCACATTTAGGGAGTAGTGTCGTATAGAAATGAGGTGCAAAGTCGGGGACAAAACAAGACTGCTTTTCCAGCACGGGAACCCTTGCTGATTAGCAGGAGAAATCGAGATCCAAACTTCGTCCCGGAGAAATGATGGAAATGATCTCTGCTGCGCGCCACATCCTGAGGAGGGCGCTGAATAATTTTTATCTGAGCCCTTCCGGAGTGCTGCCCGGGGCGGATCGCCCCACTGAATCGGACCTGGCCTTCCCCGTCCGTGATTGCCTTCGACATTCGGAGCACGCTGCCGTCTCCAGATGTGAATTTGATTCACCGACACAAACGATAAGAACCGACTGTTGTCATTGTAGGCTGCTGCTTCGATTCCCGGTGGAATGGAACCAAGGCAGTGGCGGCGCCAGACTTTTCTTTTGCTGAGGCTAAACTCTCTCTCTCCCCTCTCTCCCTGGATTGAAAACAAATATGGGTATTCCGGGGTGACGTGGAAGGTTTCGTCTATTCACTGCACGTAGTTGACTCTTTAATCGAAGCGTTCACAGTCTTCCTCTCAGTTAAAAAATGATATTTTCCTATCAGCTGTGTTAGCGTACATATTCCGTGAGCCAGCATTGCTTTGCGCTCAGCTGTTTTTCGCCGAATTCTGACTCGAGAAAACAAACCACGCTCAAACTGCTCCGGTTTACCACTGAACTAGTTTATTGTTCGAGACTCTTCGACGAGGCTAGCCTCGTCAAATTCTGAGCTCGACGAGGCTATAGCCTCAGTTGCCTCGGCCTGGCGCCGCCACTGAACCAAGGGGACATACTCTCAAGAACCGTCAACCTTTAGAGGCATCACGATGTCCCGGCCATATTGAAACCCGGACCAAATATTGGATTGAACGTTATTGTCGGAACATCACAAGTTTCTCCGTAAAGGAGGATCATAGGGATCTTATTGTAAGCCAAATCGACAGTTAGACTGGTGACTGCACAGAAGAGAGTATTGGAGTACTATTATTNGCTATTGGAGTACTATTATTCCCGTGCTAGTGTAACTACTCTTATAGTGCTCGGACATGGGAGCCCCAAGCTCACATGCCAGACACCAGATGGACACCCTCTCCTAGTGCCCCTTTGCTGGTGTTCATATACCGTACAATCTCTCAAATAAACTCACTGGGTATCTTACATCCGTGTGTCATCTATCGTGTTCAGTCAAAGTGTGCATGCTACAGTTATCCTGAGAACTCTCTACATCCAACTCGTTATCAGCCACGATTCGTCTCTACCATCACTCGGTAAGTGAGTTAGTTTTTCAATTTGGTAGCCAGCCCATCCCCTTAGAAAGATGACTTCCACCCCGGACACTAAGCGCGACAACGTGTCCCGATGCCCAGTCGTGCTGGCGGCCAATGGTCACAACTGGATAGCCTTCAAGGAATTGCTCCCAATCTACGCGCAAAATGAAATTGACGTCTGGGAGGTTATAAAAGGCGACTTAAAACCCCCCACTCTCGATGAAGGAAAAAAGGAGTTCACGCCTGAGCAGATCAAACAGAAGGAGATATTTGAGGCTGCCAACAAGAAGGCCAGACAATTCTTGTTCGCATCCATCTCCGACAAACTTGTCGGAAACCTGTTCTACAACAAAACTGCTCTTATCCTAGCACCTGAAATATGGATTATTCTCAATAACAAATTCGGTAGTCAGGCTTTCCTCAAGAGACAATACATAACCGCACAATTCAACGCGTTTCGATTCGTTAAATCCAAGTCTATTGACGATAACCTGATGACCTATGATAATTTGGTCACCAACATGAAAGAAGCAGGCGCTCAGATCTCTCCTGACCTGCAAGTTGGTCAATTGCTCGATGCCCTTCCCGACGGTTGGGAGCCGCTGCGTATGAGCTGGACAGCCAGATCTGATGCGGATAAAAACATTGACAACTTAATTCTTGTCATCCGCGCTGAAGCAGCAAGACAAGCGGCGAGAAGAGGAACCGACAGACTTGTCGATGACGCAACTGCATTGATGGCTCAGATGCGAGTCGGCAGGCGTAACTTTGGCCGCAGAAATCAAAATAGACAAGGTGGGCCCCGAATCCAAAACGCGCGACACTCGCATGGCAATGTCGGACCAAATCCTAGGTTCAACAGGTCCGACATCCGTTGCTTCAACTGCAACGGCGTAGGACACATGAAACATGAATGCAACAGACCCAACAGGGGTCAGGGCGCCCGTCCAGCGCATGGAAGCAATTACAATCGCCCCGCGTTCGGTACCGGCGGGCACTCCAACAACTACGGCCCATATCGCGGACGTGGGTCCGGACGGCCGTACAACTCAAGGCCGCAGCCCCGCGCAAACATTGCCGAAGCATTCATGACCTACCACAATAACGGTCAGGTAAAAAGCGATCAATTTCTCCTGGACTCAGGAGCGAGCACTCACTTTACGAACTCAAAGAAGTGGTTCACAACGTTTTCAAAGCATTCTGACACTCGAGAGGTCAGAGTCGGTAGCAACCATCGCCTGCTGGTCTCAGGTCAAGGTGCTATCCGATTGACCGTCAGATCTGAAAACAATCCAATCTCAATTGAATTGGAAAACGTCCTTTACGTGCCTAAAATGCGTAATAATTTGTTGTCAATGGGACAACTGACTGATGAAGGATTTGACGTCATAGTTAAAAGAGACAAGCTGCAATTGTGCAGAGGAAACTTGAGCCTACCAGTGCCAAGAATAGATGGGCTGTATCGCTTGGATGCGAAGCCCCCAGGCCATGACTTCGAAGACGATGATTCAGCTGACGAGCTGAACAGCAGACAAGCGAAAGCATTCCCGTTGGAGACAATCCAACGCGGAGACAACACCGGTAATGCAGACACCGGTAATACTGTAAGCCTAAAGGCAGTTCACGAACTTCTGGCTCATATCAACAAAGCATATGTAAAGAAATTTCTGAGCCGTCAAAACATCATGTATACTGACGATCTTGACCAGTGCTCCTCTTGCATCATGGGAAAGCAAACAAGAGCGTCATACCACAGCAGACCCGATGAGGCTAAAGCTCAAAAACCGGGTAGCGTGTTCGCCGACCTTTGCAGCCCCGCGACAGATTCAATCGGACACTTGAAGCATTTCTTGACCATCACGGATGAATATTCCCAATATCGCCGTGTGTACTTTCTCAAGAACAAAGATCAAACGGCAGACTGCATTTTGGCGTACACGCGATGGTTCAAGAACGTAATGGGAAGAAACCTAAACCGCTTTCATTCAGACGAAGGTGGAGAGTTCCAGAATAAAACAGTAAGGAAAATTCTGACGGAGATTGGAGCTGAACAAACGTTCAGTCCTCCGAGGAATCCTGCTCTTAATGGGATAGCCGAAAGAACGAACCGCACCTTGGTAAATCTGGTTCGAGCAACGCTCATTGGTGCCGGATTAGAGCAAAAGAAATTCCTTTGGGCAGAGTGCCTATCCATGGTAGTTCACTGCCTGAATTGCACTCTTACCCTTGAAACGGAAAGAAAATCGCCATTCGAAATAACATTCAGCAGAAAACCATACCTCAAAGACTTGAGAAAATTCGGATCAAAATGTTACATTCGAAACCAAAAAGACCATCCGAGAAAATTCGAAAGAAGAAGTTCTCCCGTCCGTCTGGTGGGAATAGAACCCCACGGACTCGGTTATCGTCTTTGGGCACCTGGTACATTCAACATCCTTAGATCTAAAGATGTTGAGTTTGAAAAGGAGCCTCTGCTAGACACGCAAGAGAGGCCAG
Source organism: Neoseiulus cucumeris (assembly GCA_021527715.1). Taxonomy (NCBI): domain Eukaryota; kingdom Metazoa; phylum Arthropoda; class Arachnida; order Mesostigmata; family Phytoseiidae; genus Neoseiulus; species Neoseiulus cucumeris. Next base: position 734,042 of record JAJSRV010000045.1, on the reverse strand, counting down.
ACCAGAGAGAGAAGCCAGACGATGAGAATCACTGCGAAACCGTAGACGACCCTCAGAGCCCGGAGAGAGAAACGCAGCCTGACGAGCCAGATGTGCGCGAACCAGACGAAAATGGGTCACATAATGAACCAATGTCTGACGAATCCGTCTTAGACGAACAGTCCGGAGACGAGCGACAGACCAGTCCCAGACACGGCTTGAGGCCCAGAGACCGTCTCAGACGACCAACCCGCTTTCGTGAAGAGGCTAACCAACTTGAACCGTTTGAGGCCTTCCTCATCGACGGCACTTAAGCGGACGATGAAAATAAAACAGAAGACGCATATGTTCCGCATACCTACCAGGAGGCCATGAGCTGCCACGACGCAGAACATTGGAAAAAGGCCATTCAGACAGAACTGGATGCGATTGAAGAAAATCAGGTGTGGGAGCTGTCAGAACTTCCCGCAGGCAAAACAGCCCTGACCTCACGCTGGTTATTCAGAGTGAAGGATAACGGTAGTGAAAAACGTTATAAGGCGAGATTAGTCTTACGCGGGTTCAGACAAAAGGAATTCCGTGATTTCTCGCCGGATCAGATATACGCCCCTGTTTGTCGGGCGGAAGCCTTCAGATCCATCCTATCTATTGCCGCGGAGGAGCGACTTTACGCACACCAATTCGACGTAGTATCCGCATTCCTCACGGCGGAACTCCCCGACGTCATCTTCATGCGTCAGCCAGAGGGAGTGGATGATGGCAGCGGAAGAGTGTTGCGACTTCGAAAATCACTATACGGAATGCGACAGAGTCCTTTTCTCTTCCACTCAAAATTGGCCAAGATCTTGAAAAGCAAAAACCTGCAGCAAAGTCTCACGGAACCTTGCCTTTTCTTCAGAAATGGTAATCAAAGACTGGCAATCTTAATATTCGTAGATGACGGACTCATAGTTGGAAAGACGAAGCAGCTGGTTCTAGATTTCTTTGAATCTCTTAGGCAGGACTTCAAACTGACCTCTAAGAAACTACACTACTACCTCGGCATAGAGATCCAAGTGGATGATGATTTCAACTATCATATCCATCAAAACCGCTATGTAGAACAACTACTCGCAAAATTCGGAATGTCCAACTGCGCCCCTGTCGCAACGCCATGCGACCAATCTCTGTACACGCCAAAGACAGGAAAAATAGGCGTAATTGACCAATACAGATCAATTGTGGGTGCTCTTTTACACTTATCAGTCTGGACAAGAGTGGACCTCGCTTTTGTGACATCTTACTTGTGCCGCTACTTTGATAAAGCCACTCCTGAGCATCTCCAACTAGCGAAACGAGTGCTAAAATACCTTAGAGCGTATCCCGCACTCGGCATCACCTATAGAAGCGAATCAAACGAAAAAGCGGTCGCGTTCTCAGACGCTGATCACGGATCAGATCAAGCCGACAGAAAATCCATCTCGGGCACTCTCATAATGCGCCAAGGAGGACCAATAATCTGGTATTCAACCAAACAATCATCCATCGCCATGAGCTCGATGGAGGCCGAGTTTGTAGCAAGCTCCGAAGCACTGAAAGCAATATTATGGACAAACAAACTGTTTGGGGAACTCGGCATAAATGAAAAGATAACCCTAAACCTCGACTCCCAGAGCGCTCTTGCAGTCATAAAATCACCAGCGCTTTACCGCAGAGCGAAACACATTGAACTAAGATTCTTTGCAGTACGTCTGGCATACCAACAGGAGAAACTTAGCCTAGCTTTCGTCGGATCCGCCGACCAAAAAGCCGACCTGCTCACCAAGCCCCTATGCATGGGAATCTACGTCCGACAGAAGGAACTACTCGGATTAGAAACATGGAAACAAAAACAGGTCAGAGATATGCCGCGATCCTCCTGATAATACTCAATCAACTCAGCCCGACGACTTCGTATTACTGCTACAACGACTGTGGACCGGACTGCATGAAAACTGGCATGTCTTGCAACATATATAAAACGAAATCAGGTTCATTCTCACCGGTGTGCACTGACGAGAGCGGATGCCACCAAAGCGCAAGCGATCAAACGCCTTGTATCACAGTAGATGCTCCAACGCAAGGGGGCCAAAACTCTTGGCATGATTACCAAAAGCACAACCATCCGCCCTCGCCATCGCCACCCATCGAGCATGAATGCCAAACCTGGAAAATAACCACTGCATCACTTGCATTTGCCCACATTTTCATGATGATCATACTCTTAATATCCAAGATTGCGAAATATCGAGCCAGAAGAGCTTACGAAGAACTGCCTGATCTGCCACCAAACTCACCCTATCTGCCTACAATAGAAACAATTCCGCCGCAATAATCAAGCATCGAACCGAATGATGGATAAATGCAAGAATAACCAACCCTGAAGTCCAAAATCTCACTGATTATAATGTAATGCCAAACTTAGAACGGGGGGATCACCCTAAACCAAAATAACAGAATGCAGAAACAACAGAAGCATGCAGGTACCCGATCAACTACCGATTCCAAACCCTCAGATGGCCTGAGAATGATTAATGAAAGACAACACATTGAATGAGATCAAAAATCTTCTTCCTCGAACATACTTATTCTCAAAAACGCACCCGACATCGGATGACTCACATATGAACAACTTCGTCTTCTCTCATTCGAAACTCACAAACCATAGACGATTTTTACAAAACGATTCCATGTTCGCTTCATCTACGAATTCAGAGGCTTGTTCCGTCGAAATGACTCGAACGTGAAACACAACCACAGTGTCCACGGAACCTCTCAAAATACAACTCTGATAATCAACGGAGAAACAAACGTATACGTGGTAAACAGCACGACACAGAAAAGTGTCGGGATACAATCGGCGAATGGGCTCCAATTGAAGACTGTTGAACAACTTCTTGATTTTTTCGGAAGGATGAATGGGGGGCGCGGAGGTTGTCGATGATGAAGCGGGATCCAAATTGCGTGACGAATTCTCCTCTGAATCAAAAGACACGGTTCCTTTGCTGATGCTTGTAAAACCAAATCAACAACTGAGCAGTATTCACGAGCACCGAAAGCTCACCAAGCACAGAAAACGCCTTGTAGAAAGCCGCACAAATCACGAAGGCAGCAACGAGCAGCACAAAACTCTTCAACGTACAGAACTTGCTGCGTCCTGAATTTCGACGAACGCCCCGGTCACGAAGGATACGACGCGCCCTCTCCTCACTTTCTTGCATAGCAAGAAATTCCCGATCAAGATCAACGTCGTCGCCCGACTCGTGATCTTCTTCGAGTTTAACGAAACGATTCATCACCGAAACTGAAAAGTCATCGATATCCTCAACAATTATCGGATCTCGAGAACAGCCACAAGCCCGACGGCGTGACATGATCAAAAGACAGAACGGCAACGAACCAATTCAAGCTATGACACGGGACGAAACTTCTTTCACTTCGGTCGAACATCAAAAGGCGAACGAGGCAGAGCCTACCACATGGATCTCCGCAAAGAGAATGAACCGTTAAAATTCAATCGCCGCGCTGATGTCCACCGGCTGAGGCGCCAGAATTTGAATCCTGTCACAAAAACAAAACACAAATGAACGTGTAATGTTAGCAATAGAAACTAAATAAGAAGAAACCATGAGACGCAAACCCGAATTTATTATCTAATCATGACAGAGCGGGCCAATATGAATTGTCAGTCCCTGGAAACGAACAAATCTGAATGCTCACAATGCGCCACAGAACCGAAATGTGCCACAAATGTATCAAAATCATGCCCGATTAGCGGGAAAAGACGAAGCTTAACTTGTACTGGCCCCGCCAATGACATTGTAAGAACTGAACTGTGTGGAGACTTGAGAACACAAACGTTATAATCAGATGAAAAGCAAACCACGAAAATAGCATGAGAACGACAAAGGAAACTGTCCGGATTGAAAACGCGCTCCACTACAACAGCGGAAACATTGATAAACGGACTCCAGTGATCAGACATCAATTGTCCTGGCTCAACTCCCGACACATGGATTGAGAAATCGCCTCCAGCAGGCTCATCAGACAACGCCACGGTGTTACCTTCAAAACAAAACAAACTGAGATCAAGAACAACAACAAATCACAGTGAGACAAAAGAAAACTCTCAAAACTCACGTCCGAAAACTTCACGAACCAACAGAAGTGGAAGAACGAGAAGGATAACCAACACCACGACAATGCAGCAACGATCGCGATATCTCCCGGAGATACCGCGACGGGGGGAGACAAGGTTGCCGCGTTCAACATCCTCGGGCAGGAACTCATCAAAACCGTGTGCACGAAACTGGCTCAGCGGTGGATCCGGAAAAGAATCGTCAAGACTCGGCATCTCTGCCGCAGACGATCTGCCTGAGGGAGACATCAGAATGCAAATGCATGAAAGTTGTCCACACCCGTCACATACGACGACTATGAATACTCATCTCAACGAGCATCCCTCGCTCGTTCCGGCCAGAAGTTCTCGAGTGCACTCCGGAGAGCCGATTCAAGCACTTACGATCGAATTTCCGAGACAAAGAAAACATCGACCGGATTCAAAAGAAGGAAACCTACGTAAACCGAGGCGAGCGAAAGCGCTGCCTCTCTACGCGAAAGAAGTGACTCTAGAACAACCATGAAGAATTCGATCCGAAGATGTTGTTGTAGGCCAGATCGCGATTCCGGAACATGAAATGTAATCAAAACAGCTATCGGTCTCCTCTGTGCATGGTCAGACGCCGGATCTAATAACTCATATTACCGTAATCATCACTTAATCACTATCACGCGAAAGGGGGCTATTGGAGTACTATTATTCCCGTGCTAGTGTAACTACTCTTATAGTGCTCGGACATGGGAGCCCCAAGCTCACATGCCAGACACCAGATGGACACCCTCTCCTAGTGCCCCTTTGCTGGTGTTCATATACCGTACAATCTCTCAAATAAACTCACTGGGTATCTTACATCCGTGTGTCATCTATCGTGTTCAGTCAAAGTGTGCATGCTACAGTTATCCTGAGAACTCTCTACATCCAACTGAGAGTTCTTGATTGGACCTTCTGCTCGTGATCCGGTGATCTTGTGCCACGATTCTCGGTATTCCACCGGATCACGGCCATCTTCAAGCATCCAGAATTGAGCTTGGAAAGTGACGAAAGCAGCGACTTGATTCGGATTCGGCTCACAGCATAAATCATCGTCATCATTGTTTTCATGTTCCCGAAGACGAAGTTCAGTTCCATTCCGATAATTTAATCCTCAGTGCCCGAGTATGATTCATCTACAACTAATAGATTCATGTCAAAGTGATCCAACTCTGTTCACTCATCGACTCGTGAATATTTCAGCCTAGGTTTCGTTTGTTGATAATAATAACCAAACACGCGTGACACACCGTCTCCTTTCCTAGATTTACCTGTCGAATCGACAGCTCAGTCAGATGGCCGAACACCTCCGGAGAGGAATTGCCGTTGAATGAATTGATTCACTCGAAAATTAGGCTAGATGTGGTGAGGAACAACGATTGAGCCAGGAGAAGATGTCGCGATGAGTCCGGAAAAACCTCCAACGAAACGGTTCAATCAGAGTTCAATCTCGAACTTCTTTGTCGCTCCCAAATATTCATCAGACTCGAGAGTACAGGGCATGAATGAAAATCAAGTCAGTGAGATGGAGAGGTCGGCGTCACGAAAAACCACTGGCATCCCTGACTCCCCTGGAAGTCTGGCACAAGCGTCGGGAGCTATGAGCGAGCAATCGAATCCCGCGCGCGACTTTTCCTCTTCTCCTGGTAGCTCAGTGAGGCTGGCGGACGCTCACAATCAGTCAGAAACTGATACGGAAGAGAAGCGAAAATCATTTCGAGGGCTCGAGCGGACCAAACCGCTGGATTCGGCTGATGGAGAAAATCGTTCCCTCGACGGTGATCTATCAGGAACTTCTTCCGCGGGTCATAAACCGAGGGCCGACCCCACGCAGGGCAAGGCAAAAGATCCTAGAAAGTTTTATTCGCGAACTAGCGAAGGAGCCTCCGCAGTAGCTTCGCGTGATGTTAATCGTGTCAGGGAAGGCACTGAGACTCACTCAGCAGACTCAAATGTTAGTACATCCGATTTGGCTCGAATTTGGGTGTCTACAGACATCTTCGTTCTGTGAGGCGTTTAAGCGTGAAAAGTTTTCTGGAGCAAAGAGCAAATTTTCTGTCCCCGAATGACTTCTATCAGGCATATCTGTCACACGTCATACAAGCTTGTCCCGGCAAAGCTCCTCGCCCCCTTGCTCACAGTGGCTCTACGGTCTCAAAGCGCCGATCGCTCGTTCACTTCATAGAGACGTTCAAATTCTCTACTTCACTTGCCTGTGTACAAGTCGGCGAGTCTGAGAATCATTCATTCATTGCAACTCTTGAAAAATACAGGAGTCTCGCTGTGAAATTCGGATTTTCCCATTGGATCTCGAACAAGAAGCCGGTGACATGCCTGAAGATCTTGTTCGATTCCCCAGCGATGTCATTTGGAGGCCTGGAGATCTGGAGAATTCATCCGAACACACCGTCTTGATCCAGGTGGGCAGGCGACGTGTTGACTTTGTTTCTAAATAATGCCACTTGTATCCGATTAATCTACGTGTCCTTGAACATGATATGGAGATCTCCAGTAAGTTACCCGATAACTCACCTTACCAAACTGTTACAGACACCATATGTACCTGGGAGTGGTGTCCCAAAACCCTCACCTGCACACTGCCTCGATATCTGGGATCAACACCATGTCAAAATGCCGCACTCGGCGCGTTCTTCCTACAATGATCCGGATGGTGTGCAAATTGCACGCTGGGAACTCATAGAAAGAACTCTGCGCGCCCCAATCCATTCATTCCACGATTTCAGGGTTTGTGCTGACTCTTCTATCAATTCTATGTGTGTAGACTTGAAGTCTGTTCAAAACATATGAATGGTGCAGAAATTATCATGAGGCGGGATTTCAGGAAGCAGTGCTGACGTACAACGGAGGATTCACGTGGGACATGGAGGAGCTCGAGGATCTTTTGGAAGAAATGAGCCGAGATGACAGAGTGTCATTCTTCGAACAGTTATTACCGGCAATCGTGAATTTGGCTCTCCAAATACCTTCAATATGCACAAGACCACCACCGCTATTGACTAGAGGTGAGAGATTCAATACCTTGAAGCTCCTGCACAGCCTTTCGGCGCGGTCACTCGCACGTTATTCATTCGATGGTTCTAATTTTTGTTGAAATGTTTTGATTTCCAGGAAGGTCGCACAGTATAACGATGTCTCAAGTCCAGGCATCTTGTATCTTGGCCAATGCGTTCTTATCAACGTTCCCGCGAAGGAATACCACCAAACCGGATACTCAGTTTTACAATTATCCGAGCATAAATTTCCACACACTTTTCAACAGATGTGTCCGTGAGAAAAGAAGGAGTTGTAGGAAAGAGAAAATCAGATGTATCTTGAACTATTTCAAACGAGTGACCGGGAAAGGTTAGTTGCGTGGATTGACAATTCGAATCCGGTCATGTTAGTACTCAACTGAATTTTCGGATTTATGAAGTCTCTATCAACGTTCGTTCCGTCAACAGAGCCAGAAGGAAATATAACTTTCACGCGAATCAAACTACGTTGTGGCTTGGGCTGGGAAGCTAGTCAAGCTCGCTTCCAAGACGCGTTTGTAACTTCTGAAGGTTTGATTGAAGACCAAGGATATGGAATGTTAATGGTGAGCGATGTCTCGGGTTGTATGGATTTCGTATAGCACAACGAGAAGATCTTCTGCAAATAACAACTGCTAATTTTTCATTGATAGGTGGACTTCGCGAACCGCAAAGTTGGCGGAGGAGTATTACGTGATGGCTGTGTACAAGAAGAGACCTTATTTGTCTTATATCCGGAACTAATTTGCACTAGGCTTTTTACTGAGGCTCTCGAGGAGGATGAAGCCCTTCTAGTCACAGGCGTAGAACGCTTCAATCAATACCAAGGTTTGTTTCACGGTGACGTCGTTGAGAATCCGTTCATCCGGTGGTATCGAGTTCATTGGCAGGAGCATGAATTCGTAAAGAGTCTATCATCAACAAACCATTGACATTCAGGATTCAGCGATGAGTTCAAATGGACAGGAAATGTCATCGATCTCGCAGACCGCGATACATGGGGCCGAAAGTACTCTCAAATAGTCGCCATCGATGCCTTAGCTCACACAGGGAAACGACAGCAACGTGAACAATTCGCCACAGACAAGGTTCTTCGGGAATTGGTCAAGGTGGGTAACCAAAGGTGCGCAAAAAGACATTAATAGCCGAACCGTCAATCTGTGACATCATTGGATTGTTGCAGGCGTTCTGCGGATTTCAAACTCCTGGTTTCCCTCGTTCTTGTCTCGCCACTGGCAATTGGGGTTGCGGAGCTTTCGGTGGAGACGCGCGTCTGAAATTCCTCATCCAGTGGATGGCAGCTTCTAGAGCGGGACGGCAGTTGACTTATTTCACATTCGGAAATCACGGGCTCATGTGCGAACTGCGAGCCTTGCAAGGTCTCATCACCGAGCACGGAATCACTGTTGGTAAGTTGAGTTGAGTTCTACCCTGTCGGACATGAGCGAGATAGTGGTGAACGGAGGGCCAAAATGACATCAACTGAATTCATCCGAAGAAGCAAAGATCTCGGCGGAATCGCGGAAGCCTCGAAGAAGAAACTCAAGCGCAATTCTTGATGAACTTGTGATGACAAGCTCGTTGACGGCTGTGATAAATGATAAACACTTTTAAATAGCCTCAACCAGTTTTCCTCGAATCGTTCAATCGGGAGAGAGAAGATCAAGAACAAAATGAGAGACAACCCGCGGTTCGGAAGTCTCGATGCACAGATTCTCTGGCGGACGTTTCTGGACGTCATCATTCGTCACCTTACACCGGAGGTCGACATGACTTGTTTAGACTGCTCAAAACTGTGCATCCTCGAAGCGGAGGGTCTTCGGAGTTCAGCATCGAGGTTGAGATTCACCGCCAAGTCTCGATACTTGAGAACATTGATCGCAAATGCTGCGACCCTATTCTGTCTGCTCACTAGCTCTCACTCTGCTGGATTTGGCAGATTTCAAAAATACATAATCTCCAGCGTTTCATTCGTTGAGTGCGATGTGGATGAGGCGAGAAATCTGTGCTGTGGTGAATATCTGGTAGAAATCTATTACATTGTTATTGCTTATTCTCACACGATCTTCGTTCTGACGAGGCTTACGAGCGCATGTATCTTTTTAGTGGTCCTTTCGAGTGGATGTTTATTATATTTCACGGTAGCTGAGGCTGTCACTAAGTTGGGGCCGCCACAACCTTGCTGCACGGTTGGCTCAGCATCAACGTGAGCTTTCTCGGCAACAAGCTCATTGGTCTGAACCAGCTCCAAATGAGAAGATATCCATCGCAGAAAGCAAAATACAGGGAAGAGGTTCCAGCTTCCTCCACGGAGGTCACCGATTAGGCGGTAGCGGAGACTTAGAATGACTCACTTGCAAACGAAAGTCACGGTTATCCCGGTGATCTCACTCAACCCATCTCTTTTTTCTTCCAGGAGATCTGTTTCTCCTCCTCAAACGCTACGATCGACTGTACATATCGAATGAAGCTCGAGGCCATCCAACATTGAGCGAGTACCTCTTTCAAAATTTCAGCTCAGAGGATTCAGAATGAAGCGCCTCTGAAGTCTGGTGTGACGGTCACATTAGTGAACGTGCGAGAAAATAAAAAAGTTCTCAGTTCCGTTGAGTTTTCCTGCCAATTGAACTATTTCGACTCCTGACAATTGTCAGATTTCCCCTCATAACCTTTTCGACTCTTCACTTTTCTGACTACAGGTATCAGCTCGATAAGATGAAATCAGATAATTCTCGGCATAACATTCTGTGATCAGATAAAAATGATTTATTCGTGTCTCAATGGTTGTATGACGTCGCCTCGTGCTTGAAGGCCGAGAAGCGGGGCCGCCCCCGGCGCCATAAGGGCGATTGCTTGACTGAGTGACTGACTGACTTTGCTTCCAGTCTGCGGTGGTCTACAGTTGCTTTCCTGTAACGAGAAGAATAGAAGGGAGGTCTTTAGTTGTTGTAGCTGCCGCTTCTCTGTCCTGCGACCAGCAACTCAATGGTGGGCGTCCGTATGTCCGACCGTGAAGCAAACGAGTTTCAAAAGGTTTCTCGAAGCGAACTCAGGGTGGGATTGTCTCCTTGAACCCGTGGCTGCATTGGATTGAGGCAAAATATCTTCAATGCACTGAAAGGTTTCTCCATTTTCCATCACTCTCGGCATCACTTTTTTGGTTCTCGACGATCCACTCTTGGAAACCTCGCCGAGTTGTTGCATGCAACAAACAGGCTTGGCCTCATTGATGGCACAACCTTAGTCAGCTTACTCGGTGGGCGGGAGTCTTGAAAACAACTGAGGAACGTCATTCAGCGTAGAATCGACCTAAAAAGTCTTCGCCGAATCGTGACGGCACAGTAGAACTCTATGAGCTCATTTAACGTCACAACATTCACTCGACTAGAAATTCTGCTGATCGATTGCAAGATTGATGGTGCAAGCAACTATGAAAGGCACCGAAGAAGTTTATGCAGACTACACTCAACCGAGCGATTTAAACATTCAATGGTGAACGAAAAGCGGGGAAAACTCACCTGAGGTTTGACGGATGGCTGTGTACAGGGCTTGAAGATAAACTCTCGCATAATACTTTTTCCTTTTGGCTAACTATTTTAAAGATGAATACTATCGTGGACTGGCTCGCTGCGAACGTGATTCCTCCCACTTGGGCTGGTTTTGTAGGGCTCTCAAATAATAATCCTCTGGAAATGGAAATTTGAATAAACTCGAATGCATAGGTGTTGGCTGCAAGAACGCGTCAAAGGTATAACAAGGTGCTTGTTTCTCTTCTACTAGACCGCCACCACAAATCAACTCGGATGCGAAACACGCGCCTTATTCTCCACTTACAGGAGACAACTACGCAACAGGTCTCGAGTGATAGGACGTTTAATTCGCTAGAATGAGCTACACTGCATATAGTAGGGTGTTAATCGTGTTAAGGGGTCATACCTCGCCACGACATACCGGTGTCGGTGCCCGGCGCGAGCTTTACCAGTTTGCTGCCACATCTGGGGCCTTGGTAATCTTCAGGACATATGCATGACGCCTCTTTGATTGACTCCATGTAAATGCACGTCGCGCCATTCAAACAGTAGAGATCCGTTGGACATTCACTGCCTAAATTTTCCGGCGGCACCCGCACGCTCGAATCTGCAATCAGTATTCAAAGAGATTCATCAATATGACTCGATCTCCAATACGTGTGGCTTGCCACAACTTATCAAAATCTGGCTCTGCTTGGACAAATGACTCGAATTACCCGTTGATGGCTCGTTGGACCAAGGCGAGTGCCGTTCGAAAACGATTTCTTTGACCAGAACCTCGATTTTGTCATTGACCACTGTCTGCGAGACGACGTTGGAGGCCCAGCACCTGTATTCTCCGGCATCCGCTGCGCTGACAGAACTGACGTCTAGACGAGAACGACGCCGTTTATTCCTTATCACTATGCGACTGAAAAAGAGATTCCCAATTCATTAGAGGAGGCGAGGATGCGGCCGAGCTTTCAAGCGTTCCTCCCACTGCGATCAAGTGCGTGAAGACTTCGCACTCTCGGCAAAGTTGTTTCTTTTCCAACCGTCACGGCTCATTCGGGGAGGCTGAGCCAGTAATGTTACATTTTTAGGGCTTTCATCAGCCCAAATGAATTCAACAGACCCATCAGGACTGCTATAACCACACAAGCCCTCAGAACGGTTGCTCTAGGCAGAAGCGTACCCAGGATTTTGTTTGGGGGGGAGGGGGGTTGGGGTAAGACCATTTTCCTATGATTTTGAGGGAGGCTGAGAGGCTGAGATCCTCATCATTGCCATAGAGTCCTATGGGCCCGCTGAAAAATTTGAGGGGGGGGGGGACAGCGGTCGAACAAACCGTTGAAACTTGGAGTCGGTACAAAAATAAGAATCCTACCCAAGTAAAACCATCACCGTGAGGAACCTCAAATGGTATCTTCATGAGGAACTCCGTTCTCATTAATTACAAGGATTCATCAAAGACCTTCTAGGGGTCTGAAGAAACCACAGAAGCTCATCATAGGGTTGATCTAGGTAGACGCTAGGTATGCAATATCCCTTTCTCATAGAGATCCCATATAAACCAGTACTCATTCAATAAACCTTACTGTTCACCTACTACTCGTATGTGTCTTACTGAAAGTCCGGTTTGTGAGTGTCTGTGCCTGTGCATGAACTAAAAGGAGTTGCGAGCTAGTGAGCATCGGGAAAACACGAATTTTCCTTCAAGAACAAGCACCCGTAACTTCTTTTTGGACCAGTCCATCGAGCTCCCGCTCCACATTCCGCCTCCGATTCCGATGGAGACGCAGCGCCAAGGTATTCAAAACTTCGCGCCGCGCACGTGAGGCCTGAAACGCGTTCATCCACAGAGGCGGTTGTGTGTTTTGATGGCAGTAGCAGTAGCAGAGCTCTCACACTATCTCCCTCTTTCTCTGCTGCCACACGGCACACGCTAGCAGGCAGGAGCAGCCAGCTGGCCGGTGTTGATCCTCAAGTGTGACAATGTCAGATCCTACAATATGGGTGATTTTCTAGAGCTCGGTCGGAGTTTCCTGGCACAAGCTGCTGAAAATGCCTCAGAAGCCGGCAAAGTTAAGTACCAGGCGACAACTGGCGGGCTGGTCACGGCGTACTCCAGCATCCTCATCATGTCTGTGATACCGATTATCTTCGGAAGTTTCACTTCAGCCCGACAGCAGAAAAATCAGAAAGATAACGGTGAACAAACCGAGACGATGTCAACCAAAGACGCGATGCTGTTCCCTCTGATCGCGTCGTGCGCCCTGTTCGGTCTCTACGTGGTTTTCAAAATCTTCGGGAAGGAACACGTCAACATGCTGCTCACGTTTTACTTCTTCCTAATCGGAGTTCTCGCGTTGGCCTCAGTAGTGAGTCCGATTCTACGGAGTATCATTCCCGGCGACCTTGTCAAGAACGAGGAATATCACACATTCATGCGGCGCACGACAGCGAACAGCACGATTTTCGACTTGAAATTCGATCACTTCGACATTCTTGGTGTTGTCGTCGCGGCCGCGTTTGGAGGTTGGTATTTCCTGAAAAAGCATTGGATCGCCAACAATTTGTTCGGACTCGCCTTCGCTCACAATGGCATCACTCTGCTGCATTTGAATTCCGTATCGACTGGCTGCATCCTGCTTGGCGGGCTCTTCTTCTATGACGTGTTCTGGGTGTTCGGAACAGATGTCATGGTGACTGTGGCCAAAAGTTTCGAAGCTCCCATCAAACTGGTGTTCCCTCAGGACTTCCTGGAAAACGGAGTCTGGGGCAAACACTTCGCGATGCTGGGACTGGGTGACATCGTGATCCCTGGAATTTTCATCGCGCTGCTGCTCCGCTACGATCTCAGCAAAGGAACCGATTCGAAGCTGTATTTCAGTCTTTCGTTCGCTGCCTACATCCTAGGATTGATTCTGACCGTTGTGGTCATGACAGTCTTCAAGCACGCCCAACCCGCGCTGCTCTACCTGGTCCCCCTCTGCGTAGGCATTCCCCTGTCGGTCGCGCTTCTGAAAGGCGAAATCAAGCCTCTGTTCCTCTACCGCGACACTCCTGACGAGGACGAGCAGCAAGAGGAATCAACGAAAGCCCCTTCGACGAAACAGGACAACTCTAAGAAGGAGGGCGTGGCCACCCGGTCTAGAGCCAAAAAGGAGTGAAACCTAACGTCGATGTTGGTCGCCTGCGTCGAATCTATTGTATATACATATTGAGTCTTAGTTCAATTTCTCAGGGGAATATGATCGATGACTTGATTGGTGAGGGTTATATGACTTGGTACGAAATTCTACTGACGGCTGGGATTTGGTCCAGGCCAACGAATGTTGTAGCCTCCGTGCCCACACAGGCGAGGACGAACACGAGAAGTGCGCAGCCTCGGCTCAGATGTGAAGAACATGAACAATCAACCCCATGATGGAACGAACAACAAACTATTCAATGACAGAGCATTCAAACAACATTCGTGGCCTTCCAGCGCTCAAGATGACCTACTTCCTTCAGTCAATCTCGCTATCAGTAGACTTCGTCATGTGATTGGAAGAATGATTGGCACAGCTTCTTCGAGTTTAAATGTTGACCATGAACACTAATAAATGTTGAAAATGTATGCGCGTCAGTATCGATACGCGAGCCTATTTCTCTGTTCTTATTCCTCGTTCACTGTCCTCCGCTAGAGTCATAGTACTATAACGCAACTGATAACTATGTAGTCTGACCTTACCGATTGTCATTTTTGAGACGCTGGCCGTCTTTCGTCCAGTAAACCCATGGGATAGGATTTCCGCGTATGGTGCATCTTAGACGAAGCCTTTGAAGCGGTCGCACCGTTATTCGTATTCTTCGAGCCTTGACCGAGGCGGGTTTCAGAACTGAAAAGATAGAAAAAAGTTCCACCGTGAACAGAGGCAACAACTCTAAACGAGGAAGCAAACCGACGACATGTGAATGCGTGATTGAAGGTCTCTCATACAAGAGCCAAATGTGTTGAGGTTTTCGAACAGAGCGTCGTCATTGGTGGTCGGGGAATCCCATTCAGTTTATAGATATGATGATTCTTTCGAGAGCGCGTTCAGGAGCGCTGAGTAAAAACCCATGTAAGGAGAAATACGCGCGAAACGCGCTGGTAATAAGCTTTGCTCAAAAACCGACTCATAAGTGGCAAATTTGCAGCAAACTCAGCAAGTTAGTTCTGTCTCTATCTATGCATCAGACATTCTCTTCGGAGAAAGCGATTCAATCAAATATGTGAATGCCAGAGTGGATCATTTCAAGAGTTCAACAGCTGCCAGGTTGGATGGAATTGTCTCAGTTTTCGTCGTAACATATTGCGCTACCGAATTCGTCAGAGTCCATGGTGAGATTAGCGCGCTGAAATACACGTGGCTTCGTCTCCACACTCTCTGCCGGCTTGGCTGAGTTGTTCGAGCTTCTAGGTTTACGGAGCCTGCTGCCAGAGTCGGTCAGTGGCGAGCTGCAGCAGACACGGGATCAACGAAGCCCTGCTCTAAACTCCTGTTCAGGAAGAGAGGTGCTTGACACCCGTCGCGAATGCTTCAACTTTCAGAAGCCTATGTTGGTAAACCACCACGTGGCAAGCATGCTCTCCCGTCAAGCTGAGTACGCGTTCCTCTCTTCGATGGTTAAATCAACGCCGATGGGAGTTCGGAATTTCTCATTTGCGTCGTGTCCCGTCTCATTTGACATTATTCGTCGGGTGATGCCGTCAGTAATCGTAAAAGTCTTCCACGAGCTCGCTGTCCAACTCAGAACTGGAAACGCAGGGTGAACATCAACGCTTTCCGACGAGTTGATGAAGATTTCCCGAAACGCAGGATCGGGCAGCCCGAGAGAAATTCCCGCGGCATCGATTTTCCAGTTTCGAAACGCTGTTTCTGAACGCAACGGAAGAGGAGATAAAGCTTTTCAAGACTGTTGTGTCATTCTGCCCATTCGACACGGCTGTCGTTGCGACGATTACAGCTGGCTTCTTATTGTTTTGTACCGAATGTCCAAACGCATCGAGAAACCCGCATACATCGAGTCGTAGGCGGTCTACGTGCTCTTCTAGTTCAACAGTAGCAGCACCACCGCCACCACCTTGTGGGTTGGCTGGTCGGTGGGCTGGCCGGCCGGCCGGCTGGCTGGCTAGTTTACCGCCTGCTGATGCATGGCTAAGCTCGACGTGGCCATTTTGCCATTGCCGCCGTCTCTTGCTCGTCCTAATAAACTATACAGAGCTGATCAGAGGAGCCGCTGTCGGTCTGATTGAGAGCCAACCGGTTGGAGAGCCCGCGGAGAGCGGTGGATCAAACGGTTGCCAACAGCATGTGGATGATGATGGTGTGGTTCGCCAGAAACAACAATCAAGACCGCTTGCTTGGTTTGTCTGACTTGTGATGACGGAGATGATACCTTTGTTCGACCGTCTAACCGCAAGTCCTTCCGTCTCTCCGTCTTTCCAATTGCTCGACGGTAGAGTTGACCCTGCCTCGCATCACGACTTTCTGCCCCTTTCCTTACGTTTCCTAAACTTCCCTACTTGAACTTTGAATTGGATTGATGCCTCGCCGGCGCGTAAACGGTCGCTTGCAACCCATTCATTCTCGCAACTAGTCCGTTGCAAATCTTTTGAGGGTATGTTTTTTATCTGTCTTCATGCAATACAAGCCTCATCTGTATACGTTGCAAAAACCTCTCCGATTGACTGCGAGCGAGCGATTCTCGTTTTTATGCAGAGTTTGAACAATTTTGAATTTCAATGCCGTGTGTAGCAGTAGGGAACATCGCGATCAAGTGTCCGTTTTTCTGAATTGCATGAATCAGCGGGCTGCATGCCGCGCTGTGGCATGCGGAGCGTCCGTGTCATCGCTTCTTCAAAAATGCAGAGGAGCATGAAGAAGAGAATCAGAGATAGCTAGTTCAGTCATTGAGCCGGCTGGGACCAGATGGGGAAAATCAAACTTCTTAACTCACGACCCGTTGCGCCCGGAAGCCTTTGGGAGTCTTCCATTCGACCTCGAGGGCCAATGAAGTTTTGTTCTTTGAAAATTCTTCCGATCAGAGGAGTCACTGGTGAGAGAAATGAGCGTTTTCGACTCGAAAATTCCATTCCAGCGATTTGGTCTGCGAGCGCCCCGGTCGAGACTCGGATTTGTTCACGATAAGTTGACTAACGCTCCGATGAGAAGTAGTCGGAGACGAGAACACGGGGACAATTTCAAGCTGTCGGCATACTTTCTCTCCAAAGAGTAACTGTTCAATCATTTTGTAAACTTTGAGTCGGTTACGAGTGAATAACTTATTTATTTGTTGACGTTTCGCTATTCGGCGTCTCTGTCTTTCATCAAGTATGCTCACATTGTTTGTGTATTTTCGCTCAATGCTAGACTTGTTCCCTGTTGACGGAAGCTTGACGGATGCCACCAGCTATGCGCGAAGCGTTTGTTGATCT
The DNA here is from genome assembly GCA_021527715.1 of Neoseiulus cucumeris. NCBI lineage: Eukaryota > Metazoa > Arthropoda > Arachnida > Mesostigmata > Phytoseiidae > Neoseiulus > Neoseiulus cucumeris. The sequence continues at coordinate 716,888 of JAJSRV010000045.1, read as the reverse complement.
GTGTTGCGAACGAGCCTACGGACGACATTCTTCATTTCAACAAAGTTTCGTATATTCGAGGCTACTCTTTCTCCCCTTGCGGACTGCCGTCACGGTCTGAAGTTGACCATGGAATAGATTTTCAGAGAAAATGAAGATATCTGCGGTAGTAAGAAATGAGAACATTCTACAGATCAGATTTCTGGTCCTTGCTTTTTACAAATCATCGCGATCTCGGAGAGTATTTTCCCGGTTTCCTCTTCCGACCGATGTCTGGGATGCCGTGCCGTTCTTTCTCGAATTTCCTCTGGATCTGATCACTCATTGATCCGACCTGAGTATTTTTCCGGCTTGTGAATAAAACGGGAAATGATTAATAGTTCTTCGAGAACAAACAATAACAGCCTCCCGCGGTGGACCATCAGGTCCCCCGCGATGTTTAGAGAAGGCGTTGCAATGAGCCGTTCGCCTGTTTATTCTCCATCGATTTCGCACATCAGCGTGCAAAATATCTCTTCCCCGCGATGAGGTGTCAATGAAGTCACCTCATGAGCAACAGTTTCGCAGAATGGCTATGACGCCGGTATCGTGGTTCGTCGTGACAGTGACATAGTTGTCATCGGTTGTGAATGCATCGAAGCGAAATTATGCTTTTTCAATACCGTTCATCACCTCCCGTTCACTTTCGAATTGATTCTCACTGATAAGGAACGCAATTGTCCCGTGTCAAAGGTCTTCGAGTCCGCGACATTCCGGACTTCGACCATCCATGGCAACTCCACAGCCAGACGGCGCGCTTGAATAACTACATATATAGTTATGATACGATTTTTACGATTTTGCGAGGTATCACTCGAATGATTGGCTCCGCAGACATCCTTCCGGAGGTTTGTTTTAGAGACCTTATTGACCTGTCCGACAAGATCGTCATCCTTGTCGTAGGATGTGCCACAAGACGAAATCTACTTTTCGAAAGCGTCCTATGTCATCTTCGATTCTTCGGAGCAAATAAATCAGAATTCTCTCTCCACTGGTCGCTCATGTAATGAAAACTCTTTCTTCGAGAAGTGAGCGCCATTTCCTAAGTTTCAAGATTGTAAACTCCGAAATCGGAGGTCCCGCGAATACACATGGGAAGAAATGTGGATGCGCTGTCCACACCTCATCCGAGAGAAGGAGAATAACCGATCACGAATCTTTCGGTGGGGCCGCGAAGAACAAAGGGTAAAATAGATACATACAGATCCCATCGAAAAAATATGGGAGAGACACACATATGCCGTCGGCATAAAGCCGATAAACAACGGGTCAGAACTGTTCCGCTCTGCTCCGGGACCATGAAGAGTAATTGAGCTGTGAACAAGCTCTCGAAGACTACCATCTCGAAAGCAAATGTAAACATTTGCAGGCTTTCCTGTTGCTGTTTCGAGAGGGTCATTCGGAGAAAATATTGGACTCCTGATCACGCACGCACGCGCGTTTTCGTGAGTATGAAGCTACTCAGGACAAAAACCTGAATGGCACTGTTCTACAATAACCGTGTTGTTTTTACGACCGGACGGACCGTCACCCATTCGTGATCTTCTGCCGCAGCCGTAATCTGAATTGGACAATCCGCTTGTTACTGTACGTAGCTCTCTCTCTCTCTCGAACGAACGAACGATCCAAACAAACTACTCAGTCGGTGTCGTCCTTTGTTTATCGGCGTCAGCCAGGTGGCGTACGGTGACGTCTGGTAAGCTTCGTCTCTAATCGCTCGCCGTGCAGGAGCTTCACGCGGCTTTCACGAAGCCCCGACTCATACAAAGCTCGTCTCTTCTGTGTCCGATAGGATTGGTCCAAATGAGATTAGATTACATGTAGTCAAAATGGCAACTTTCAGATCGAGTCGTTACTTTGCCTCATTACAATTCACAGTCCAAGGTGCATCTTGGACGGTTTCGCTTTCGTCTTCTGTACAACGACGGGAAGTCAAAGTTGCCAAAAAGGTGGATTCATGCCGACATCCTTCGTGTATCGGGTTAGGGGAGTGATTCTGCTGGTAAATTAGTGACGTCGACTCACCGCAATCTTCACAGAGAGCTTTATGTATGGTCCTGCTGGCTCTGCGACTGAAAGGGTCCGGAAGAGCCGTCGCTGTGAGATTGGCCCGAGGGAACATCGACGACAGGGCACTGCTCAACGGTTTGGCATACACTAAATAACGACCATTGGTCACGAGTAATGTTTGCTCACTGTCCAGCTCCATTCGACACAAAGAACGGGGAACGGAGCGTCGATTCGAAGAGGACGATATCGGATCGTCGTCGTCGTTTTCGCGCATCAATGCCACCACCACATCACTGTACTCTCTGAGTCTCCGAAGCGGCGGTCTAGGGTCGAAGACTCCTGTCATGTTGAGCACGCGGCCCGTGAGACTCGTGGTGAATCCGTTCTTAAGCACTTTCTGCACCCTCAATTTGACAAGGAGATTCCGCTCCTCGTCTTGCCATTTGGCAACTAGACGTCCGTGGAAGGTGATGGGGGCGAGGAACGCTTTGTTTGCCGGATTGAGGAGTTTTTGCTCATCCACCGTGGGGCAGTTGCTGAGAAGACGGACGTCACTGTCGGCGAGTTGTACTGTGAGCGCGAGGATTATTGCGTTCAGCAAAGCACCGGGACGCCAGGCCAACATGATTTTTCGAGGGATCACGATTCGACGTAATCAAACTATGTGAAGAGCAGTCTTCAACCATTCGGCTGTTTCGGGATACCATCCATAACATCTGAACACTTTGTTCTCCGGGTCTGTACCTCTCAACTTTATGCTTCTTCCGACTGAGAGCCGTCGGTGGAGCGAGAAGCAAGATACATGGGGATCTTGGTTCGTGATCACGGGAACGTTGGAGACGACGAACACGATCGCTGAAGATGTAGGTGGAGATAATCGAAGGTGAGCTTTTCCTCTGACTTTTCCCTTCCGGCACTGCGACGATCAACTTTCACGGCTAGTTCGACGGCCCCCACGGAATGAAGCACAGCAACGAGCATGACGTCGAGATGAATTCTCAACAGTGATGCTCTGCAGCATGAGGGCCTTATCGTGGTCCCTCAGTGGTTTTAGAGATTTGGCCTGACTTGCTCTACCGGCTCTAGTATGCCGGCTCACTGCCCCGGTCGGCTCTCATCGTTGTGAGAGTCTTACTTCCCTCTCCGCTGGTTCCCTGTAGCCTGCTGTGGCTGCGCGTTCTGTGCGCTTGCTGGTGTGCTTCAGATTCGTGAGCTGCACTAGCTAGACAAGTATGGACTACACAGATTCGCCCTGATCAGCTCCAGCATTCGCACCACGGATCCCGCGACTTCGATTCCTGAGGAGCGCGGATCACTTGCGAGAGCTTCTTGAGCCTTCTTCAACCTGTCTGCGGGGTGAAGACTCGGGTGCCTTGAGGGCATGACATCGTAACGAATGCCTGAGTTTCCTGTTCGAAAAGCTTCGCTACTTATCTAAGTTCTTATTCACAACCGTGTCAACCCAGGTCTCTTAACAAACGCCGTAAACCGAGTCTGGCTCGTCTCTCGTCAGGAGACCTCTCGAAACTCTCCCCGACATTCGGTTTGTTCCTGAAAATGAACAAAATAGTTGGAGAAATGTGTGGGCTCTCGAAAAGCGAGGGACTGTTGTCAATAGTGATTTATTGGGCGTAGACCATCAGCGGCACCATCGGCAACGAAAGCGCCTTCCTGGAGAGCTACGAGCAGGGAGAACTTTCCGATCGCTCATCAATATTTTCTTCTCGGAAGCACATCGAGCAAAAATTATCTTTCCTAAGGAAGAACCGAAGCTCCTTCCGTATGATCTTGTCCGCCTGGTCCCCTCTGAGAAAGTGCTGAAGTTTTGTTGGCTGAGTGAGGACGCAAGGTTCGAGAGATCAGAGGAAAATCTGAAATGGACATTCGAGCGGTCAACGCTGACAAATCGGAAACCGGTTCTGCCGTTGGGCTCCGGGAAGATTCCGAAAAAAACTGGAATATCGAGCATATTTGTAACTCAGAACATAATTCTCGAATCCGAGTCGCTCAGATGACGTTAATTTATTCGATTCGTGGATATTGTCCAAATCACCCGTCGAGTATTCATTAAGCAAGAAGTATAGTTCGATGGTGTCTGCTCAGTAGTCATTCAAAGTCACTAGCATCCTTGACTTAGTCTGCTCGCAGGAGAGCAAGAGAAGATTTGGCAAAGTATTTTTCGGATCTAGATCGGAAGTCTCCAATGAGTATCGATGACATCATTTCTACGTAAAAAGTTATCAGCCACGGGTTCCTGCTCATGGATTACTGACTGAGAGGAATAAGCAGGGCTCTCTCGAAATCGATTATACCGAAGTCTACAGGGAAAACCTCTGTATAGTGAAAAGTGCGAGTGAATTTATTACTTTTCAATCCTTTTCGAACTAGTGGCACATGTTCGGCCCGAGAACAGTGTGCCGCGTGGAAAAGATAATAATTTATCTATCTAAACTGAGTTTTTCGTCAGGTACATTTTTTGTAAAAGGAAAGAACATTCCCTCCATTGACATTACTCAGCTATCGACGTCTCTTCGTCTGAAGGGTTGGATGATTCACAATCACAGTATAGATTATAATGTCAAGTCAAGTAGAAAAAGATTCTTTTTATACATCTTGAACCACCGAAGATTTGGCTGTTCTCTTGTTAGTCATGGTAGCGGACAGAGGAATAATTTACAGATCTCGGCTTCATGGGGCTTTCGTCACTTTGAATCGTTCGATGCTTGACTATACATACTATTCTGGCGGAGCCCATTCCGAAATCTGGCGCGTCCATTGGCGGGCGTCGCAACCGTTTCGCGCACCGCACGTTGGCACTCGACTATCGATGCCATGCTCGCCGCATTTAGATACAAGGCCCATCGAGAAGTGAGACATGTCTTTGTACGTGTCAAATGGTTTCGTATTTATATGCAGATGTATGAGACAAGATAGAGAGAGTGAGACGAATTTCATCTAAATTGGGAATGTACACATAAGGGTTGTTGAGCAGCGCGTTATAGGTCAGTCACTCTTGGCACCTTCGTTTGTAGAATTCCAGTAGAGCTCTCAAGACCTTCTATTTAACGCCGTCATCGGTTTCAACGCCGTCATCTCATCTATGTAAATTACTTACTTCAGTGGGATTACAAATGACTATTTTGAACTTTAGGTTATTTCCGTCGAAGAATGCTAAGACTAAAGTTCTGAATCATGCTTTGACCAAGGTCATCAAAGGTCAGGACAAGAACACCGATCCGCTGTAGGCTGCGTCCGGAGCCATTGTTGGGCTGCGGTTTCGACCGTTCTGATGACCGGACGGAACTCCATTGGAATCCGCGATGACTGATTCACTTATCGTCAGACGCGACATATCTGTCTTCGTGGGGTGAACGGGGTAGTCTGAGAAGGAACGTTGACGTTAGTCTCATGATCGATCTCCATCCGGAAAAGATCGAGAGAGTCTTAGTTCGGAAGGATCCCAAGTTTTGTCAATTCCATGACTGGATGAAGGAGAAACAGTCGCCACTCACTCGATTTCGAGCCAGGAACCGGGAGGCTGTATTGACGCATGAAAGGTGAAGGCGTCGCAGAACTCAACGACGGCAGTGTACCATACCCATTCATGATCGGAGGCAACGAGGAGAGCGGACTCGTGCCCGTGGACCACGAACCCATCGGCGGAAGCGTTCCGGTCATCGTGCAATTATTCAATCGCTCCTCTAGGCGGAATTTGTTCAAGTCGGCGAACAACGACGAGGGAACATTGGGCGATGCCGGAGGTCGAGGGCTCGATCCACCGCTCGGGGGACCAACGTTCAACCACATTTGACCTGCTTGAGCGTGCTGAGATGTTGGCGTGCTGGGGAAGTCGAATACCGAGGGAGCGTTACCCCCTCGGATCGGACTCAGGGAAACCTCTTGCAAGGCCGAGGTCTGTCTCGAAATCTCCAATTCTTGGATTTGTTTCACCAAGATCTGAATGTGTTGGATGAGTTCCCGGTTCTGTTGAGTCAACAGCTGATTCTGGCTCTGTAAGATCAGAGGGGGTTGCGACTTAGGAACGTTCTTAGGAATTGAAAACATCAAATCTTGGAATTCTCACCGCCGTGCTCACCATGGCATCGATTCGTGCGGCGTTTTCGGCGGAAAGTTGCTCTCGGAGCAGTTTGACTTGTGACATCGCTTGCTGGGCAGTTTGCGCTTGGTACTCCATCTGAGCTCTCAACAGCTGCAGCTGATGAATGTAACTCAATGAGGCAGATGGCTCGATATCAGGTGCTCCGAACGGAGGAGGAGCCTCGGATACCTGTGGAAAACCATCGATAAAACGAAGATACTCGATATGTGCTGGAGGTGTACGGAGAATATCTGCAATCTGCAATCGGAAATCAGTGCTAGCAAAGCAAAGGGGCTCACCGAACTCACCGAAGGCGTCTGTGGCTGTTTGTTCTGCGAACTGATAATTGTCTGACCGGAATCCTGAGGTGTGACTTTCTTCTCATCTTCGATTTCTTTCTCTAGTTTGTGCGAGCTGTCGTTCTCTTGGGACAACCTTCGCTGTTGATTCAACTTATGGCAGACTTCGAAGGCTTGTCCTATGGTTCGAACGATTTCCGCAGCTTGACTCTGTAATACAATCGAAGACACATTGAGCGAGCGATGAAGTTTCGGAGTCGACTAGAGTACAGAATCGCCTCCGAATCTAATATTCTGATCACGGCCGTGAGGAGTCAAAGAGTGACTCGCTGCGATACTCGAGCACGACAAGAACACAGAGCTCTCGCCTGACTCAGACCAGGTCAAAGTAAAACTCGCGAAAGCTCATGATCGACTGGTGAGACCTATGCATCATTCAAAAACAGAATTATGGAACATCCCAAGGAGTATCTGGAATCGCCGGTATATTCCTCGATAGATCTTGAAGGTTTCCAATAGCTGTTCATTTCTAGCACTGACACGATTGCAAAGACGCTTCCACGACAACAGTCTACTTGGTTGTCACAGTCACCAACCTGAGGCTTTCTTGAGGGCAAAAACAACACTTCAGAACTGGCACTTTTTCTAAGCGGGGTGCTCTTGACATCTTCTTCACTTGACCAAGATTCGATGGCAGTCTCTCTGACAACGTTGATTTTCCCGACATCGAAAGTCAAATCGGCCGAACTCGCCGACGACTCTGAATCGCTGTCAGAGCCGGAAACGAACTTCGACTTCTTGTCTCGACAGTTGCACTTCGCACTCACGGCCGCCTTTCGAGATTTCCTCTCGGGTTCCCTGAAGGACAATTGTTTCTTGGGCGCTCGTTCACTTCCCGGTGTCGTCCTGCGGAAGCTCGACTGTCTGCCACCAGTTTCCAATTGACTCGTCGAAACCGAATGTCGAAGAGCTGTGCGCAAAGGAGTTGTGGGGCTTTCGTTCGTCGGCGGCACTACGTCCGAGGTGCTTTTCTTCCTGCGCAAGATGAAGCGTCGCATCAACGAATCCGTAATGGCCATTTTCACTTTGTTGTGATCACCTTTGAGCACTCCTCGTGCAGCATGACTGTTCTTGTCCCTCTGTTGAGGGTCCTGTTCGGCGTTCATCTGTCGCTTGCAGAACAGTGGAGGGCCGGCTTGCTGGCTGCTGCAGTCGTTTGCCTGCCTGCCCGCCCGCCCGCCCTCTCAGACAGCACGGGTTGTCGCAATTGTTTCGAGCACTGGTTTCTCAACTTCGGTTTGGGAATCAATTTCGTTTTGGACGGATGACCCACCGAACGAGTGAGCGACCGGCCGGCCGACCGACCGACCAACCGATCGACAGTGTTTTTGTTGGCACAGTGGAACAGCCACCCCTGTAGCCTAGGGACACTGGCTAGATTTACGGCGTCTATTCACATCTCCATTGCGTCGCCTGCCTGCCTGCCTGCCTGCCTTCCTTCCTTTCTGCCTGCTTGCCTTCCTGGCGCTCGAGCGTTCGCCGGTTCAGTCTCTCAGTCAGTCAGTCAGTCAGCCAGCCTGGTAGCCACTAGTTTTGCGCGGCTGGTACGCGTTGTTTCTCTGGCGCTTGCTCGTTGTCGCCGTGGTTCTCTGCGGTGTTGTCGTCGTGGTCTTCCACCTCAGTCAGATCGCTTCGCCTCAGTCTAACCGGAGAGTCGAAGTAGCCAACCACATTGTGCCTCTGCTGCTCGGATGACATTTGCCTCGAAGGCCCTATGGCCGCCTCGACTGCTGCTATTGCTGCAGCAGCAGTACTTGCAGCACTTCCAGCGCAAGAAGAAGCAACAGCAGCATCGGGCGCAGCCACTGACTAGTGGCCGGTCGCTCACTCGCTCGCAGGGCCTGCGTGTCTGACTGCCTGCCGACCAACCGACCGACCGGCCAGCCGACCGGCGGCCAGTCAGTCAGTCATTCAGTCAGTCAGTCCCTCGGTGAGCCCATCGCAGCCGAGGCTAAAAATAGCGGAAAGAGTCTCGCGCACACAAGAACACACCCGCCACGCTAACAGCAGCGACACCAACAACAAGAACGGTATTGTTGTTGTGGTTGTCGTCGTCGTTGTCGCACAATTGACCAATCGGAGATGCATGGAATTAAAACCTTAAAATGTAGTGATAATGCGGGCCGTCTGCCCGAGTCACAGACTGACGGACAAACGAATGGGCCTTGGATTCTTGCCTATGTCCGAGACTATATAGACAAACTGGCCGTATTCGCTTCTATGTCTGTCTGACCGAGAGTGTCAAGCGCGCTTTTGCGCCCGATCATCGTGATCGCAAACAAACGCATACTACAGCGGCTGCTAGAGACTCGAACTCTTGCAAACACTCACGCTACCAAACAAACTCGAGTCTGTTCTCTGAGGAAAATCTGACGAACCCGCCAGAGCAGCCACGATACTGCTTGTCATACGGCTGTAGTTAGCTCGCTCGCTCGCTAGCTAGCTAGCTAGCCAGCTCTCTGAAGAACAACGAGAACGTGTTCTTTTCTTCTTCCTCCGCTGGTCATTCTAAAGGTTTCGGACAGATGACCATCAGCCTTGAGCCACCGTGCATCGAGCTATAAGCGATTTTATACAGAGTCCTCAGAGCCTCGGCATTAAACGAACCGATTTTCCCGTCGTGAGACGTCAGCGATCAGTCCAGTTGGCCAACTCCGGGGCGGCTTGCCGTCCGTCCAACCGACCTGACCGGTTTCGTATCAAATCTTGAACAGATTAGGCCGCTGGCTGGCTAGCTTGGCAAAGTTGAGAGCCCGCTCGTAAACGCCTACTTCCGCTGCGAGCGAAAACCTCTAACAGTCTGTAAAAGACGTGTCATCAATCTAATTTAAGATCAAACCACCAATCCATTCTACTCGCAAAGATCAGCATCACAGATTTGCGATGATTTCGTACGCAAACAGGTCTCGCGCACCTCATCCGACCCGACACTCTGACGATATGAGTAACGGCCGATCTAATATGAGAGCTCAGCGAGGCCCTGTGAGAGAATGAGACGCGTTTGGCTGAAGTCTCTTCCAGGAAGTATGAGCGGTGATCAAAGGCCACGAGGTGGCATACGTCCACGGTAAAGCGTGAGATGAGCGTGGTCGTTTGGAAAACTAGAACACGTGTGACTTGTCGAGGTCCAACAAAGATGTTGAGGTTGAATGAAATCCCTCTGCAAATCCGGACTTTTCGGCTCAAACGTGGCGGTGCGTGTTTCCACCCGAGAGGGAAGAACACACCCGTCCCGGCTGAGCTTCGCGTACGTCACCCCGAATGATGAACGAGACAGCCTTGCAGGTTTCAATGACCACATGGCAACACAGCGCTTCTATAAAATTAGAATTGTCATGTCCTAGACAATGACTGAGACTGTGGTTGTCCGGTTAGAGCTTCATCGAAGTTCCCGAGTAACCTCCTAAGTCATCTCTGGCGAGGTCGCCTGGGAAGTTCTCCTTCTGCCCTGTTTCCACGGCAAATCAATAATTCGAATCTTCATCTGCCTCTCGTTCGTTTTCTATTGACTAACACGCGATCAGACGTTCTATTTTCAGTGTATGACTCAGCCATGACAGCCCTAGAAAACCTTGTGATAAAAGATAACAGAACGCTCTTGAAAGTAGTGTGGCCAGACTCATGGACGATGAGACTAGCGGACAGACAAACGAAGCGATTCATCGACGTCATAAATTGGAGTAAGAGAATCGAAACTCCCGAGAGCAAGGCCGTTTCCTTGTAAAACGGCAGAACTACGTGCCAGTTTTTAGAAATGTGCGCGGGCCTGGCGAAGACAGTCGTAACGAGACCAAACTCTGCTCGGAAACGAACAAACAACGAGAGATCACGCTTCGAGGAAGCCTGGTCTACGATTCGAAGATGCGTTTGACGTCACGCCTCTATTTATTCCGTTTCAGCGTTGAAACTGCTCGAGAGTTTAGCTAAAATAAATTTCCTCTCCGTCAAAATCAATATAGCCGCTGAACCGACTTCAAGCATCACTCGCATCCTGGAATCAACATCAGGTAGCTCATCGATTGAACTCACTTCGCGCTCAGCTTTGAACGAAGAGTTCACTTCATTGATCGAGAGGCAGTGCCCAGTTTTGTGAGTGTTTAAGGTAGTTAAGCATCGCACTCGCCTTTTTGTTGGACTTGAACACGTTACACTTGAACACAGACGTCCCTCCCTCGCGTGAGATGAATGAGAAAATTTTGAGATCCTGGGAATCGTGTGAAACATAGAATATCCGATAGATCGGATGATTCAGCACGATATTGGCGTTCTCATCCCACTCCCAGAAGTCTTTCTGAAGATCGGGAGAAAGTATTTTATTAGAGTACAGAATCCGAAGAGAACTTTTCAACTCGAAGATGTACGGGAAGCCTACCTGACTATTCCTGTTGCGACGTATGACGACTTTGATCCCATCAACTGACACGGTTAGAGTGACTTTTTTCTTTTTCGACGCCCGGGCTTTGAACTCATTCTGCAAAGAAGAGAAGTTAGTCAGCTCTGCGCGCTCCTCGTTTCTCCGGACTTTTGTATGTGCGAGTGAATTGGAATTGAGAAGGACCTACCCGGATTCGGCGCATGGCCGCGACAATTTCCACTCGGCTTGTTGGTCGTGGAACATCGAGACTGCCGATGTACTGCGGAAGAGAAAGGTAAGCCTCAACCCTCCGAGACTGCTCAAGAAGTTTGTAAACGAGGTAGAGGAGAAGCATCTCGGTTGATCTTGAATCGGTCGATTCTTCATAGGAATTTCTCTCATCGTTTGGACTCACTTTGACATTGAAAGGAATACCATGTTGGAACAAATCGTCTGAATGCAGGGGTATCCGAGTGTCAAAAACTTCATCGGCAACAAGATTGTACTGCCTCCTCGAGGGCATCACGACCAGCGGCCCCTACAAACAAGCTCTCGACCATTGCTACTCCAGCGTATCCGACCGCCACCTCCGACAAACCTGGAAGATCAAAACAGTATCGGTAACCATGCCACTCGAAGATTATCCTTAGTCCGCAACATTGTATCTCCCGAATCCAGGTCTGAACAGCGAGCCCTCAAAAGATTGAAATTGCACCGGGATACCTCAGTTTTCTCTTCATCTCTCGACGTGCGAAAGTTTCATTTTGCTCAACGATGCAGAATTTCCGGTGGAAATACAAAGCATACAATGCAGTTTGATTTGTCCGAGCACTCGAGGTTTGATTTCCCCTCAAAAACTACTTAGCTTGCTTCCTCGAGTTAGCTCTAAGGTTTTTTTCTATATCGTCGATGCCGTCAAGTTCTGCTTTTCGACCGTCAAGAACCGGATAGCAGAGATACTAATCGGAAAGCTTCATCTGAGTGAAACAGTATACCAGATCACCTTCGTGACTTGATTTTCGCTCTCGTGATCCGTTGAGCAGTAAGGTATCCGACTCATCGGCTGCTGAGTATGCGGAACTTTAACGAGAAAGATATAAAAAAAAGACGCGGACTGTCTCTCGAAAGATCGATCCGAAATGTGAGCTCTGATTCGGAGGACAAAAAACTTTGCGCTCGCTTTTGCTGTACGAACAAAGGTCTAGCGAGTGAGAGAATAGAAGCCAACAATGTCACCAAGTGGTTGCTGGTGGTGGTGGTGCGACTGCCCAGAATCGCACGGAGACCAAATGCCCCGACAACCATTCATTCTGAATCTGGTTCGAAAGTGCTCAATGCATATTTGATCCGAGTCGTTTGGGAAGCATTTTTTGAACAAATCAAATAGCCAACGGAACTCCTAGCTGCTCCGAAACTTCGATCGACTCACGAACATAGCGAGCGTGGAACCGATCGATTCATGCTCTGCTGTTAGGTCGGCGATCGGCTTCGAAGTACACAGACATAGGGTGTGGTGGCAGTGTCGTTGCGGCTGGTACGCTCGCTATCTTGACCAATCCAGAATACAATTGTGGTATGTCATCAAACGAAAACACCACTGTCATCATCTCATACAATCACAGATGCCTTCATTCTACTCCATTCAACTCAGCGATGACAGCTCTCGTTGACATTCGATGCGTGAATCTTCTCGCTTGCATCGAGTCTCACCCTTGAAACTCACCGAAAGCATGTCACAGAAAACTTTTCCGTCTGGCTCTCACCTCGGCGGCAGGATTTCCTTCCTGTGTATCGAGGCACTCTGCAACAGCGAAGAGGTCCGCGTGACGTCGAAAACAAAAAACCGACGTTCCTCCCAACAGCACAATTACATGGCCCAGGAAAATATCAAATCGCGTAACTTCGACCCAAGTTACGCCCACTGTTCTGGCGCCTCACCCTCTGTACGGCGCCGAATTATGTCCCGGCTTCGCTCCGTCACCAAAACACTTAAGAATGTTCGAGGGAGGAGAACATTTTCTTCCAGCAATCGCAACCTTTGGAGAGTTGATCTCCACGGGAACAAAAGTCTCGCTCGTTGGTCCCCGGTTCTAGCTGAAGAGTACTCTAGGGTCGAAACTCCGCTTGGGGCGCCCTCTGGCGAAGCCGAGTCCAATTCTGGAATACTTCGAACTATTCAATGCCCATGAAGCCCCTGAAATATCTCATCAAGCCATTTCTTAAATGTGAATACATCCGTTTCCATTTGCTCCTTTAGGATAAATCTCGCCGCGACTGAGATTCCACATCACTCTTTTCTTTTTCGGATGCGCCGCTGCATCTAGTCCTCACTCCCACCGGCTGGTGAAACTCGATGAGAAGAAGAGGACGAGATAACAAATCTACTTTAAAATGTCAATCAGGAGAGAATGCCAGGAACAAACCCCGGAAGACACTGAATGCTACAGAGGAAAACGATAGTGAACGGGCATGGACCGTTCGATTGGGAATTCTGCATCTAGCCTCAGCTGAAAGCAAGGCTTCGCTGTATGCAATGCATCGGCAGCAAACAATGAAAGCTAATTTTATTATTGACTCCGAGCTTGAACTCCCATTCTATGATCAATCTTCTATTTCAGATTCTATTCCTGCTCATGTCCCTGCAGTGTCTCAGACCTTTTCTACCTCGTCCCGCTCACCGTTTCGTACATTTCAAAACATGATCAATCTGAGGAGTTGCTAGCATTGCTAGCGTTCCTTTTCATTTTCCAATATAATCATTCCTCCTACATGGACGGATGAAGGGGTCACTTCTCATTCGAACCTCCTGGTAAACAAGAATTTTTCTCTGAGAAGAGGGAGGAGAGATGATTTGAGAAAGTAGAATTGCTTCATGACCAATAAGGTAATTCACGGTACATTTCGAGGCTGAGGTGAACGCCTTATATCGCTTCTGCGTCAAAGATTGCAACTCCATTCGCATGAAGATTCGGCGATAATCTTCCCCGCGTGCATAAGTGCTCGGCAATCCATCCATCTTTGTCTCCGAGATGGATGTCTCCTTCCACATTTTCATCTCCTGGCAAGTCTTCTGGGAATGGCTATCTCGAGTCAGCCGAAACGTAGTTTTTGACTGATTCTGATCGCTCTGTTCGGCGCAGATACTCGGCATGATCTATCAAAATGGAAGTCGTCAAATAAATGACCTTCCAAACAAAGTTCTCATCTTGGAGAAACTTCTTCGTTATAATAATCGGAAACGATCGATACGTCCGTTATCCGTCCGAGACGGGAGGCTGTCGGTCTAGCGCTGAATGCAGCTCGGCTATGAACCAAGAATGAAAGACTTCACCGCACATAACCCTTATTCTGTACCCTGTCGATGAAGCTGCATCGCGTCAGACCCTGTGAGGCCGGAGTTCGCCCGCCAAGAATCGGCTCCTCTCCGGCTGAATAATGCATCCATGTTGTAAGCACGTAGGGCTTGTGGCAGTCGAAACACGACGTTCGATTTGGAGGAAGTGAAAATTCAGTGTGATATTCTGACGCATTCTGCGTGGTTTTTTGAGCAACGCGAATAGCGAACTTCCAAATCCAAGATGGGAATACTAGAAAAGATTGCGGAGATCGAACGGGAGATAGGTCGAACTCAGAAAAATAAAGGTGAGTTTCAAATACGGGACAGCAAAGCAGGCGGCGTGGCTCTGACGGTTTCGCTTCTGGAATTCACATTCGCCGGGCTTTACAGCGCTGAAATATTTCTGAAGACTTCAGGGGACACATGATTCCTCAGACTGAAAAGCTTCTGAATACTGTCATGGTCCCATTCGATACCTTGCTCTGCGATCGATGCTCAAACATTTCTGTTTCTGTCCGCAGCTACTGAGTACCATCTTGGTTTGCTCAAAGCAAAATTAGCCAAATATAGAACTCAACTTATCGAAGGGAATAAAACGAAGGGAGAGAAAGGCGAAGGCTTCGATGTGATGAAAAGTGGCGATGCCCGTGTGGCTCTCATCGGATTCCCTTCGGTCGGTACGTATCAAGAGTACTCAGCAGGGATGGAGGCAACGAACACAATTCGACGAAGATTTTACACGGATAGATTTACCATCTTTGACGGCAAATAGTTTTCGTCGAGATAGCGTGATTAATGTGACGAAGTCTCAATTCTCAGGTAAATCGACGCTGCTCACAACGATCACGGAGACGAAGAGCGAGTGCGCGAGTTACGAGTTCACAACCCTGACTTGCATCCCGGGTGTAATCAAATACAATGATGCTGAGATCCAGCTGCTCGATTTACCTGGAATCATTGAAGGCGCGTCACAAGGAAAAGGTCGAGGACGTCAAGTTATTGCCGTCGCTCGCACTGCGGATCTGGTCATTATAATGTTGGATGCCACGAAAGCGGAGGTGCATCGACAGTTGCTCGAAGCCGAGCTCGAAGCGGTCGGCATACGTCTGAACAAAAGGAAACCGAACATCTATTTCAAAGTAAGTAACTCATCATGATAGAACAGAAGAATCTATCGGATCTATCGCGCATTTTTGAGTCTTGATGAAGGATGTTCGAATTCGGTTCTGTATGGAGACTCCCTCGAGCTAATAGATGATTCTTATCCAAATTTAGGAAAAGAAAGGAGGAGGTCTCTCAATCAATGCGACCTGTACATTGACGAAATGCGACGAGAAGATGGTTCAAACGATTCTGCATGAATATAAGATTTTCAACGCCGAAGTTCTGTTCCGAGAAGATGCCACTGCCGACGATTTGATCGACGTCATTCAGGGCAATCGAGTGTATCTGCCATGTCTGTATGTCTACAACAAAATCGATCAAGTCTCTCTCGAGGAAGTGGACAGATTAGCACGGCAACCCGACTCGGTCGTTGTGAGGTGACTGACTCGAGCTTAATTTGAGAAAACATATAATTCAGAAGATTCTCAACGATCCAGGCTCCGAATCGGTCGACCACAGCAAATATTTGATCATAGCAACCACGTTCGCTTCAATTTCGATACAATTTCAAACGTTCGAAACAAGTCGGACGATATGATTCGGGAGCCGATCTCGTTGATGTTGTGGTTCCTCAACGTCATGTATAAATCCAACGTGTGTTGCAGTTGTCATTGGCAGTTGAATCTGGACTATCTCAAGGAGCGAATTTGGGATAAACTCGCTCTGATCAGCATCTACACCAAGAAACGAGGTCAAGCGCCAGACCTGGGAGACGGAATCATTCTCCGCAGAAATGCTTCCATTGAGCATGTTTGCCATTCAGTTCACCGGAACTTCGTCAGTGAATTCAAGTACGCGCTCGTTTGGGTGAGTGTTTCTCGCAATCATCTTCTGAAGAACGAAAACCGTTTTTCAGAACTGATGAACCATCAGAACATCGTGAATTCAATGAGAGAAAAACTCTTTGACTTTCAGGGAACCAGTACGAAGTACAGTCCTCAACGCGTCGGACTGAGTCATGTGGTGCATAATGAAGATGTTGTACAGCTTGTAAAGAAATAAAGGATTCCTGTTCATCGTTAATCAGATTGCTGGTCTTCCACGATGTTGCTTCTCTTTTCACTAATCACTGTAATCAAACGTTCACTGACCCGGAGATATGGCATGAGTTTTCAAATTATGGAAGATTTATAGATCCTCGTATCGGAAACGATTGAATCTGAAGGATTCTCTGGACAGAGTTCGGAAGATATATCACGATTTGGGAGACTGTTCTGGATCCCTTCCAAGCCGACCTTGTAGCGCAACGAAGCGCCCTCTGAGAATTTCCCCGAATGACGGGTCCGTTATCCATCTTCGCGAACTTTATCTTATTCTGAACTTTGAAACTCAAGTTTCCTCTTCGATTTCCGATCTGTCGAAGAGCTTTCATCGCTGACGGCTGACGGCTCCGTTCGGTGTGATCGTGATCATCTGGCGCATTCTCGCGACCGTACTCGGAACTCTCTCCACGAAGACAACGCTCTCCATGAATTGGTTTCTGCTGACGCTGAAGATCCAGAGAGGCAGCGGAGGGCTTTACAGAGCTCGAACGCTGCGCAGTGAGGCCCCCCAGCGAGATGGTTTGAGGACAGAACTCAGAATGAGAGTTTCAGCACTTCGTAACCGTGCGGCAGAGAAGAACTCCCGCTGCTTGAGTGAACCGACGTCCAACCGAATCCACTCGTGTGCAGGCTTCGCGCCGCGACAATGAGAACATCGCTGCTTGTTACCGGTGAGCCCGATCGAGAGCCAATGACTCAACTCGGATCAAGATCCCATTAGTTTCAGTGAAGTGTTGTACTCGCGAAGTTCGAGCGTGACCACAACGGAGATACCATGCTCTTGAAGCGCGACATCAATGAACGCTGACTCCAGCCATCGATTTCGAGATCGCGAAGGTAGACGCAAGCGTCTAGCATTGGTTTCCTATGATCGTTTCACATGCAGGGACCGCGGAGTCGGCTATTGGCTCTCTCATGTCTGGCGTATCGAATTACACTTGCGTTCGTTCATCCCGCTACTCTGTGCCTTGTGAGCCAGACAAACGTTGAGACGTTGTTCTTCTGTCACCGAAAGCAGAAAAACACCCTTCCGCCTGAATTTCACGGAATTCCTCCCTGGTTGTCTTGATAAGTTTGCGATAACGATCCGATTCATGCTTTTCCGTCCCCTGATTTCTGTCATTGCATGAAAGTGAAACAAATGAAACAGCGGCAGTCTAGAGCTATGTTTGAATTTTTATTGATGGTCGATCAGTATTGACAATATTCAATGGAGCTTGATTGGGTTGGATGAGAATATCAGAAACGAAGTTCGCCGAGCTGCATCGGACATGACGCTATCCGCTGATGTTCCTTTCGGTGACTAGAGCGGGAGCGGCGCAGGAAGCGCGCGCAACGCCACAAACCGATGAACTCGTTTGTCTCCTTTGAATAGAGTTCCAACTCAGACCGGACACCCGGGTGATCTCTGCTCCTGCAGATAGCCAACGGCGAGCCGTACGTGCCCAGTAATAAGTGATCGTCCTGTTCTAGTTACTTCTTCTTGGCGGCCTTCTCGGCGGCCTTGGTAACTTTACCGTGGGTGATTTCTTTCGGCTTGACTGCTTTGATGACGCCGACGGCGACAGTTTGCCTCATGTCACGCACAGCGAAGCGACCGAGAGGCGGGTACTCTGCGAAAGTCTCGACGCACATCGGCTTCTGAGGGATCAGATCGACAATGGCGGCGTCACCGGATTTCACAAATTTGGGGTTGTCCTCGAGTTTCTTTCCAGAGCGACGATCGATTTTCTCTCGGATCTCCTTGAATCGGCAGGCGATGTGTGCGGTGTGGCAGTCGAGCACGGGCGAATAACCGTTCTGGATCTGACCAGGATGGTTGAGGACGATGACCTGAGGGGGAAAGCAGAAAACATTTGACTATGAAAACGAGTTTGGAAACGTGACATTTCTGATGATATTTGCGCTCACTTGAAAATATGGAAGCTTCGGTTTTGCATGAGATCGGAGCGTTCCGTGAAGACTTACCTGGGCAGCGAATTCCTCGGTCTCCCGAGGAGGATGATCCTTGGAATCTCCGCAGACGTATCCACGCTTAAGTTCCTTGACGGAGACGTTCTTCACGTTGAAGCCAACGTTGTCCCCAGGAACGGCTTCGGGCAGGGATTCGTGATGCATTTCCACGGACTTCACTTCGGTAGTGATGTGAGCCGGAGCGAAGGTGACCACCATGCCGGGTTTGAGAACTCCGGTTTCAACACGGCCCACAGGAACTGTTCCGATTCCTCCGATCTTGTAAACGTCCTGCAGAGGCAGACGGAGAGGCTTGTCGGTGGGCCTGGTAGGCGGTTCCATGACATCGAGAGCCTGGAGGAGGGTTTTGCCCTCGAATTTCTGGCCCTGACGCTCGATGGTCCATCCCTTGTACCAGGTCATGTTTGGCGAAGGTTCCAGCATGTTGTCTCCACACCATCCCGAAATGGGCACGAATGGCACGGTCGCGGGGTTGTAACCGATCTTCTTGATGTAAGAGGACACTTCCTTCTTGATTTCCTCGAAGCGAGGCTCTGAGTACGGGGGCTCGGAAGTGTCCATCTTGTTGACACCGACAATCATTTGCTTCACTCCGAGAGTGTACGCGAGCAGAGCGTGTTCACGCGTTTGTCCATTCTTGGAAATGCCGGCTTCGAACTCGCCGGTTCCGGCAGGGCAGATGAGAATAGCGCAGTCGGCCTGAGAAGTTCCCGTGATCATGTTCTTGATGAAATCACGATGACCGGGAGCGTCGATGACAGTGACGTAATACTTTGGCGTCTCGAACTTCCAGAGCGTGATATCGATTGTGATACCACGTTCACGCTCGGCCTTCAGCTTGTCCAGGACCCAGGCGTATTTGAAGGATCCTTTGCCCATCTCCTGGGCCTCCTTCTCGAACTTCTCGATGGTTCGTTTATCGATGCCACCGCACTTGTAGATCAGATGGCCGGTGGTTGTCGACTTTCCGGAGTCGACATGGCCAATGACCACGATATTGATATGAGTTTTCTCCTGTGAAAGATGCAAGAATGAGTTTTAATCCTCTGATGTGTGTGTTACGTCGACCCGCCGCGATCTTCCATCGAAACTCTGCTGTCTTTTGGGCACTATTCCTCGAAGGCCGCAGCAGCAATGTGCCCAGAGCGGAAGCGCCCAGATGTAATCGACCTTTTCGTTTTGTCGAACTTCCCTCCTTTTCCAATAATTTTCAACTTTCATTCCATGTCAGCTGAAGGCTCCTAGTTCACCTATCTCTTGGATGAGCCTCGAATCGTTGGAGTCGTCCGCTGAACAATATGTGTGCTTTAGTCACGTGTGCTATTCCTGTAGTGAGGTTGAAGACACCTTGAGCCATGAGTCAGTGATGAGCCAACGGGAGGGAAGAATGCCCGAACATGTGTGAACACGCTCGATGAGTTGGAATCGGTTTGATCCTCGAACTCATGGGTCGTAAGTGGCGTTTCACGAGGGATTCGATGCCCCCTAGCTCCAAACGGACGCGTGAGTGTAGTTTTTCCGCTGGGATGGAGTGATCGAGCTTTCTCAAATGAGCTCGTCGAATACCTAGGAACGTGATCTCGACGACCACTTGGGAAAGTGAGCTTTCAGGAGGAGCATCTACCGCGGTATCTGATGCTTTATAGCTCATCGTCACCTCGCGATATGAGTGTGGAGTCGCAACTTGTATTCTGACCTTGAAATCCCCGTGATCATTAGAGATTGTTGAAATGGCACAAGATAAAGTACCATTGGACGGTTCCTCAGGTGATTAACTTTAAAAAAACTGCAATACTGACTCGGGAATTCTCCGAGCGTCACACCCTCCACGTGGCGAGCATATTTCATGCGAACGATCGGCTTTCAGGGCGGAATTCCGGCTCTGTCCTTGAATCGTCGGATAATAGAGAAACACCAGAAGAATCCGGGACAGGGAGAGTCCTGGAACAGTCTCTTTCTCTGCTTAATCGTCGAGTTCGAGCATTGCACGCCGGGCCGCCATCTTGGCCGGCATCCGGGGCCTCATCGCAAAATTGCATGAGGGGAATTCAGGGAAAAAAAACAGCGAACTTCTCGGACACAGACTCTACGAGGACGGCTGCCGCCATGAACTGAAAACTCCCGCTGAGGGATCCGGTGATAAACTTGCCTTGCCCATTGCGAACGACGGTTGATATCACCCGCACGCGAAGCCTAAGACGAAAAGGCCGCAACTCTCGGTTTCCGTGGAGACTTAGGTCTTCGACGCAGGCGCCCTCTGAGCCCTTTCGCTTCGCTGGCCTCAGCGAGGGTCTCGGGCCAAAACCTCTCCTCCGTCGAAGCCTGGCCGCGGTCATCGCCTCTATGACGTAACCGAGTATTTCCAAGCTGCAATACAACTCTCGAACTCTGTAAGAAAAAATGTTCGAGGTTGCGGAATTCACAAAACCTCATTTCCGTATCGATGAGACGGAATGGTGTTCGAATCAATGATCATCAGCGTAGTTCGAGTACCTCTGAAATATACTACTTGACAAATTCTGGGTAATACAATTTTGGAATATGATGTCACGGCGGTTTGAGGACGGCTGTCACGAACTGATTCTTGGTCCCGATTTGTTCCTTCGTCACCGCCCTTGTTCTGCCCCCGACCGTGGTTCAGGCACTTGATCGTCCGAGAAATTTAGCCTTTCACCTCCGCTCCTCGAAGTCACCGACTTTTCTGAAGCGAAGTTACCGTTTACATTAAGCTTGAAAACGCGCTTGAAACACGCGCGAATGTAGCGTCAGAGCTGACCAAGACGATGCTAGCTACTCGGCCATACCGTTGCCTAGTTCCCATCCAGTTTCGGTTGTCGCTGAAAGAAGGAGTCAGCATCGGTATCCCGTGCTCCTGTAATAACTGAGATATTATCCGTAGTGCAACTCTGTCTGCTGCGCTCAGCGCAGGCCGGACTTTTTTGTCGAGGGTCTGTATGCTTCGACAATTTGGACGACTTATCGGATTTCAACAGCCAGCGTGACGAGTCCACCGAGCCGGCTGAGAAAGTCTGCTACAATGACTTGGGCTGTTTTGACACAAAAGATGGCCCACTCGCGTTCCTCCACACTTTACCAGACACACCGTCATGGATCAACGCCTCTTTCACCCTTTTCTCGAAAGAAATGTGAGCAGGCAATTTCATTCCATCTCAACATTCATGAGTAATCTTTTCGTTATTGACAACACGGCTCTCCTTGCATCATGAAAACTTCGAAAACACAGACATTCCTTCGCAGGCCAAACGGCACAGAAGTGAACTACAAGAATCCTGCGACGTTTCTGAAACTCTCATTCCTTCACGTGCGACCTGAGTGGCTGACCATCATCGTTCACGGTTTCGGGAGTGGACCCGGAGCCGATTGGCTCTACCGGCTGAAGGAAATCGTTTTCAATGACGTGAGTTTCGAGATACTGAAGTCATCTCAGGGTGTTCACTGATCGTTCTCATCAGTCGCCGGATTCTGATTGAGAAACTGACTTCCGTTCTGTTCCATGAACCAGATCGGCGGCTACGTAATGATTGTCGATTGGTCAAAGGGCGCCGAATTCCCCCATTACTACAAGGCTGCTGCGAATATGGAGCTCGTTGGGAGGATGCTGGCGCGTCTAATGCACAGGTTGGAAGCATTGTTCAAAACCGAAGCGCCATCAGTCAATCAGCGATGAAATCACCGGCTTGACTCGGAATCATCTCGATTCACTTGCAGATTGCTCCTCAGCTACTCGTCTGGTCTGAGTGCATCCAGAGTACACTTCATCGGACATAGTTTGGGTGCCCAGATGGGTCATTTCTTCTCTTCGTTTCTTCACGAGATTTCAGGACTGAAACCCGCGAGGATCACAGGTAAAAACACCGAGAATCGGGAGAAATTATCCATTTCTGGAAGCTTTGCGATAAAATTCATCTAAATGAGGCTGACTGACATGGAAAAAACTGATTCTGATGATCGTTTGAAGTTCCGTAAGCTTGAGAAACATTTCGAGCGTTCCGTATGCACTTCGACCCTGAGCAAACATAGTTCTAAACTCTACTCTATGCGGAAAGCCCTTTCAACCTTTAAGCAATGCTTCAGTGCCAAGGCGATTCTCGGCGAAACATCCCGTCCGCGCGACCCTAAGGTTTTACCCTGCGAGCCATCAAGTCATTGCACTGCATCGAAGGCTCACAGTATCACTTGTCTCTTTGCACCGGGTTGTGCCCTCGTTGGTCATGGGTAAACGAAATGAAGACCGTATAGTTAAATAAGAAGCAAAGTTCTGCGGGGGAGGCAAAATGAAAAAGGGGTCGACGAACTCTTCCTCTCTCTTTTTTTCATGGGGGATCTCAGCGCACAGGACTTCCATCGTCGAAATCAGAGTTCATCGAGAAATGAAGAATACTCCAAAGAGAGCAATTCGGGCCATTAAGAAGAGAATCCGTTCGACAGATGATGCCGTATTTATTTATTGTTGGTTGCAAACCGAGAAAATGCGTTGTTCAGAGCTCGTGGTCAGAGATCAGCTGTTGCGTTCAGACATTAAATAGAAACAGGTTGCCATCAGCTGAGGCGGTGACCCGGGCTCGAGGTCAGACTGAACAGGAAATCTAATCAGCACGCTTTCTTCCTGAATCGGGTTGGAGGGCTAATAAGGAACATCACTTAGAAAAAAAATATTCGTCAGGGGCAACATCATGTCATGAATTTGTTTTCTCTCCCGCAGCGCTAGATCCAGCAGGTCCGAAATTCGAGTCGAACGGTGTTTTTGTGAATCGCAACGATGCCGATTTCGTTGAAGGTCTTCATACGTCGGGTGGGGGATCTATCGTCGCGGGTGAACTTGGAATGATCGAACCCTTTGGACACGTTGACTTCTACCCGAACGGGGGTCAGAGACAGCCGGGATGTTCGTCTTTCAGTAAGTCGACCACCTTACTCCTAAACGCAAACCACAGACTTCTGATATTGTCGAAAAAAAATGTCAAAAGCGGGGCGGTACTCACGCGACTCGATTCTTCTCCTTTCTAGATTATGGATGCAGCCACACGCGCGCACACGAGCTCTACATTGAATCGCGCAGTCAATCGAAATGTCGCTTCATTTCCTACCCTTGCGCTGGCGGTCTAGCTCATTATGTACGGAAGAAATGCATCCCAGAGCACGACAAATGGAGCGAGCTTGGATTGAATACCATGCAGACTCCTGGAAGAGGGGTTCAGTTTTTCGAGACGAACGGAAAAAGTCCTTTCTGTGAAGACCAAGTCAAATGTCATGGTCTGGCATCACCGACGGCGACTTTCTAGTGAGCTCCAGACTTCAATGTAGATAATACGATTCTTCATCGGTCTTCTGAAATTGTATAGAAAATTGGAAACATGCAAATAAATGTGTAAAAATTAATATCCATGGCATTCAAAGAAGCGTCAATGTTTTTCTTATACTTTCCGTGCATCATTATCTCCGCATGACCCGGCACAAGGAGAAGGGAATGAACCTGCACTCGGAACGATGCTCGTCATTGAATGGACACCTGGACTTCTCGAATCGCACTTGACTCGCCACATCTCAAACAATCTCAAGCTTTTTTTGGTCAATCCGATGGGGCGACTTTTTGCCTCGATTCATGCAAAGGTCGAAGGGCATCGATGAATCTTCGTATGTTTCGGTCCTGCGAACAATCAAGATCGGCTGAAATTCAAATTGAAAGTCTTGAAGAACTCGCGCCGCCGGACTCGATAAGCCTGGAATTGATTGATTCTCTTATACTAAGGTCGAGTAGAATGAGCACAGGTTGAGCGTTTTGCTTGCAGGACTCCGATGGAGTGTCGTTCAAAAGCTTTTAAGCTTGCTTCTGCGGCCTCTAGCAAAGATTCCAAAGCGGAATTTTACATAGTTTGGGTTTTTCTGAAAATCGATGGAAATCCGATCATCGGTCCTTCAAGCATCCCCAAGCAAAAATCGGAAATTCACTTCTGGCAACCGGAACGATTCCTAAGCAAGAAATTACCTGTGAGGAGCTTGCGTCCAAGAACAATGTTGAGCTATCTTGAGAGAGATCAAACTTTTAGGAAAATTAAATCGAATTCTGTCTCTTGTATATTGATTCCAATCGATATCCGTTGATGCTTATCTGATTCGTATGAAAGCGTCGAAGCATCTGAAATGGCTAAGTGAGTACATTCGACTTCTCGGGTCGATCATACCTAGGCCATAAGGGGTTATTCATTTATAAGGAGTGATTGGATGAAGCTCGGCAAAAAGAAAAGACATCTACGTTGATTCTGACGTAGAGCGCTCGCACTTTTATTCTCGACGAAAGCGTAGTCATCATGCCTGAGAGGGTCTGGATCATAGAAACATCAAGATCAAGAGAGAAAAGTAACTTTTTTTGTACACGGTCTTCTCGGTCATCTTCAAACAGTCGGATTTCCCTAGATAATGGGGGGAAGAACGGGAAATTCATTCGCCCTTTCAACTCCGCTCTATCGACTCCGCGGAAATCACAGTGCTTTGCTTCTTGGACCTTTAATGACTCGGAGCGCTCTCTTGGCTGCTGTGCACTTGGCTATGCGCTTGTTCCGTCCGATTCCGATGAAACTTCCTTTGCCGAAAACTTCGACTTTTACTCGGATTTTTCCATTTAAAGTAAGTTCGGCTTTCTCGAATTTTGCTGTTTGTGGCTCCAATTCGAGCAGTTCTCGAATCGGTGACTTCGGCACGTGTTTCGAGAAGTATTCAATCTCCGGCTTCATCATCGCAAGGTAGACGTTCCAGGTGGTGTCGAGAGACATTCCAGAGTCCAGATAAATCGCCCCAGCGACCGACTCGAATATATCTCCGAGTGCTTTGGGGACTTCGATTTCTTCGGCTTCCTCACATTCGTCCTCTCCGAGATAGTATTTCTCGAAGTACTGTTTCCCTGTCAGATGTTTCTTCGTGCTGACAAAGCGATGAATCAATTTGAAGAGACGCGGTGAAAGGTTCAAGAAGTATTTGTGGAACTCGTACTTTACGGCCAGCGCAGCAAAGAATGTGTTGTTCACCAAGGCTGATCTGAGGTCGGTCAGAGCGCCAGGACTATGTTGTTTCACCGGATCTTCGTACAGATATCGAGTGATGAGGTAATCCAGCACCGCGTCTCCCAGGAATTCAAGTCGCTGGTAGCAATCGGTCAACGTGTTGTAATGGTAGGACGCGTGAGTGAACGCTTGCAGGAGGAATCCTTTGTTCTTGAAGTGGTAGCCGATCTTCTCCTCGAAACTCACGTGGCCGTGCAGTAATTGCCGTAGAATCCGTTCGTCGTAAGTCTGTGGCAAAGGGGAAGGGGGAAGGGAGAAGCCGTCGCAGTCCACCGGCAACACCCTAAGTCCGAACCATGTCATACACTTGAGTGTGTTGCGTCGGCCACAGGACACGAGATAGGCTCCTATGAGAGCTTCTAGACAATCTGCGATACTTTTGTCTGGTATTGAATGGTGCGTGAGTAAACTGTATGGAACAAACTCGTCCTCGCCTCCTTCGTCGCCTTCTTTGAAATGACTTATGTTGCAATGACTATTTGGGATTTTCGAATCCAGAACGGCCTTCTCGAGGCCCTCCGGTATGCAGAAACCAGGAGCCAGCCAGTTGTCACTCGGCTCGAATTTCGTCGCCACCATCAAGGAGCCAAGACCCAACTCTTTTCCAAGTCGATACAAATTCACGTTCGAGATCTGTTTGCTCCTCAGGAAGCTGAGTTTCCCCTCATGCACACCGGGATATGTGCAATATAGGTAATTCGTGATTGCGTACTTCAAAAACGAGTCTCCAACAGTTTCGAGTCGTTCCAGGTTGATACCGTCGTTTGCGTTCGACATTGTCAGCGCCTGTAGCAGAATCGCAGGACTGGGACCGCAGCTGTCGTTGTCATCGTCGTCAAATTTGATTCGGATTTCAGCGGGGAGTTCTTCCATCTCTTCGCGACCCTGCATGAGCTCTCCAAAAACGACGTCGCTGCTGACGTAATGTTCCTCTATGAGATCCTGGTCTTCAGCGTCGAGTTCTGAGGCCGCTTCCATGTAATTGAGAGCGCTTTTCAACTTTGGAAACTTGCTCATGTCCACTCCCATGCGACCGCCCTTGCAAACTCGGAATTGGAGACCCAGCAGATCGTCGCAAACTTCATCGGCGTCCGAATAGACGCCTTCGAGTATCTTCGATTGTTGAATGGCGCTGCACGGAGAAAGCCATAGGGAATTGTGCTCGACCTCCTCTTTGTCACCTCTCTCTTCAAAAACCATTTCTTCGACGTCTCTCATATCCTCGAGAAGACTTCCCTCGTCGCCGCTATCGTCCACACTTTCTCCGATCTGAAGCGGCAAAGCAGCCGACAGTTTGTTGATGTCGACGCCTTCTCCTGAGATCCAGTTCAGACCCTGCATGCTTATGTTGACCATTTCCGACTCACCCATCATCTGCCAATCGCTTTCCTCTTCGAAGTTCGATGGGCTGCCCATACGGAAACTGACCTCTTCCATCCCGGGAATGGGTTTCCAATCGAATTTCGGTTTGTGGAAATCGATGTCGCGGAGTTCCGCCTCCAGAAGCTCCTCATCGTTGGGAATCGTGACTTTAGAGGGGTCGAACGTGTCGATGACGAGCTGCCCGTCGGGAGTCAACTCTACGCCGCCTTTCCGCAAACCTCCGAGATAGGCTTTCCGTATCTCTGCGACACGTTCTTCGTTCACCGGTTCTTTCTTGGTCACAGGGACGTTCTGCTTCATCAGGGCGTTCTCTTTCAGCACTTCGGTCAGCGTCCAACCGAAAGTGAGTATTTTCCATTTGAAGTCCTCGGGAAGTTCGGATTTACCAACACCGCAAGCGCTGACGATGCGCAAGCGGATGCTGTCCGCCAGAAGCAGATGGTTCATCCTGTACAGGATGCACGGAAGGCAGACGACCTTCCTCCACAACGAAGCGGGAAAAGGGTGAATCAGACATAGCTCGGGGACTAGAATCTGTTTCTGTTGGAGGTTATCCCTCTTGGCTTTCCGCGACTCTTCACTGCTCGTCGGCAAACTGACTCCTTTGCGATTGACGTACCTGGGTGTGAGGAGGTTCAAGCGTGCCGACGTGTGATCGACGTCGAGAAGTGGTTGAGATTTGTTGCATATATTAATGTTGTACTTGTGACGATAGTAGTCATCGAAAGTTTTGAAGGGAGTCGCGGGAAACTCACTCACGGGTGTGAGTTGCTCGCAAATGTTAGCCACGTAGAAAAACTGTGGTTTGTCGATATTCCTGTACCACGGCATCACCACGGCGTCGCTGAATGTTTCTCGGTCGAATTCGAAATCGAATCGCTCCTCTTCGTCGACCCTGTGTGGCTTGAATTCATCCTGATTCATGATTCTATCTACGAAAGACCATTCGACGGTGTCGTCGGTTATCGGAACAACCAAGAAACCGCACTGTGACCCCTTGAGATCGAACTTCATTGGGAACTTCTCCAAACGCAGAACATCACGGAAAACGTAGGTATGGAAGAATTCAGCCTTTTTCTTCTGATCTTCTGTCAAAGAGAGAGCAGAGCTCAGTACTTCAATGTCAACCATCACCTCTCCCGACCTGGTGTAGATGGGGAACGGGCAGAGTGGAGCTACTCTCGTTCCAGAAATGAAACCGAAGCCTCGCGGAGAGTCTGCCGGATCGTAAATGGTTCGAGCTCGCGAGTTCTGCTCTTCCGGAATGGCACAGAGGAGCTTCATGGAAAACTTATAAAGGAAGAAGGATTCTGTTTCCAGTGTTCCTTTGAATGGCGCGGCCACGCTCTTATGGTAGTATTGGCGTCGTTTCGTCGTCCCCGGTCGAGCAGCACCTTGAGCTACTGCTTCGTCCAGGGGCACCACTTGATCTTCTACCTTTGCTTTCAGCGAATCTTTGCCGTACGGAGAAAGGTGATCGTCTATTTCTCCTCGTTTGTGTAGACGTTCTAAGGCCTGAAGTGAGACGGCTTGCTTGGCGAGCACGGGCGTCGCCATCGGTTCGCCGACGAGTTCTTCTTTCAGAGGACTGTTGATCGGCAAACGTAGAGTGCACTGGTATCTGCCATCGTCAAGTTTGTTAATCCGGAAAACCGGTGCGAGCTTCGTCAGTGTGTCGGAGGGCAACCGGAGGCAGTAGCGATTGATGATTGCGATCGAATTGCTCAAGGTCGCAACGAGGCAGTCCCCGCTTGAAGGGCGATAGGAACGCTCTACGTCGGTTGGAGATGCTCCTTCGTCTCCTTCGGTCGTTAAATCGTCCTGGTGACTCCGTTCTAACAGCAGTCCTTCCATCTTCCGGTAATCACTGAACAAATGAGTAAATTTGGCAGTCTCATACTGCGAAAGCATGATGAAGAAACGCGCACATTTTGATGACGCTTTTGCCTTTGCTTTACATACGATGTAGCTCTTGTAGCTCTCGGGGGGATCGAACCTCACCACGAGGTTGCAGTGTGGCAGTTCTAAAGTGTCTTCTGTTGCGGTTGTTGTGATGAGGAGGTTGTAGTCCCGGTATCGGAATTTCTGGAGAACTTCCTCCTGTCTGGTGAGACCCGCAGCAACAAGTTCGGGATCGTCCCCATCCAGAGTCGTCTGTCCGATGATGAAGTTGGATTTCACGAAACCCAGAGACGGAACGGTTTTCGAAACCGCCTCGAGCCATCGGTTGACGACCAGAGCGGTGATGCGATGGCGCACGATGACCAAGCCACAAAGAGCAGAGGGGTCTTCGTGCCATGGAACACAGTGTGGTTTTGACTTTTTGCCGTCTTCGGCGGCCTGGGAGATTATCTTTGGCTTCGTATACAACAAAATCGCATCCATCATATTCACCAACTTATCTGGATGTGCCGCGTTCTTCTCGTTAGGATCACACTTCAAAGAGTCCGCCAGAAGGCGGCACAGTTCGAGAAGTTGCTGTAGGAATGTATAAACAATCTGCAGTGTAGTCTTCGAAATCTGAATGTCTGTCAAGTACTCCAGATTGTCGATCGAGCGAGACACCTCTCCGATGAATTCTTGAGCAGCTTCCGCGGCACACCAGGGCCCGAGTGTGAGGAATACGTAGGCCAACTCCATCGGGTATCTCATTGCTTCTTGGATGACTTCAGAGTAGTTTCCTTTGAGCTTGAGAGACATTTCGAGAAATTTCAGATTGCTTTCAATCAAGTCGAGAACGGTTTTGTATTCGGGATTCCTATCATCGTAGTATATGCCGTACTCGAGCACTTTCTCCTCTGGCTTGGGTCCATACTTGGAGAGCACGGTGAGATCGTTACAAACGCTGGCTCGCGCTTTCCAATACTTTTCGAGGTTCTGTATCCGAGAACGTGCCGTCTCGGCACTGCCGACTCCGGTGAGAGCGTTCGTTAATCCGACGACGCGAAGCTGAGCAGCGGCAATCAACGCCAACAAATTCGTTGATCCAATGACATCGCTCTCGACGTAGGTTTCGCATCGATCGACGAGCACCACACAAAACTTAAAACCGAATTCACGCAGGACAGAGATCGCCGTCGGAACCGTGATTATGACGGAAGCAGTACCGAGTCGGCGTTCGAGATCTTCATCGATATCTAAATCCGGATCAAGGACCACGCAAGGAAGGTCGGTGTAGTCGTCCAGCCACTGGAATGTCGAGTACATGTCCACATTCGAAATGCACACGACGAGCATCTTCTCGACTGGAATCACAGAAGAGGAGAAAGCGTCAGATCATGCGTCGATATCATTATTCAAGAGATACTCCTCACAACATCTATCTCCGATATAAAAACTCTACGGAGCGAAAAACGTAACTCGAACGAAGGAAGAGAATGGGGAAAATCTGTAATGGAATATCCGAACTGCTGTTCTTAGACTGTGGACTCACCGGAGGGCGAGGCATTTCGCAACCAGTACCCGTTCTCTTTGGCGAAATTAACAATGAAGAAAGGTTTGTCTTGAACACCGATGAAAATCACTTTGTTTGCCCCACGTTTTGCCTCTGCAAGTAGTTCCACTTGGAATTCCGCCGGAGTGAAGTGTTTCTTCTGCGCGTTCTCCAGAAGAACGTTCTGTCGGGCTCTGATCTGGGCTGGCGCCGGTTTCTTCGACGCCGGGAATTTGGGGTTTCTGAAATAGAGTTGGGAGAACACCCGTTAGATCGTCGGCTGGACATCCTTCAGCGTAGAAGGGAGTTCATAGAGTATGCGGACGGAGGAACAGCAAACCGATTCTTGCGCGCAGTTTTTTCAGTGTATGCAATTCAAAGAACGAAACCTACCGAGGCATCTGCTCGACTTCGAGAAGACAATCGAGAGGAATCAAGAGGATTTAATTTAACGAAATCGATAGTTGCACTCGAACAGCTCAAAGCGCATCGCTCACAGTTGTCGAACCATGTCGTCGGAACCACCACGGGTGACAACGAATTTCGAGGTTAGGGAAATAAGAAGTTTCTCTCCTCTGAACTTCTTCTGTGAGAAGCCCGTCGTCCGTATCATCGTAGCGATCTCAACAATAAACACATCTCTCGCATTCTATGCAATGCGTTCATCATGCCCAGCCTCTATTTGCTTCTCGGATCCTGTGTGTCCAACCACTTTGAGCATCAGTTGTCTATCGACGACTCTTCTAATTTCGAACTTTCGACTAGAAGAGGTTGTGTCTCAGGTTCATATCCGCCAACTTTCAATATCTGGGCGAGTCCGATGGATTTCGCGCGGAGCAGACGAAATATTTAGCGTGTCCGAAAACAACTGCTACCTTGACTCACGAAGGGTAGTTGTTCTCAGTTGTCATTTGTCAAACACCTGAGAGCATTCCCTTCCGAGAAAATTTCAGTTCAGCTCAGCAGGGAGAGGAGAACGGAATCGGGTCCGTTAAAGTTTTCATGGGAGCTTCGATTCTTAAGTAAGACGTGAGGAAGTGCCGTCTCTCGAAGCAGTCTCGAATTTCGTCACCTCAAGTTTTCTTTCATTCTCTTCTCGACGATGAGGCTGCACTCGAAGGCTCGACCTGCGAGGACGCAGGTCGACAGGCGGGTCGGAAACTTCAGCACAATCTCGTTTCGTGAACGCTGTTACCTCTCTCGAACTGGTCGGTCAGAGGTCCCTCCCCACAAAATTGTAATGCAGGAGGCTTTGTTGCTTCCTCTTTTGAAATCATTCAATTGCATATTGTCCACCGATACTTTGTGGCCCTCGAAAGCAATCTCCTTCCTCGGAAGACAATATGAGAGGCGTTTTTGTAACGGGGCTCGGGTTTCGAAAGTTCCCGCCATGGGCCGAGCGTCGTCTGCTGGTTTGTTGTTGCCGCCACCATTTCACGCTTGTGTCTACAAATCCAAGTCCTTTTGCTGTCGGCCATTTCTTGGTGCGGGTGAGCGTGTCAGGTCAGTTTCGAAAATCTATGGAAATCCAGCTCATTTGAAAGAAATTTCCTCTGCAATATAGCGCGTTGAATTCAGACATGCTCCTGGGTGCTATCCATGTTCGCAAATGGTTGTGGGTCGAGCTGGCAACGCTGTTAGAATGTAGCGGCAATCCACATATGCGCCGAACGTGTTGTGCGAAACCCGTCGAAACAGTGATTGTTAAGGAAGGATTGGTCGAGGTAGAGGTCTGACGGCATTGTCTACATTACAGAAAACTGACCACGAGCACGGATTCAACATGTTGATGCCCAAGAAAGACATCATCGCCATCTACGATAAGCTGTTCCAGGTGAGTACAGATTTCAACTGGGCTGATGAAAGTTTATTCGGAATCGAATCTTTTCCCCGGGATCGGATCCCGGGAAGCGACGTCTACACCCTCATGCTACGCGGCAGTCTCAAACCTTCGTGTGCGCTCCCTGAGTTGTCATGTTCCGGAGTTTTCAAACCGTTGGTGCCCTTAGAACAGAATCGAAGTTTCTGACGCCGTATCATCTGGAGCTAACCCACGAGTCCGATGTTCCAAATCGGCCTTGGCGTCAAATGCTCCAAAAAAAAGAGGGGGTCCGGTGGGTTCACCGATTCTCAGTCGGTGGGCCGTTTTGACTTTCCAACAATATTATCAGAGAAATTATGTCGAATGGAGCAGTATAGTTTCGAAAACGGTTCCCTGGGGAATGTTATTCTGAGAGTTGCCGAGTTCTGAGGTTTTCGAACTGAAAGCCAGTCCAGAACGACTGCGGAGCAAACCCACGAGTCCGGTAGTTCAAACCGGCCTTGGCGTCTTGCGCTCCGAAAACAAAGGAGGCCCGGTGGGCTCACTGGTTTTCCTGCTTGTGGACCTTGTGGCTTTCCGACATCATCATCGAAATATAGGAATATTCATCCATCCACCTTGGAAAGTGTCAAGTTCCAAGCTTCCATGGAAGTCATCTCATCAATTTATTCTTTCTTCCGCAGGATGGCGTCATGGTGGCTGAGAAAGACTTCCATCTCGCATCACACCCTGAATTTGAGAACGTGCCCAACCTGCACGTGATCAAGGCCTGCCAGTCTCTCAAGAGCCGAGGCTTCGTCAACGAACAGTTCGCGTGGAGACACTACTACTGGTATTTGACGAACGAGGGAATCGAGTTCATCAGAGGTTACCTCCACGTACCTTCGGAATGCGTGCCGAACACCCTCGTCAAGAAACTCAAGGGTGAAGAAATCGGTGCCCGCCGCAGCGCCGGTCCCAAAGCTCAGGAAGGCAAGGACGACCGTGAAGCTTATCGTCACGCACAATCTGACGAAAAGAAGGATGTCGGCGCCGGAGAAAGCGAATTCCAATTCCGCGGAGGTTACGGACGAGGAAAGCCCGCTCAGTAATAATTCTTGTCCCTGGCTGAGAGGCTTTTGAAATAAAATCTGTCTCCGGGAACTTTGGTTGTCTTACTCAATTGCTCGAAAACACTGTTTTCATTCCAATGATTTGAAATCTTGCGCGATCTTCGGAGCTGTTTCCGTCGGAGCCTGAAAGATGGTCTCTGAGAGGAAACGAGAGTAACTGATGGTCGAGAACGTAAACTCAGGGTTTTATTTTGCAAAAGTTGGTTCTTTCAGTGATATAACAACGGTCTTTGGGAAACCGAGGCTTGGTCGCACCAAGGGGTTTGGATGTGGGTGAATAAGTTGCTGTGTGACTTGAGCAGGCCGACACCCGTAACCTCCATGGGTCCAGGGAATCAGAAACTGTTCCTCTCACGCCGAGTCCCACGAGTCATGAATTTCCTTGAGGGCATCGTGTGTCCGTGCACTAACGTTGAGAGGAACGAAGACTTCCGGCAATGCGTCTTGGCCGATGAACGAAAGTCCTGCCAAGCCGAGATATGTGTGCATCGGGTCTGGATTGGAAGCATCCCATTTTCCCAAGCCGCCAACCACCGGACATTGGGCTTGCAACACGAACTCGCGGACCTTTTTTCCGTTGGCGAACTGATATGCATCCAGGATGCGGAGAGTCCCTGAGAATCGTCCAGGAAAGCAAATTAGTCGCGCGAAATAAACTTGGATCGAAGTTATCGGTATTGCAAAATTACGGAAAATTTCAAAGAGGACAAACACGCGCTTACCTCCCACCCAGAAGGAGTAACAAGTGTCGACTAGTTTGTTTGGTCTCCCGTTGAATCCAGACTCTTGACGATTCAGGCACCATTCGATCAAATCAGTCTTCCTGTCTTCGATGGAATCGAGTCGACCCAGAAGGGCTAAGGACGCCACAGCGCAAAACGTCGACCCGCCGTGTGCTTCTGTCCCGGGTAGGCATCCGAAAGCTACTTCATATGTGAAGCAGGACAGAATGAAGCGTATGCAGTTGTCCACATTCATCGTCGAGAAGTCGTTCAGAAGGTAACAGATCGATACAGCACAATAGACGAACCTGGGATACGAATCAGAAACTTTGCTTGATAAAAAATCTCCTGGTGTCGTGGATCGAACCTGCAACCACTGTTTCGTTCAAGTAAAACCAACCTCAAATCTGTTTCGCCGTCGTGAAATTGTGATGCAAAACTTCCGTCTTCCAACTGAAGCCTCCTGATATCGTTCAAAATTTCCTTCCGGTGCACGCGCGAAAGATCATCTCCCAGTAATACAAGGCAACACAGAGATGTGTAGGTCATACCGAGAACAGGAACATCGTAGAAATGGGGTTCCTGGAAAGAGTTCGACCTTGAGAGCTGAGAGATCTTTTTCTGCAAGACTCTTTGTGTCGGAGATGTCATCGTCAACACCCACCGATAAGTTGCTATCTGCGACGGAAAATCCGCCAAGAAATCCTGCTGTGCTTGTTTTTGCATCGATGAATTGCAAAGAATACAACCAATCTATAAAAGCTGATTTATCTTCGGGCAATTGATCCAACAAGTCCAGACCTGAAACAGGATAGCAAGTGTGTCAGCGGGGCAAACAAATTCTCGCTTGTGGACTGCAACTCCGAACTCGAGGCCAAAAAGTACAGACGCCATCGTCTTCCACGCACTTCCCAAGTTTCGCGATCCGGTGAAGGCTTACAGGTGGTTATCAGAAACCATGAGCAATGTGTCATACGCAAGCAGAGCGATGGTTTCAGAATCGGTGAAAGAAATTGCCGGACTCACCATTCAAACAGAAGAATGCGAGCAGTGGTTTCCGGTCGAAGAAGTCCTCGCAATTACTCGGTAGGAGTTTTAAACACCGGTTAAAGAATGTGACATGTCGCGTCCGTAGCAGTTCCATACCGACTGTCAACCTCCGCGATTGCTAATCAAAAGAGTATACACCAGAAGAAGAATGGTGTTCACCGACAGATCCTTGGTTTTGAGGTTTGGACAACAAACTGTAACGTTCAGCACTCTGGATCGTCAGAGGAAAACCGTAATTTCCATTTTTAACGAAAGAACGATGAGTAATGTTTACAAATCGTCGACCGGTGGAGCTCGTGGGAGAGAGACGACGATTTGAGAGGAAGAGGCTGGATTGCAAACACACCGCTAGCAGACGCCACTTTACTGAGTTGGCTTGAAAATTTGGCGCCATCACACAACCGAACCTGACTTGAAAGGATGGTATGGTGAGCGTTCAAATTGTCAAATAGTCGGCTGTGGGGACAATAAACTTGACCGAATTTCTCGCCGATGTTTATAGGGATCACCGAGAGACTATGAGAGGCGTCGCAGATATAGCATGAGAATCCAGATATGTATGTATTTCCAAATGTAAAGTTCGCTGTGGAATGATATTCGTTTCTTATTCACTCACCTGCAGTTTCGCTGTCTTGAATATCACTTACCCGATGGTCCCGCGTGTACTAGCATATCGCTTCCTAGATCTATTGTTTGATCCAAGATCTGGGCATACCACCTGCCCGGGAAGAATCATTTCGGAGTTCATGATCTGACCACGACTCATGGAGGGTACCCATCACTTTCTCCCAAGAAAAAGATGTCCTACACGCGAATGCATAGCCGAATATCGGGCAACGGAACTCTGGAAACCTTCTTGTTTCACGATCAGCTTCAGTTAGCCGTTGTTGATCATTGTCAATTGTTGTTGATCATGAGCGTAATCGTCAGAGGCTCTGCAAATGTGACTCCTAAACCCTCATGCTATAAACTCCGTGAATCCTGATAAATGAGAATCACTTCTACTCCTGCCTTCACAGCTCATTCCGTCGGAAGATGAACCTGTGATTTATCTAAAAAAGGGTGGAAAAAGCTCTTTCGTCATAGAAAGTTGAAATGTATTCCCGATTAGCCGTTCTACATCCAACATAATGTCTCCCCGTAAATGTTCACAAAATTTCAACAAATTTCAAATGAGCTCCCATAAACAACGCATATTCCGAGGATATCTTCTCAAATGGAGTCTGAAATACATCCGTTAAACGCACAACCATGTTTTCTATCCTCCTTGATTTGTTAAAAGCTCGGAAAGTTCCCAAGGCAGCAAGAGTTCCTTACA
The DNA here is from genome assembly GCA_021527715.1 of Neoseiulus cucumeris. Classification (NCBI taxonomy): domain Eukaryota; kingdom Metazoa; phylum Arthropoda; class Arachnida; order Mesostigmata; family Phytoseiidae; genus Neoseiulus; species Neoseiulus cucumeris. The sequence goes on along the minus strand of JAJSRV010000045.1, from coordinate 680,611 downwards.
CTCAGTACACCAAATGACCGAAATCGGAACATCGAACCTCTGTGAAGATGCGACTCGTTACAGGTCGATCATGGGCCCATTGTCGAAATCGTAATTATCGTTCTTGGCCTGGCGAATCAGCGACAACGTGTCTTCGTCCATGTTTGACAGCTGTCGATTCCGAAAGGCTTCCATTTCCTTCTGATAGCGTTGTTTGTCGACCGCAGCCAATCGTTCGAAGTGTTGACGCTCCTCGGGAGACACTTGTTTCCAACGCTTGGCTATCTCCTTTGTTATGTCTGCCAGAGGTGAAGTGGAGCCACTCTGGGACATGCGACGTCGTTCTTCTTTGCAGAAGTAGAGATACGCTGTCAGAGCTCGCTTCGGGCGGTCAGGGTCTCGGCTTGACCGACGCTTCTTTGAAGACAAACGCTGATTCTGCAAGAGCAAGGAATGTTGTTGAATCTCTCGAATGAATGGCCAATGAGAGATGCGCGAAATTCGACTCGGTTAGAGACACCGTTTCAGTTGCAATAAAGGCCCCAACGTAGAACTTTTCGAGTTGATTCTCCTAAAGATGACGAATTCACCTCACCGCTTTACCTTGAATGGGAGATTCTTTCTCGAGAAGAACATTTTTTCACGACTGTCCAAAATCAGCCATCGATCCATGCACTTCGCGGTCAAATCTTCTCGAATTTTCGCGAACGAAGCTCTCGGATTTATCCGTTTGAACTCCTCTTCGACCGCGGAAATGAAGAGGTCCAAGCCGTCAAGCTTTTGGGGCGTTCGGGAATCCGCCTTCCTCATTTTCGATTTCTAGGCTTTCGTTATCTTCTAGCACCTAACGCCGCGCACTCGGAGCCGTGGTTTTTCGCCGGGAGACTCCTGTTCTGTCGTCACGGCTGCCGCAACACTGCATCTAGATTGCATTCATATCACCACGGTTTAAGATTCATCGCCCGAGGCTGATTGTTCGGAAAACAGCGGACGTGCAAAATGTGGCGCGGTTGCACTGTCATCAGTGTCAGTTGGGACCTGCACTGACATGTTTTGAGTGCCACATCCGATCGAATGCAACCACGAGCACAATGATTATTCCACCTAAGAACAAATTCAATATCTGATTCTGAATGAGCTTTCTTCTCTTGAATGAGCTTCGACAGGCAGCGATTGCATGTGCTCCACCTTCCTGTCTGATCTCGATGAGTTTCATACCCATTGGACTCGATGCCGTTTTTCGAGTGTTTTTTTCCCGATCTTTCCTTCTTCCCGTCGCCCTGAAAGTGCGCTGAAGGCGGAAACATTGATTACCGTCTTCTGTTCGTCATTTTCCAAGTCCTGTCAGGGTGCGGGAAGACAAATAACGGCGGAAAAAAGCTCTCGCGATCCGTGATGATTGCGATGGGAAGAAGGAAGAGTTCTCGTTGAGGGAAAACATTCTTGTTGGGCCGAAACGCTGGTTGACACTCTCGTTCGGAAACAATGAAACCGCGTTGTCATGGCAGTGTTGAAACCTCCGACTCCCATTTTGTCGTCGGAATCGCTTCCTAAGCCATGGTACGAGAACACTCGCTGTTGAGGAAGCTTCAATAAAACTTGAAAGAGTTCGTACAGAGTGATAACCACGACGTGAAACCTCGCTGTGAAACGCTTGAGCGGAAAGAAGTTACGGCGTTATTCTTCTTATTAAAGTTAAAAGTTATTCTTCTTATTAAGATTCTCTGATGACTATGATCATCAACTATGAGTATCGATATCGATGCTTCGTCCTTCCGGAGCGCGAGAGGCATCAGAACACATTTTCTTTTTCGCACTTTTCCACATTTCCTTCGCGTTTTCGCTCTGGTTACCGCACTGCATCGTTGGGTGTTGCTACACGTCCAAGATTGGGAGGCCTACATCGCGTTCCTAAACCCTTATATTGTGGAAACCGTTGATCGTGAGTCAGCCAGTGGGTGAGCCAGGAGGGTCCACGTCGGTCGGCGGTTTCATTCGCGGAATCCTTGATGAAATATGTGTACGCATCGGCCAACTCTTGTGAGAACGGGCACTTTATGTCTCCTAAAAACAGAGTCTTCGCATCAAGAAACCACCCAAGCGGCGCGGCGTCCCAGCTCCGAGCATACTCTCGGAACGCCCTCCAAGGCCGATGGTTTCTGTTGAGGGTTTAGGCAAACTCGCCTCCTCGTATACTCACCACGCTTCCAAGTACTTATCCAGTCGGTTATCCTCGACTCACAGAGCAGAAATCGGAATGCTTTTTCTTCGTGAAATTTTCTCGAAAGGAAATAAACGGCTCGTCGTCATATCTCATTTGCCGTCATTTGATCACGGTCTCGCTCATCTTCTCATGGCATCAGGACTTCCTATCCGCTGACAAACGCCTTATTGTCATCCTTGCGGCGTCTCAGAAGGACAATACGGAGCTATTTCCGTGGACATGCGTGGGAGAATGTATGGCTCGCTGTCTCGCTCTGTTTTTCCAAGTCCTCGAGAAGTGGACTCGGCTCTCTCTCTCATTTTTCATCCTTCTCGGACCAACTGCGAATTCAGCGAGCAGAGAAGGCGCTCGGGAAGCCGAAAGAAGACTCTGTGTGATTTCCTGATGAGATAGCGATCCGCCAATCGTGTGTAGCCGCGGATGTCGACGTCGCCATCAGCAAATCGTCCTCTCTGGCTTTGATGGTTTGTCGAATGATGATCACGTACGCCGTGATCTCGCGCCACAACCCGTCGCAAACGAAACTCGCTCTCGTGGAAGATTTCCCTCGTAGATGATGTATTCATAATTTTTTCGTCATCTCATGAATTCCATTTCCTCAGGAAACCCTCCACTGCAGCCATTTCAGGAAGTTCGCTCCAGAGAGCCATGAGTTCACTGTTCACTTCATGAGAAGCGTCTATCTATTATATGGTTATCCTTTCTTAGCTGAAAACCGAGGATTTCCTCAAAAAAGCTCAAATGTCTGACTACAGCTCAAGTCGGTGTATCGAGATCGGAATCGACGTCTCATGCAGTGTGCACAGACGAAACCGATGCTTCAAAAGAAAGCTTGGCACGCGGCCAGCGATTCTTCCGCGATTGACAGTCAATAATCATCCTGACCAATAAATCATAGAACTCTTGAGAGGAAGCTCAATCAACACAGGAACCTCTGAGACAGATTGTGGATTCAGGGAGCACAGGAGTTCGAGTTCTTGTTGTGCCTATCTTGCACTTTTCGAAGGTCATGGCAGCGAGGCTGTGAGACAATCGATCAATGTCTTCTCTGTCGAGTTGATCGCCGTATGCATCGCGAGCCTCGCGGAATGAGCTTGACGTCAGGATTTTCCAATCAAAACGATGGCCAACGAGATGACGTATTCTCTCATCAGATACAGAGTAGGCAGAGCTCTGTGAGTTGTGGCACGAGTAGTCCCAAGGAAAATGAGACCACGTTCAAGCTTGGTGAATATTTTCCACGACTACATCAATGTCGCCTCCCGGCTCCCCGAATTCTGAAGTTTGCTCTACTCACTCATTTCCGAGACATCACTTCGACAGAGAATTCTGATGCGAATAATGATAATGAGAGCTATTAGAAGGCTCGCCGGGAAGTCTGCTCACAGCGGATTGATAGCTCGCATTAACTCAAGCGAATCACCTCTGAATTTCTGACGTGCACGGCGCCGGGTCGTGACGGGAGTTCCGAACTCGAGAACAATGTCCCAAGAATCTTCGAGAGGAAAAGCTTCGAGAATGTGGAGGCTGACCGGAGGAGGCCGTCGATGAGTGGTTTATGACGACGAAAGCTCCGGAGGGCTTTTATAGTCACGGAATGAGGTCAGAGAATAGGGTGGAAAATTGGATTTTATTTTCGGAAAGCTTCGTTGAATAGAGTCCCTGGCAGCATGCACATGCAAATGCATTCTATGCTCGTGATAAGAGCACCTGGTCTGGTTGATTTTTGAGCGCGAAAACCCTATATTGGATGTTCTCTCCTCGTCTAAAGAGTGGATCGGCTCACGCATCGGACTCTGGTCGCTCTGAAAACATTGGGGGTCGGAGAAGAAAGGAAAGGCCTGGGATGAGCAAAGGGAAAGACCTGATTTCTCCGAATGGGAATCCCCTACACAAAGGAGAGAATGGGATCGCGAATTCGGCGGATTTTTCAAATTTCTCGTTGCTGAAAGGCGCAATCGGTGACTTATTTCGACCGGAGTCGTCTTGTCACATCCAGTGCACCCTCGGTCGTTTTCCCGCAGTCGTGTTCTCCCAATCAGTTTTTCCAGCTGGCGTTGATGACCGCTGATGACGGTACTCAGATACCGAATCTCATCATATCATAGCCCCCACAACTACGTACACGATTTTTCTGCAAGGCCGTCGCTCAGCTTCCACGTTCATTCACCTACAGTGGATTCCTGCCACGCCCACCAGAGCAATTCGAATACCTAATGAACGGCGCAAGAGATGGACCTGTCCAGATTGAATAAACTACTTCGACGATTTCGTTCTCGAACGATCAGGTGCACAGTTCTTGTTTCGAACTGGTGTGACTAAACGTCGTTCGACGAAAATTCCTGCTGGTTCTCGATAGATTTGAAGCCAGAGCATAGAATTTCCGGAGAGAATAATACACTTTATCTCGCTTTGGCTGTCTCACACGCGAAAATATCGGAGCAGCCATGCCTCCTGGACGTTTTCTGTTCTTCTTGTTTGTCATGACGAGGCTTGCCCTGAGGGCGTCTTGTCAACGCCAACAACAACAACAACAAAAGCCGATACGTTCGTTCCGTGGAAGGCCATCTCGATGTTTCTTCGCTAATCTGGTCTGGCTCATACATATGATGACAGACTTTCGCCCCGCTGAGAGCTCATGTCGATGGAATAAGGTGTTGCCAGGTGTGCTTCTTGTTGCCAGGGAGAAAATTGCGAGTCGTCCGTCGAACATTCGGGCTCAGCCTCCGTCGTCCGGACAGGAGCTCGATCGAAACCTCGATTGCGAAAGAATCAGAAATTTTAAAAATGTGCACGGAAATCGAACTAATATGTGAGTGATTTCTGTTTTTATGGAGTCGGGTGGATATCTGCCACTGTCCGTCTCAGAGTGGAATTCGGGGATCGGATGCTAATTCGCATCTGGACGGGACTGAGCGTTTGTCTCCTTCTTGGCGGATGGAGAATGAAGGCGGCACCGTCGTCCGACGCATCTTCTCGCTGGAATCATGGAGAAACTACGAAAACCAAGGCTTCGGTGCAAGCGACGTAAGCGGGGTGCGTTTTGGGAGTGCCTGAAGTAGATTGATTCGGGGAGAGAGTTCTTCCAGCTGATCATGTAATCGAGAAACTTCCAGTTGTTGATCCAAATAGTATCCATGGGAAGCTTACCGTGCAGACTCGCCTATGAACCGCTTCCGTCGTGCGAAGACCAGGAACAGGAATTGCCTGATTGTTTCAAAATGATCGAGCTCGAAGCGATTGAATCGAAATGAGAACTCAAACAAAGGCTGTTGATGACATGCGTTCGGATTGAAGCGATCGTTGACACAAATCCCGTGGTTTCGAACCTTGATGAGCTCGAGTCAATAATGGGATCCGTCATCGATTTTCAACTGTTTTGCCATCGTCATTCTCTGTGATTCTGCGGCTCAATTTCGGGTTTCGTGTTGTTATTCGGGATGTTTGAGTGAGCGTGTTCAGATGCTCATCCCCTTTCTGAGTTCGAGTTTTGCAAAGCAGCTCTTTCTAGTCGGCCAATCCACTTCCAGGGAAAAATGTGCGGCATCCTGGCCTCCATAGGATTCGAATGTCCCCCTCTATGGAAGGAATGACGTCAGCTATATCGTCCTAGACAAAACAGGAAATCTGTTAGATTATTTACGGGAAGATCAGAATGGTGAGGAAAGAAACGAGGTTGTAGAACCTTCCGATGCGACGGCTCTTCGAATCTGAGGAAGGAAAATAGGAGCGTTCTGGACTACCGAGTGCAGACATTCCATCGCAGAGAGAGAGTGGGGAATTCGAGCCGACCGAATGGCGGAATTCCAGGGACTCGTGTTCTCACGGTACGCGACATCTGCAGGAATTCAACTTCATATTCACTTGGAGTTGGGCAACAACGTGTTCCGACTTCGGAGCGCCACTTTCTTCAACGTTGTCGTACAGTTTTTCTCTCGTTCCCTCACCGCCAAGTGCAAAATAGACACTCGAGGCGCCGCCGCCGACCTTGATAGAAGCAGAAGCTCAAGGACTCATTTCCTGCAGTCGTGCTGCTCCATTTCAACAAGGCATCCCATCGTCCTGTCTCCAGGAACCGATATCTCTGAGTGAGACCGAGGCTGAAGAGGAAAAATGTGGTCGCCACCAGTTCCCATCGGAGAATCCTCCCTTCGGGAAAACGTCGCCGCTCCGGCTTTATTTCCAAACAACCTGATTGATAGCCGCAGCACAGCCTCCGTCGTATCCGAATTTCACCCACGAGATCCCCAAACTCGGTCCAATTTGGAAAGATAACGAATTATACTACGCAAGCCGTTCCTCTCGCGTTCTCACGCCAAACAACCCGGCACTGTAGGAATGTCTTGATAGTTCTCGAGAGTTTTGGCGAACTGTCAACGTTCCGGATGAATGTATCGCCACACACCATCAGAATCGAGACTCAAGCAGTGTGACGATGACTTGCGAGGGAAGCCGACGACGACGGGAAGCCGTTCATCCGTTCTGGGTCGAAGATTATGGGCTTTGAGGGATCGCTTCTCGAGCCGAAATTCGAGGGCTCCAGCTGAAACCCGTTTCCTTTTGCGAGTTCACTTCCCAAAGTTCACGGAGCACAAACCGACTTTTCAACCGATTCACGAGGAAGAATGAAACGGGCTGCCGCCAAGTTCAAAACACAATCCCGAAGTGTTTGACGTGACCGACAGCTTCCGGTCCGGCTCAGGAATTTCATGCTGCAGATTTTATAATCAAAATGAGCCATAAACAGCAACAAAGCCAACCGGCCGGCCGGCTCTCCTAAAATTTATCCACGTTCGTTGGTGCAACTCATGCGATTCATCATTCGAAGTTTATGTGTGGCCCTGGAAAGTGTTGCCGGCGCGGCACACCCGAAGGTGCCGAGTCAGCGACCACGTGACGAGGACGCTTTCAAGAGATTCTCAGGCCGCAAGAGAGTCCTGATGGTCTCCGAGTTGGGAAGTTTCGTACGGTAAATAAATAACACCGGCCCTTTGTTGACAAGCTCGATGGCGGGCAGCCCTATTAAAGAGAAGCGAACGACTGAATGGCGTCTCGAGAGGAAACCCTTTTCATGGAGCTTCCGTACCATCGGTTTCTTCAGAAGAATGTTAGCTTGAATGAGCAAGAATGTGATTTCACGATCGAGTCCTAAATTGATTTCTGTGCATTGAGGTGAGAGAGGTGAAACCATAAAATTTGCAAAGATGAAAACATTTTGGAAACAAAAATCAAATCCGTCGGCCACTCGAATCCATAAATAAGGATTTCCGGTTCGAAACGAGCATCAGTGTCTCGTATTTGGGGCAAGGCAGAAATTCAATCGGGTGAACAGAGCTGCGGAACGGATGGGAAAACACGTGTGGTTTCTCCCTCGCCGAGCTCGATACGATGCCTAAGGACTGTCGGTCATGTGCGTCAGACCTACAGACAGGTCACAAATCGGATTTCCTCCTGGCCTGACGTTGATCGCGGTGTCAGACTATCACGGAGCAGATCGCGAAGTTCAGCGGACGACCCTTTCGAATCAAACAATGTCTCTAAATGAAACTCGCGAGTCTCCATGGGCAAGGACCATGGGGGAGAGCTTTCCTGTTCGAGCGTCCTAACGTCGAGAAGCACGTCATTGATTTGCTCACGACAGTCACTCTCCGGAGGTCGCTGAGGGAACGAACGTGCTCCGCTAGTGTCCATTCCCTCAGAAGATGAAGAAACCATATGGTTTCAAAGTGCTTGGCGGTTGTAAATTTCCGCTGCAACTCAGCAGCGAGTGTGTGGACGAAGCGTTGAATTTCACTCCACGTGACGGCGATATCGGTGTTGTGACTTATCCCCGAAGTGGAACCACATGGACTCAGCAAATCGTACTACGGCTGCTCAAGTATGGTGAGAATTACACAAAAAGCATGTGAAAGTGTATTTCGGATCAAACTCGAGAGGGAGGACGGCTTCCAGGGAACCTCCAGCGTTACTGACATGGCACTTTACGAAAATCTCATCGAGAAGCAACTGTTTCGTCGGTCTTCTCGGAAAAATGTAGTTGAGAGCGAAAATGACCGGGGAGAACAACTCAAACTCGATTTCGCTCGGAGGAAGGAGTCGAAGCGATAAACAGATTTATTCTGAGCCGGAAACTCGAGACCATTAGTTTTCATTCCGGAACTTTCCGTTTGGATCTATTCGGGGAAGCTTTCTCGGTCAATCCCCATTTCCTCTCAACAACATTTTTTCGGCTGAAACTTTGTCGAAGCCACCAAGATATGAACCATTTGCAGCGGGAATGAGAAAGAGAAGAGCTTTAGAAACCGGAGCCGCTGTTGTTTCTCTCTTGTCGACTCGCAAGCAATCACAGCTGTTGTAGACGTTTGCAGCCGCAATATCCGACGCCTGCGCTACGAAGAGAATTATGAACCTTGGATGGATGAGATAGTCATCGCAAAGCTTCTCGTTCATTGTATTTCCGTGTTGGCCTGCTCGAGTAGAATTGTCTCATTTCGCATGACATTGCTTCATAGCATGAGGCCTGATCCGCGCGTAACCTCGGCAATGAATCGAACCCTCTCGGATCACTTCACCACAAGGAACCTCATCGCGTCTGGTCTTGACGCACTTCTCAATCATGGGGATAGTTTTTGCATGAGGTTCGCTTCGGTGGTTCGGCTCATTGCTTCTATTGTCCTTCGCTGTTTGATTCCATGGGCCGTGCGATCTTGCAAGCCGATGGAGTTCTATCCAAACTGCCTCGCCTGGAAACGGATAAAACAGACATTGTGACAACGAATCGGTCGAAGTAAACTTTGTCCCCTTTGAGTTCGAATAACTTCCGTGGTACAGTCAGAGGCCAGTCAACCGTGGAGTTTCACTATGTTTGTCTAGAGAAACCATGACGTTAGCATGTTTCGGGCGATCACAAAGCTTCCCGAACTTTTCTGAGTCACCGGCCTCCAGCAGGTTTTCCAGTGCTTCCTATCGACCCCCATGGACCCTTCATCGTGTACTTTTAGGAGAATGACGTACTTGCCCTCTTCCCATCATCGGAAGCAGAAGTGTCAAAGCCCGGAAGAATGGAAACCGTGGAAACCATCCTCTCGTGAAAGCAAGCGGTTCCCGGGATCGCATCCAAAGCGCGCGTGCTGACCTCCCGATTGAGATAACGTCAGAGAGTCCATGTTTATGCGCGTTCTTCAAGCACGCCGCTATCTTAGCACTCAGAGGAATCTTGACTTGACCACATGAAAACGTGTCGGATAATTCTTTGTACACAGTGTCGGTCACCATTTGCGAGAGCACTCTGTCCTTTAGCCGCGGGGTTTTCATCCCGAAAAATCGAGATGGATAACGTCGTCCGGCAGGGTCTGACAAGACACGACTTCAGGCCTCGGAGTTCGAGGAATCCATAGGGGAAGCATTAACTCCAGCTGTTTGTTTCACAGACGAATTCATCGGCTCCTGGAGTCAGCTCTACTCAAAAAGCCCTTGTTTGGAATTGCAAGGTACAAAAAAGATAAACACATCACCTGGACCAGTGTTTTATAAAACCCATATACCCTTCAATCAGTCGCGCTTCAATCCTCGCTCAAAGTATATCTGGGTAGTTCGCAACCCCCGCGACGTATGCGTGTCCAGTTACCATCTTTACTCAGATCTCCACCCGGCTTTCTGGAGCAAAAGATACCCTCTCAAGCAGTACGTGAAGCATTTCTGTGAAGGCGACGTTTATTACGGAGGATACTGGGACCACTTGCGGAGCTGGTGGAAGGTGAAAGATGAACCCAACGTGCTCATGTTGGTCTATGAGCAAATGAAGAAAGATCCACGAACTTCCATCATCCGGATAGGAGAGTTCCTCGGGGGCCGATGCGCAGAATTGGTCAACGATGATCAGGTAGGCATCGATTTTGCGCCGATTCCAATCGAGACGATCACGGGACGCTTTGCAGAATGTTTTTGATGTCGAGGAACGACGCTGGCTGCTTCTCGGCTGATAGCGCAATATCTCGGGGAAGGATCAATCTCCTCCCATTAATGCATTCATTTGCCATCAAGCAATTTTCGTTTCCGTTATCGCGCCCAGGAGGCTAATATATGACTCTATCGCATGAGCTTGGAGTTGGATTATACCTCCGCGAAATTCGATCCCAATAATGCCGAGCAACCGGCACTTTTTCGCTTCAAATCTCTCTCACGACTCACGCGACTCCCTTGGCGAATACTTCGCTAGTTCCTAGTAGGGGCTGCTCCCTAGTTGCAGCGATTAACCTTAATATAAGAACAGTGTTGCCTCGTCTAAAGATAACTTCGGCATCCAGGTGGTCGATCAGCTGCTAGCCGCAACCTCCGTCAAAGCAACGAGAAAGCAGGCCAATGTTGGTTTTCTCCGGAACCTCACGCGTTTCAATAAACTCGAGATCTCAGTCGCGCAAGGGTTTTTCCTGAAAATTTGGAGGCTTTTCGGAAACGATGTGAGCTTCGTACGTAAGGGCGTCGTCAACGATTGGAAGAACCATTTCGATCCGGAGGTGAGTCTTTTCTCGGCTTTTTAACTCTGAGAAAGAAATTGTTTTCAACATACGTTCATTGGAAAATCATTGATATTGATTGAAATGTTTTGTTTCCAGGTGGAGGAGATTTTCAATGCGTGGATCCAAAAACAGCCCGACCACTTAGAAATAATGAGATTGTTCGAGTAGAACAAATGTATCTTATCACTTCGTGTGTGCTTTTTTGCGTTAGAGGGCAGATGGGAATGAAGTGGGAACTATCAAATAGTGAAGACGGATCCGTCAATGAGACGAGCATTCCGCTGCCGTGGCTCTCATGAGCGTGAAATACATATCTCGGCACTCTTTCACCCAAAAAGGGCAAGATAGCAAAAATGTTAGCGTGCTTTAGAGACAGTGGCGTGGAGCCGAGTATCTTTCTGTAACCGTCTAGCCTCTCACCGACCGACGACTAGCTCGGTGCGTCCGAGAAAAAAAGACATTGTGATCCTAGCCCTCCCGGTGGGCTACAGAATGATCGTTTCCGCCGCGTGAACTTTGCCAACATTTGTTACACGATCAATTATTATCATCATCGCGAATATCAACTATGAGAGACCAATATCGGAATCGCGTTCGTGCTTTCACTGATTTTTGTAAAATTCTTGACGTCCCTCAATAAGTTTGAAGGTCCAGTGTCACGAGTCTTTTCATTTGAATAAATAGAAATCCCAAGTAGAAAAACGCCAGGCGGCCGTTCTCATTTACGGAACCACTCTGGAAGATTAAAATCTGGAAAAAAAAACCCTCCAAGATCCGCGTTTTTTCTATTCCTAGATTGCTCGAGAGAGAGACGATTTTTAGGCGGATCACGTCGGGGTTAATGTTTCGTGCGGCAGCAAATCGAGTGTGATTAGGGCTCATTACACTCAACGACTAAGGGCACCATGCCGGGAAGACGAAGTTCTGGTTTCTGAATTGATTCGAGGCTTTTCGTTTCGCGGCGATGCCTTTCTTCCTTATTCACGGCGTCGAAAGCCGAGAGAATATCCGAGAAGTTCCGCCGAATTCCCGAGCAATTATGAATGAGATTCGATCGGGAAGGCGCAGAAGTAGTGAACGCTTTCAAGTGAAAGTTTATGACACTCGGAGAATGAGCGAAAGAACGTGCGAGATCATTCAAAGCTCGGTTTTTGTGCCGCACACAAAACCGGAGCCTCGACCGTTTGCTCGACGCCGCGCCGTGGCGAGACGAAGGCCAATTGCGTAGACGAGATGGGACAAACACGTCGGTTTACAACCGCTGTTACAACGTGATTCTCCTACGGCAACGCTTTTCGTCGCCTCAAGCAATCGGCGAGGGAGTTGGTAGTTTGTTGTCTCCATCTCATCCATCCATCCATCCATCCATCCCTCCTTCCTTCGTCGAGGGTTCACCATCGCAGCGCTAGATTGACTCCTTGCTTGGAATAACAATCGCCTGAGCGCGTCCCTCGGTCTGCTCTGCCTGTCCTCCTCGGAAACACTTAACATGTCGGTCATTGAAAACTTCATCGACGGGAAGTTCGTTCCCACCGAAGATTACTTGCCAAACATCGACCCTGCCACCGGTCAGGTAAACAATGTTTCTCGCCGAGTTTGTATCTTCCGAACAGTACGATCTTTTGACTTTATTCGAGTTCCTGAATCCCGCGCCCCATCATGTCTGTGAGTAGCTTCGTTAGACACCTCAGGGTAATCCCCTGCGGAACTGAGCGTGAAGCGAAGCCGTTCCCAGAGTCGTAGGCGCTCAGGAGACAGGATCGCCGTCAAAACACACAGACCCTGAACTTCACTGTGTCACTCAGTCGATCACTTAGAACTTTTGGAACCGACCGACCGACCGACGCGACATTGAGCTTTTCGGCGCTCCCACACATCTCCCTCCCTCGGGACATCCCGACACCTGCTGGTATTATCAAGACCTACGGAATCTGAGTCGCAGTCGTGGTCTGGTTCTTCGGTTGTCTCGTCTTCCAATCTTCGCCGTCAGATATAACAATATTAACGTTATTAAACGAGATTAGTGGCTTAACTGCCATGTCCGGATGGAGCAATCTCCTCTTCGTGAGCTAATAATGCCCAACTTGCAGATTCCCTCAGCAACGCTCGGCCAACACTCGAAAGCACACAACGTCCCCGTCGCAAAACCACACAAAAGACTCGACCGCTCTGAGTTACCGAACTGGAATCCTCTTGAATTCTATCTCTTTTGTTGCAGGTGTACTCAAAAATCGCGAACTCCACCACAGAGGACGTACTGATGGCGATCGCAGCCGCAAAACGTGCTCAACCCCTGTGGCTCGCGAAAACGATGTCGGAGAGGGCGTCAATACTAAGACGCGTAGCTGATCTTCTCGAGCAGAGAATCGATGAGTTCGCGAACGCCGAGTCTCGAGATCAGGGGAAACCTGTTTGGCTCGCCGAAAACGTCGACATACCGAGAGCTGTTCACAATTTTCGACATTTCGCCAATAATGCCGTCAACGATCGAGAAATGTGCGTACCTACATTTCTCTCAATCGGCTCCGACGCATTCATAGGAAATTCCGAAACACAGTGCTTGCGTCCGATAACGAAGAATGATGATTGTTGACTATATCGTTAACTGATGGTCTTTTCGGGAATTTCAGCGCCGTCCCGCAGCCGAGATCGCAGTTCCTGCATTACACAACCCGGTCGCCAGTGGGCGTCGTCGGTATCATCACGCCATGGAATCTTCCACTTTATCTGCTCTCATTCAAACTGGCCCCTGCTTTAGTTTATGGAAATGCTGTGGTGGCGAAACCATCGGAGCTCACATCGGCGACCGCCTATATGCTCGCCAAGCTCTTCATCGAAGCGGGTGACGTACTCCTCTTTCACCGATTCTCCATCCTCAGCTTCAGAAACTTTTGTCCTTCCTCAAAGCTGGCTTCGAAACCAGCTGACTGAAGACATCCGATTTAGTTTGCACGATTCATCGGACGGACGGACCATTCGTAGTACCCAAAGAGAAAGGCACCGGATTATCGATATTCGCTCTAAAAGCAATCGATGTCTCGGCGAGCACATGTACAGAACAGCCGTATTCCGGGTTGAATGAACGAGGGAAAGAAAGACAAGCCGTAAAGGGTAATGCGAACTCCTGACCACGCCCTCGAGTAGGAAGCTCAGGCTTAGTTAGGTAAATCGAGTTCAGTCAGAAACGAGCGGCACGCCTAGTTAGGTATGCAGGTCGTTGGTGCAGAGCGCATGAATCAGTTCATCGATTCTGACCCTGCTCTCAATCACCTTCTTGCTCTTCGCAGTGTTTGGTTAGCTCTGTCTCGGAATGATAACAAACAAAAAGAGCGGAAACGAGGATCGACCGTACCGAAGAGTTTGCAAACAATATGGATAAACAAACCGAAGAGAACAATTGTTGATCCATCTGCCTAGCTGGCTCTCTGCTTCGAATTCGTGGAACTCTGTTGGCAAACGACATCCGTCACAGACACCTGTCAACCGCCCACTGATTTTCTCGAGTTCTAAGGGAGAGTACCGGAAGAAACAAGGGAAACTATTCTATGCTGTCAGGGAATTTGACACTTCTCGAAACATGGCATGGCAGTCCTCCCGCCAGCAACAAGTCCCATGTTGAACTTCCGAGATCGTGAATCTGATCACTCTCCAAATGACAAAACACAGGAGCACTACATTTCTCCATATTCTTCTCATTCTGACTCAAATCATGAATCATCTGCTCGGGTGAGGATCACCGGGATGTTTTCGTCGTAGGATACGTTGACGAATATTCACTCGTGTGTTCCACGGTGACGCTAGCGTTGATACATTTGGCTATCAAAAGGTTCTCCCTACACCGGAAATTGCTCATATTCTCGATGTTTGAATGCCGTATGGCATTTCAACACCAAACCACGGTGTTCGATGGCAACGGGACATACCCGGATAAGGTTCCTGCTTTCTAGCTTGTTGCTCAGAGTGCCGGAAACGCGAACCTCCATACAAGTCATTGTTAGCATACTCATTGTTCCGTTGGTTCGAAAGAAGGGCCCCTCGTTTTGCCCGAGTATGACACGAAACTACGGAACCTTTCATGGTCCGTAGTTGGGTACAACGACGAGATGAAAGTCATTTCAAATATTCCCTGCCGGGGAACCGAACGCAAGAGAAGTCGAAGATTCGTTTTCACATTTTCCACTGAAAATCTTTCCTGAAACAGCATTCAGGGAAGGCGGATCGACCGGATTCGAAGACAGGTGTCGCTGTTGAGTTTTTCCCTCAATGTTCGATGCGACACAGTGCCCAACGTAAACTTCTAGATTTCATTTTCTTCATAAAATCGAAGGCTTCGAATAATGATTTCCATTTCGTTTCTAATAACTCGCTTCAAATGTCATGGAGCCGAGTTGGGAATGTCTATTTTATGCTTTGAGACGCCCAAATTTGGAAATTTCCCTCGTACCAAGCTACGAGGGCTGAGTCCGTTTTTTGAATGCAGCGGCGATCTTCTCCCATCAATACGTCAGAATGACGGACGATCACGAAACCATGCAGATGGGGGCTCCATTTCCACGACGGCTTCTTCGTTCTCCCGAGAGCATGAAACCAATTCTCAAAGAAAGAGATTTCAGTTCGCGCGTCGAACATATTCAAAGGTCACCAAAGACAAAATTCGAAGAGAATTTCATGTTTTCATCATTTCGTTCCGAGAGCAACTATCGCAGAGAAGGATGCAAAGGACTCATTCTCATTAGTTTGAGAATGTGGAATTGAAGATCAAAAACTCTTTCAGGTTTGCCGGACGGAGTCTGCAATTTCGTTTTCGGCAAAGGACTTCCCGTCGGCGAGACGCTTTGTACTCATCCGGACGTGAGAGCGATTTCTTTTACAGGCAGCACTCTCACAGGGACCAGAATCGCTCAAATCGCTGCTCCCATGGCAAAGAAGTGCTCCCTCGAGGTGAATCTCATCAAGTTGTTTCAGCATCACATCTGTTTCTCGTCCTTTTCACAAGTCGTTCCGCAGCACGATCAACAACGAGAAGCGATGTTTCGTCAGATTTTCTGAGAAGGAAACTGCAATCAGCCAGTCGATGAATTCGTCCATCAAATTCATCTTCTGACGGACCCGGCTCCAAACACGGACGATTTGAAGTCGCGAAGTTTTTTCTCGAATGCGGATCGGAAGAGCGTTCTTCCACTCGAGCGCGAAAGCCTTCGTCAAATAAGCAGAACTTTTGTTCCAGATGGGGGGCAAAAACGCTGCGATTGTTTTTGCCGACGCCGATCAACGGAAGTGTGTGCGAACACTTTTGCGAGCTTGTTTTCTCAACCAAGGTGAAATTTGTCTTTGCACAAGTCGTCTCTTTGTGCAGAACTCGATCTACGAGACGTTTGTTACCGAATTCGTCCAACAAACTCGGTGAGTTCCCTTCTCTCTGTCCTCTGTAAGTTTCATTCTGCAATGCGGGGCCTTCTAAAGTTTAATTGCTTGTTTGCTTGAGACATTTCAAAAGGTCCAACTGGCGGTTTAATGAGGTTCCACGTCTTAAGGGACGCGAGGAAGTTGTTTCCAACAATCAGCCGAATCTGGAGTCGCATAGATCTCGTTGTAAATGTGTTGCAGGGCGTTGAAAGTGGGACCGCCGTCCGAACGAGACTCATTTCTGGGCGCATTGATTTCTCGCGAGCATCTGGAGAAAGTTCGAGGCTACGTTGATCTGGCGGTGGAAGAAGGGGGTCGTATACTCGTCGGAGGAAAACAAGCCGTCGAGGATCTGAGCGACGAACATAAATCCGTAAGTTGATTATTTTTTGAAACGGAACTGTCGCTCCAGTCGAAATAAGGAATCATCGATTCAGGAATCAGCCGCTCTCATGGAAGTTGTGCCGTATAATGAATGTTGTCGATAGCGTTCAGTCGGGTGCAGTCGGCGATGAATAGGCGGCTTTGTCGGATAGTTGATACTCGGCGGGGGAAAAAAAAGCATTCTGACCTCGTCACGCAACTCTCAGACACCACAGCGTGTGGGAAACAGTTTCCCGCTCGAACTCATTTGTCTTGCTCCGAATTCAATCCACACCGAACAAAGACCACTCCGGCTTAGTCTCGTGAATACCTCCATACTTGAGACTTTTATGGTCCGACAGGGTTTCCGAAGGATTTTTCTCAACTTTCAGGGGTATTACATGTTCCCCACGATCATCGATGGGCTTGCGCCCGACTCCCGTTGCATGCAGGAAGAGATCTTCGGTCCAGTGGTTTGCGTTGCGCCATTCAAAGACGAAGCCGAAGCGATCGAGAGAAACAACGGTGTCCAGTACGGACTCTGCGCGAGTGTGTGGACATCCGACGTACGACGTGTTCACCGCATCGCCACCAAACTCGATGTGAGAGTTTACAGACACGCGAACAGACATCGTTGTCATCATGCCGGGATTCCCTCCTCGATTCATTTTGATTGTTTTACAGGTTGGAACCGTTTGGCTGAATTGCTGGCTGGTCCGACATCTTCACATGCCGTTTGGTGGAACCAAAATGTCGGGACTCGGCCGCGAGGGAACGGACGCGTCGCGGGATTTCTACACTGAATGCAAGACAGTTTGCGTCGACTTCAACGAATTATAGAACGGAGAAACATATCTTCAACCGCTCGAAGAAAAGACGACAGAAATCGAGGATGCCAAGAGATCAGACAGGAGTAACAACACACACAGAGAGAGAGAGAGAGAGACAAAAATGTCAAATGGATTAAGGTCGTGGTTCACATAGTTGCCTTGAAGCCGTCCGTCGCTTTCCATATAAATAGCCACCCGAATAGAGTGAGAGAAAGCAAGACCGGGAAAGAGCTCTATTTGTATGCAAATAACCTCTGCTTGCGCGAATGTCGTCCTTCTGTTGGCTGTCCTCATTTCCCTCTGCTCTTCCAATAAATGGTAATTATCAACTCACCATGAATTCGACTCGAGTCACGGCCGGGACCCAACTCACGATGATGAGGAGAACGCCCGTGCAAAGACAAAGCGCTTCCAGCTTTCGAAAGTTATTGATTACCTTTCAGCGATTGGAAGTCCGCTCCTCTTGTTCCTCGCAGCTATTCTTCTCTCGGAGGCGAATTTCGGGACGCACTTCCTATCCATCAACGTTCTGCATTAAATAGGATTCATGACAGAGCGGAAGCAAAGCCTCCGGCGAAGCCGAACGACCGACGAACAGACGATCGAATCATTTGTTTCCGTAGTGATTCGCAGTTTTTTGCGCCATCGAATGTTTGTCGATGTGTTGACTGCCAGCTACAGCATGGCGACGACCCGAGATCTTTCCAGAGAGTCTCGATACTGATCAGCAGAGAACACCGGCGTTATGCGCTCCCCGATCGTAGCATACACAAAACGAAACGATCGGAGAAATTCTCGAAAATTCGCGATCTTAGAGATTCCTCACATGTTCCAAACTCAGTGCGCGTGAGCGTCTCGCTAGAACTATCGAGGAGAATTCCGTCTCTGATTGTGCGTTGAACGGAAGAACAGAGAATGTTGATGAAGGTCACCGTCTAAGTCCTCGATTTCAGACCGCGGGAGTCATCTGACACGATCCGAATTAACGGCAGCCGACCAGTGGCTGTTTCTTAGTGAGCTATTTTTCGCTTTTTCGCTTGCGTTTGACTCCCTGTGATCCCTTGGAAATCCCTTTTGGAAATCCGATCGTCGTCATTTAATCAGGAAATTCGAAACCACTCCATGGCCTCCCGGAGTTCGAGCAAAACAAACTAACCTCGGAGACGGTCGACTTGCTTTCTCGAATGGATCACTTAGCATCTTCGAAAATCGAAAATCGATGTCTTGTTGTTGCTGACATTGCTCTTTGTGGCAGCAGAGATGTTCAGTTTCGGCGCTCTTTCAATGGTTCCGATTCAAACGCTCGATGAACCCCTTCTGTTGAGGGGCTTTTTTCAAGAATACGGGGGCGGCGATTTTTCGTCGACTCAGGGGCGGCGAAATTCTGAATCCGAGCATCATCACGGGACGAGTTCTTTTCGAGTATCTTTCGATCCAAACTTCCTCGGGTTTTTCGCGATTCCGGTGCTGACGTGAGGCTCGGGCGGAGCTCATGCTCGAAAGTGGCGACGTCCGTCGATGCCTCTGCTCTGTTTGTGTGGTTGTACGCCATCAAAGTAAAGAATTCATCATCGAATTCGCAGCGGCAATTGCGGTAACAGCGGTGGATAGAGAAATGTGCGCGTACAGAGCTCCGCCGCAACCGAATGAGGTCGTCCGTATTAGATATGCAACGGACCAGACACAAGAACAAAATGCAATTCCGTCCTGCAAGGCATCAGTCCCGTATAATTAGCCAAGGCTCGCAGAGCTGCATTCGTTGTGCCGTTCTTCTTGTTGCTTTCGGCCTGAAATGAGCGTGCCGTATGATGCATTCATTCACTGAAAGTCGAGGAGGCGGTCGATGTTCTTCTTGAATAATTTCGTGTTTGCGACCAGCTCCACCCACCGTTGGAATCGTCTTTGGACAAATGCGACGACAAATCCACCGTGGGTCTCGTTCCTCCGTTCACCGAAACCCTTCAACCGACTGCGAAATTCGGACCTTGATGAGAGGGTTTTCCTGAACACGGTGACATGAACGTCCAAACTTGGAGACTCCGAATGGCACTGTGATATCCGTCAGAGCTCGTCATCTGTCTCGGAGTCGACGGAACGGAAGGAGTCAGGAAACGTTGAGAATGCCGGAGGAGGGAAATACAATGAGCGCGAAACTTCGCTCGCTCCTTCGTCTGATTTCGAGATCGAGTCTTTTCAGCCACGGAAGAAACAACTCCGTCTGAAAGAAACTTCGCAACCTGAGACTCCCGGATTAGATCGGGCGACGCAGATGGTTTATATCTGAAACGAGGAGCCTCCGGATGCAAGAAAACTCGAGATGCTTCCTTTCCCGCTCTGTCTCGAAACGGTCTCTCGTCGCATCGTGGAGTTTCATCAAATAGAAAGCGTTCTCAACACAAAAATCCTTTTCATGCGATGGCGGTGGGTAGAACATCAGTCACGGTCGGATGACAGACACACTACATACTTGTAAACAAACAAAGGGACGACATGTAGCTTTTCCGTGCGTATTCAGCCTCGAGCTTAGAGTTAGAGAGGACTTTTAAGCTTCCGGAGACAACGGCCTTGATCGTTTATGATTGGAAATCGGAGCGAACTTAATGAATAATTTCTAAGCCCGAGCAAACAGCGCAGCGGTCTTCTATGTCTGCTGGAAAGGTCTATGAGTTCGTGTTTTCCGAGTGAAATGCTCGCAGAGTTTCCAAGCGTTATGTTCGACCGACGTTTCCCGTGTTGCATAATGATCATTCGTGTCTTTCGGGGAACATCCATGGTCTGTTGTTGATAATTTATCCGATTTGCACAGAGCGCTGGCGCGTTGTCGGGGACAGACGGAGCGAATTTCGTACGCACTTCCTTTCACTCCGATGTGGCCAAACGAACTTAGAGTAAGCCTTTAGAGCAAAATCGTTCTGCTTTTACACGAGCGCATTATTCATCGAACGCTTGCGCAGGAACTATGTAGAGAGGCAGGAGAAAGACCAGTCAGGTCATCCGGTTCGGGAGGCGTTGCGAAAGCTTCAATAAACCCGATTGATATTAGATTCTGGCGTTCGATCGTTCGGCCGATAGATCGTTGGTCGGTACGCTCTCGCTGTGCCGATGCACGAGAACGGTTTTTGACTCTTTTGGAGAAGCTGCGCCTGAGGCGACCATCTGTTGCCACCCGTGAACGAAATGCCAAGTGTCCAGCGGGACTTGATACGAGTTTAGGAACAGAACACCGTTGTGGATCTTTCACACTCTCCCTGAACCCCGGTTCTCCCGAATATTCCACTCGCTCAGAGGGACTAAATGTCCGACAACAACGTCGGAGATGACTTTCATGAATGGAGAACACGTTACCATGAGGCCACAACCGAAACTGACCAGGAAAGCTCGAGGTAATATAATCCGATCACTTAGAGAGACGGATGGAACTGCTTGGTGGTGGTTTTTCTTTTTTTCATTCACAGGTTGGTAGGTTCGGTAGGTGGGCGGTCGTTCGTTCGTTCGTTCGTTCGAAGACACTCGTGTTACATAGCGCCGTATTCAATGAGATCGTATTTCCACGCACGCGCAAACCCAGGCTAGGGATACCCGTGAAGATCTTTCAGGCGGCGGAAAAAAGAGCATTTTGTTGTCGGATCCATCCGAGCTGAGTCAGCGAGATCAACGCAGCACTCTAGTATCTATCTACCGCCAGATGCAATAGCGATGCAAATATTCCAGTGACACTCGATGGAAGGCTCCGTCTCGGTTCCTTCGCTTCTTTCAACAGCCCGCTGATGGCAAACAGACACGCTGTTGGATCACAAGAAGTTCGGGAAGGCTATTTGCTGTCACTCACCCGCACATTCAATGATATTAGAATTCTTTATACCTTCGCAACTCGAACCCATTTGGCTTCCTGAGTCGAGAAGGAAACTCGGCTACTGGCGACCCAAGAGCAAAACCCTTCCTTGACCTCGAGGTCACCGAGAATATGTTGATGATGATGATGATGATGATTCCTACAGCATAATCGATCATTGGGAAGTCCACGTTTCTGGAAGCGAGTCAGGGATTTCGGGACATCGTTGGAAGAGCCTGGTGACGCTGACACGAAACGTCGACATGATTCGTTCCGAGGATTGGCCCAAGCCGCCAAAGAGTTGACCGAAGGTACCGAGCTTAGCGTCACTCTCAGAGGACAGAAGCCGTATGTTTCGCTTAATTGGGTTTTTCTTATACGTTCACTGGTTCCAGCTGCCATTCCAGCTTGGGACCGAAGCGTCGCGTTGTAACGAGTTCTTTTGGTGTACTGGCTTGGAGCGCTCTGTTTTGGCTTGGGAGAAGAGGGCTTTACAAAAATGACTTCCTCCGCCGCTAAAGAGGCATTTCAACCCACTCATTTCCGTCACGGAGTGGACGGCGAGGTTTTTGCTTTGAACGACTCGAAAAAACTCGACTGGAAGAGTTCTTTTCGTTTGGCTTCTAGACGAGCTTTCACTCGAATCTCTCGACAATTATTTCATCATCATCCAGACAAATCGAAATCGCCTCTACTATGCAGAGCTGGTTAGATCTCAAATCAAGAAAGAGAGTATCGGATCGAACAACGTAACAAAACTTGCACTTCGAAGCGGGCTCCAAAAGTCACGGACGCATGCTCTTGTGCGTTTAGAAGTGTCTTTCATGCTCTCTTGTCTCTCCATATGTTCATGCCATCTTCTTATCTTCGCTGTCTCTCTTCCGCTGCAATGCCCCGTTGTCCGGAGTAGACGTTCCCAGATCGACGCCGGCCTGCACTTGGTGGCCTGGCTGAGTGGCGAGTTTGGTGGATGGCGAGCCAGATGACTGACTGCTGAACACAATCTCTTGCTGTCCGCTCTGTCGCAGCTAAGCGAAGAAGGATTCCACTGAAGCGCTGCCGCCCCGACAGAGAAATTAAATTTCTTCCCCCACGGGACAGGACGGGGGAACGAATAACGTCATTCGCTAAGCTGGCTCCCGCTCGTCTCCCTGCCAGGCCAACCGACCGCTTGTTTGCCCGTGAGCTCCAGTGTTTCCACTCAATTCAAATGTCGCATCGCGGTAACCATCTCTCCGCGATTCGATCATCCGGCTTCTTTTTGTCATGAAAAAGGGTTGAGACCTGTCCTTGTTCGCGAAGTAAAGGCAATCTGCACATATTGAACACAGGTCGTGCCACGGAAAAAAGATGAGCTCAACGATCGGTTCACCGGTACCGTTTTGGCCTCGAGAAGCGATATTCCAACCTCTATCTGTCGTCCAGTTTCTCTGAGAAAGAGTCAGACTGCGTCACCCAGCTCTCGAGATCGTGTATTTGCGGGTGACAGGAAACCCCTCGCGGATGGATCCTGGTTAAGAGCGGCTGAAGGGAGAACGAATGAACCGGAAAGAAAGAGAACCGACGAGGTTACAGAAGCGCCGCTAATGGCCGCGTCTATGAAAACCGCTCTTATATAGAGAGAGAGAGAGCTTTAATGATGCTGTCTAGTGACACATAAAGCCTTCGGCCGGTCAGTATGCACCTCGTCGTTACCGCAGTCAAGCCAACTCAGAACAAAAAGCGTGCTCTATTTCCCGATCCGAACCATTAAAAGAACAGCGCAAGCACAACGAACGCACGAGCGAGCGGAGATCGGGGGAGAACCGAAAGTCGTTGTAAGTCAAAGCCTCCAAGGGCAGACTCGTTCGAAATACGACTCCTGCTCTAAAAGTTCTTTTTCGATACGGGCCAGTCGAGGCCAGCAGCTGCGCTGTTGCTCAGGGAGTCGTCGAGAGTGGGAAAGCACTCCATTTCATTCAAGGCTCATTCGACGCTCTTACTCTCTTCGGTCTTGTTCGGAGTTTCGTTTTTCTTAACCCTGTGCCGCTCTCAATCTATGTAGACATGAAACGCAAGCTCCAATCAACGGAAAACGATCAGATTCTTGATGTTGGCAATCGTCTGATCGCATTCACTCCTCCGGCTCACCGATCGACTTCGTGGAAGTTTTGAATAATTCCAACAAACATCTTCAACGGAATCAGATAAGTACTTTGATGTGTCTTCTTCAATGCCCCGAGCGAGTTTCCATCCTAAACAACCGTCCATCGCATCAGGATCAAGGAAAAGCAGGACGATGAGGAGGAGGAGGAGGAGGAGAGACGCTCCCATCAAGGGAAAGATACCCAATTAGACCTGAGGCGGCCGGTGCAGCTTTTGTAGATCGAGTGTTTTTTTCCTCTGGTGTCGTGTCGACGTCGTCCAATTGCCCTGACTTCGTTCATTGAAGCTAATGACATTAACGTGACGTCACGAGTCAACGTTGCAGCTGTGCGAAGTCGTTGAAACTTGTTGGACCCGTCTCGATGTCATCCGAAGTTCTTATTCACAGAGAAAGAGAGCTTTTTGGGGAGGAAACTGGAGTTCGAAACTGAAATCTTGAGCTCTCAGCGGATCTTCAATCGACATCCGCTCTCGGCCGACAATCTCGGCGCTTTGTGCCGAGTCAAATTTCTCTGAAATTTCCCACGGCGTTCGATTCTTGGTGTGGCCAGCAGGAATTCAATTCATACGCAGTCGACTACCATCGACTCCAGTCCTCTGTGCGGAGAGTCTGTTGGACGAAACGATGGGACTCATTTTGACCATTTATAAGCGACTCGGCGTATATATCCTTTCGGCTTCATTGAAGCGGTGAGTCGAGCGAAGTAACCCAAGTATGTGGACGACATCTGACTTACGACGGTTTTCAATTACTACGACGGTTCTTTTGCTTCCCAGGAACTCGAGACACTGCGTTCGTTCCGCTTTCCTCGTTCGATGAAGCGAAGTCGAAGAATATTCGTTCTGAAGCGCTGGAGAAGTTCGACCTATGTCACCGTCACTAGGACACAAGTGGATTACCGTCGAAACTTCCGCGGAATCCTACTGCAACGCAGAACGGTGACAATCTGTAGGAGTTCGTCGGCGTCGAACTGACTTGCGCACGCAGGACCTCAACTGATTTTTTCCGAGGGATTTTCCTTCAAGATCAAAGCCCATCCGTTTCCATGGACACCGTGTTCGGCAAACTCCACGGAGAAGAACAGAGACGGTGCTCAATTACGAACTTTGATGGGTTGTCTGCGAATTCCGGAGAAATCCGGATTCCAAAGAGTGGGACTAGCCGTGGATGAAATCGAGATTTTGGATCGAACGATTTCCGTGAAGCCGATGAAGAGCTTCTCTTCGAAAACATGTAGAATCGAATGAAGAAGATAAATAAATACATATCTATTTCGAGCGATCAAGTTCGTTCAGGATGTTCTCAAGGATCGTCGCAGCTTCGATGTTACGGTTCTGACGCAAAGCTCAAAATTTTCGCGCGTCGAGAACGAATTCCAGAATTCTCCCTCAAGCAGCCGTTCTTTCTTCGAGGCGAGAGATATGAATGTTGCAATCAGACAGCTTGAAATTGCAGATTACGATGCTTTCAAGTAAAGAGAGGAAACAGGTTCGAGAATTCGTGGACGCCCAGTTGCGTCGTTCTTGCAAGCGGCCGGTGAAAGCGGGGTGCTGCGATTTCTTTCCAAATGTTTTCTATTCCTCTTCAGATTTGAGGGTTCATCCAGGACGCTGACAGGTCCGGACATCGGACGCTTCCAACCGCGTCCAATGAAGATGTCAAGGTTCCTCCTCTTCAAGGAGTACGAGGATCAATCAGAGTCGAATCCACACAAGAGTTTGGATTGATGCCAAACTAGCCGATGAACTTACGGTCACGGAGTCGTGAGTGCAAGAAGAAGCGAACACGCCACTGAGCGAGCGATTTTTGTGGGAAAACTGCCATTTCTCAATCGCCGCCGGCTCCATGAGCAAATGAGTTGACCCTCGATCCATCTGTCTTTCTCTGGGCTTCCACAAATATCTTCATTCATTTCATTTTCGGGAATGAAGCGCTCTGCTCTTTACTTTCATTGAAACCATTTTAAGCGTCGATGTCGTTCTTTCCTTTCTTCGTCTTCCCCGCAGTGGTAACCGTTCCTTTCTCTGAACGCAATGCTTGGTGAGTGCTGAGATGTCTCTTTAAGTGATCAACCACAGTGTTGAAGTTCAAGGTGTGCTAGGTTCCCACTCTAAGAGGATAAACTTGAGAGAAGCTAAACGAACGTCAAACCTCAAATACGAGCCGCTATTCCCGACGGTGCTTCTGGTGGAAATAGTGGACAGGTTACACTGTAAGTTGGCGAGTTCATTTTCAGCTCAACCCGCTTTGTGTGGTCGTCTTGATGTTCTCTGATGGCGGTTTGAACCTTTCATGTCAACACGAACACAGCAACAACGGATTCTCCCTCGTGCATTGGATGCTACCAGCTTCGAGTGGGGATGAGAGTCGACTTTTCAAAAGAGACTTCGCCAAAGGATTGAGTTTGACGAACAATGAACGTCGGAAGGGAGCCATCAATTGAATTTCCGCTGGTCGTTGCCGTTTGAGCTTTGAAGTACAACAGCGTCCTCTCTGGTGTTGCCGTTCACTGTCTCCGCACTTCTCTTCACAAAAGGAATTTCTAATCGACGTTAGCATCTGCTGTTTGGGTGTTCGCTCTAGTATTCGATGTAATGCTGAGGAACTAACAAGAACACTCGCCGTTCAGAATGATTCGTGACTCGACGCTCTGCTCTCCACAAAGACGGATCTCCGAGTGAGTGGTGCGGCGATCATCGCTTGAGAAGTAGGTAAGTAGTTTCATTGGATACCATGCCGGCGGAGAAGTGGCCTCGTTTGTTGCGTCAGCCGAAGAAAGCAAAGAGCGATCAAGGGAGCGGTGTTTGCCACTTTGCTTCCCGGTTGAGTCTGACGATCGCAGTGGCAGGAAACCCGACAGGGAGCAGCATGGCTGAAGTACAAGGGAAACATTGTCCGACACGGGTGAGGAGCAGATCGATTGTAGGATAAGGCCAGAATAAGCGGCGGCGGCGTTGCTGCGGGCGTGCTAACCGGAGTATTACGAGCTGGTTAGCGGCTGCCAATGCTGACTCAAGGTTGTTGCCCCGTTCGACAACTGGATACACGCGCATCCGGCTGACGACGCCGCGCCAGGACAAACACCGTGTCGCGAAGAGAAGTCCCGCGAGGCTCCATGGACTAACTGTCGCTGGTTATCTGGTCGACTGTCTCTCCAGTTTGCGGCTCTCTTCCTCTGACTAACAGTCGACTCGCTCGCAAAGAGAAAGCTGACTCGACAGTCATGACGAGCTGGCTTCTGGTAACCGGTCAGAGAAGCCAATCAACCAACGAACGAGCGAGCGAGCGAGCGACCGGAGAAGAGAAGCTGTCTCCATCGGGACTTCCATTCAGCCGTCGCTCCCTTCACTTGGAGCCGCTTATGCAGCTTTGCCATCTCTATACTATGTAAGGAACGAAAAGCAACATTCGATGTCCTAGCCGTACCCTACGTCCCCCGCGATGAGTCCCTCCATTCGTCCGTTCCTCTCTCTCTCTGCCCGGCCGAACGAAAGCCCGTCTGTCAGTCAGTCAGTGCACCTGACGGGCCCTCGGAGGGTCTTCTTCTCGCGGGATACAATCGCAGCAAATGCAAACCATCTCTCTTCTTCCATCATAGAGCACTCACATAAAAGCTTCCGGTCGCTGAGCAATCTTCATCCCGTGCTACACAAAGGTATCTATCATCACCTGCTTGAGCATCAGGAACGCGGGCGACGACAACCGAAAACAATGTTGACACTCCGTCACGTTGCCGCATGACTTGCGCATTTTGGAACCCTGAAACTCGACGTTTCGTTTTGTTCGCCTCCGACGTATTTGTTCGTTGACCTTTGCTCACAATCGATTATATCTACCTCGATTGATCCTGAAAGGTTCCTTTCCCGCCTGCACCCTGGGAAGGAAAAAGGCAGAGAAGTAAGCGGGTATGTAGACCGGCAGGTAGTCAGTTAGTCAGCGAGGAAGAACGTGAGGGGCTGCAAGTGTATGAGACGGCGCGGCGGCTTGAAAGGAGACCTTGGCACCCGGAGCTCTTCCAAAGCTTCGTCCTTTGCGTTCCAGCTACTTAAGACGTCAGCCACGTTCTCATAATCTGAATTAGAATCTGAACGTGACCCCGATGAAACACAGTTAGTGAGACTGGGCTGAATGCCCTTGCCGCCCGATCGCTGCGCAGCGGCGGCGAGAACCGTCCTTTCACAGTCCCAGTGCCGTATTCCAGTTGCTCTCAAGCTTCAGTGAGACGCGCGTCCGTGAAACAGCTCTATAGAGCAGCAGGAGCTTCATCTCCTCGAGTCAAAGGAGCTCCAGCTGTACGTATGGACGTTCTGGGGGAAAAACGCGATGGGAGTTGGGGGGAGGGGGGAGGGGAGGGGGCGGAGAAGCTGTATGGCCTGGCAGGAGCTTGATTCAATTTAGCAACTGGCGAGAATATCTCGTGAAGTGCTCCTCGAAAATTCCACTCTCCTGCAACAAGAAAACGGTCGTCGCTGCTGTTGCTCTTTTTACAAGTTTGCCGTCTTTGTCTACGTTCCCACTTTCCCCTTCTCCCGCCCCTTTCAGCCAATTGCACAGACTCCTTCCATCCGACTGACTCCTCGTGCATTCCTAAAGCAGTTTTCTTCTTAAATTACGACGGCTCAGCGTTACGTGCAGACGGCTCACAATTCAGTTTCGGCGACACGGGAGCTGTGGCTTAAGGGAAAAACGAGAACCATTTAAATGAAGCGCCATGAGGACACAATGGCGAAGTTCTCTTTATGCCCGAGCACAGATGGCCCTCACGTCGATGCCCGAGTCGAAGTCGTCGATGGGGAACACTGATGTCGATGGCCACGATATCACGGCCGTCGGATTGCGGCAGTGCAAGCAGATTATCGGTCTGCTCCGAACCCCGGGCTCGGAGCTCACGCAACAATGGAGGAAAGTCCGAAAGAATCCTCCGGAGCGCGGCGTTCTCGAAAAGTTTCGAGATTCACGAAGAAGACGCAACCCGAGTGTTTACGAGGGGAAACAAAATTTTTATTATGGACTCCACAACATCAAGAAGGCCACTGAGACTCGCACCAGAACCCGCAGCGAACCAGGGATTCTGACCATCATGAAACACAAAAAAAAGGCGCAACTCTCGAATGAAGCAGAAGTTCGCTCATGGCTGACGATGCGGGCGATTGAATCCGCTCGAGTTTTTATCTCTTTCAAGCCCTTGACCGTGGGAATCTCTAGAATCCTTGACAGCCCCCACTGAGACCACTATCAATTACACTCATACATCGGTGCTAAGTCGTTGTCAAGTGACACCGAAGACAAAACGCTTTCTGGAGAAAAAAATGCGGTCAAGACAGAAAAGAAGAAACAGTGACTCCTTTTCCTTTGTCCCGGTCAACCGCAGGACGTGTCCTGCTGTTTGCGGGATGAAGATAGCTCGAGTTTGGCCGACCTTGCCCAAAATTGCGCCGCTGTGGGTTTTCTTCGTTCTCGGGTCGAGCATGTTCGCCCAATGCTGTAAGTCGGTTGAGCCGCGCCGCATCGAGTTTTCGGGGTTTTACAACCAAATCCTTCTTAAATGGGCCACACTTTTTATTGCCCAAGGCCGTATTGGGTCCGAGACGAGGGATGCGGACGTGGCTGTCCCAGCAAGCTGAACCGTTTGGCGCTCTTCATCGAATCGTGAGGCAGTTTGTGAGAGCTCCGATGGACCTTTTGCCACTTTGTCGACTGGAAGCCAGCATGGTGTTCCTGCAGCTCTACATCAGCGGGCGATAACGACCCTCATCCTGAAGAACGTTCGAGTCGACCGTCTCCGCGTGAAGCCATGCATCGAACGAGTGCGTACAGTCGTTTATACGTATCTATCTATCTATCTACCTGCATATATTGGAATGCGTTTCGCCACGTTCACAAAAGCAAATGTTATTTGGACACCGAACAGCGTTACGAGTCGTGTTTTACGTCTCTTCACGGTGAGTGCGTCTGCTGGCTCGGCGTTGCCACTTCGTCGCTAGGGGCCGATGGGCACGGTCTTGGAACAGATATTCGAAAGTCGAATTCAGGAAGCGAGCGGAAATGTCCGCGTCGAGTATTCGCAACTTCCAACGAGGACCCGCGGCCGCAATTCTGGTCGCAGTTACTTTGAAACAGATTGAATCTCGTCTGCAGCTGGCTCCTCGGATCTTGAGACGCAATTTCGAGCCAAGACCAGAATTAGAATCTGCTCGTAGATTCTATGCGTTGGACAAATGTTGAGCCCTTTCACCCCGCACGGACTTCAGAGACTCGTTACATCAGTCAGTAGTGATACGCGACTCGTGTAGAACGAGGGCCGGCCGGCCGGCGAGGGAGCCAGCGATGAGCATGTGTCTCCCGTTTTTTTCTCTATGTAAATGTAGGACGATGTCGACAGATGCTCCCGCCTCGTTCCACTGTCGCATGCGCTGCGTTTCGAGAACGAATCCGAGTTCCCGAACCTGCTGCTCCCTCGGCTCCGATCCTCGCGCATCAAACTGACGATGTCGAGGGAGCACCACTAATGCACTCAACGGATTGGATCCAGCGAACCGTGCTCCGAGTTCAAAACCAACGACTTCATCATATCAGATTTCCTGAAAACCTATCCGCGACTTCGAGCCGTTCCGCGGGCTTCCGACTTTCTTGCGATCCGTGTCTCTCCTCTTCTGCTCTGAGTTCTGAGAAGTAATTTGGTGTCATCGAAATCTCATGACTTTGTCTCAACCATGGGTGATTCAAATGAGTGCCGCTTCTCGTCAAAACTGTTTCGTTTCCCTCGAGAAAACTATTTCGAGTCCGGCGAACTGTCGACGTCCGAAATTTCATGGAATTTCGGTCACGAAAACCTGGAGATGGAACCATGGATATCGGACCGCTGGAAGGGACATCAAGATATTCACAGAAGCGACTGTTGACTTCGAGTCAACCTGCATTCGTCCTCTTCTGCCGGTCGAGTGCAATCCATGTCCTGAAACATTTTGGGAGATTTCGGAGATTACCGAGATAAGGGTTCGACGTTGTCCAAATTGAGAAAAAGATCTGTCGGGCTCGGGGGACGTCCAGGCTTTTTCCTCTGGGCTTCACGTCTCCTCCTTAGGAAATTCGATCGGTAATCTCGCGTCGCTGCCTTTTGTTTTGTTTTCCTGTGTTGATTCCCTTCGTTATCGTCCTTTCAGTTTCTTATGAGTCGGGCGAGAAACCTGATTTTTCCCTCTCTTCCGCACCGCAACAGTGTTTGCGTGCAGCCTCTATTCCTTCAGCCACCGGTTGCTCTTCCGGCCGGCTGTCGTTCCCTCCAGTCGGGTAACCCTCCGCAAACAGTCTTACAGGTGCTTCTCTCTTCTTTCGATTTATTCACAGGTAAGCGAGCAGCTACCTGTTGATTCTCCTCCTTTCCAAAGACTTACAACCGCCGGTGTGAGTGTCTTTCGCCAGGGGGTTTCCTCTCTCCCGGGAAGTCATGGAAGCTATCCAGTGTTGGCTGACTGGAGCTCTAAACTTTGGGGAGCAGGAAATTTTTGTGAAGAAGTCCCAGCAGGCGTGGCAGGGGCGAGAACTCAGCCTTTCTTGTGGTGGTCGACTCGCAGAAAAATAGAAGCGTGTTGCAGCCGCTGTTTCCATATTTAGTCCCGCAGACGGACTCGGGAAGCAGCACCCTTTCCCGAAAGGACCCTCGCCACATTCCCAACTCCATTCCTAACGTCAGCGGTCAGTGGCGCTTTTGCCGGGAAACTGTTCGAACGGCGCCACGCGGCGCTGTCGACTCAATGATCTCGGAGTTCTTAGGTGAACGGATGGAGTCGCCCGACTAGTTCGTCATCGGATCGGACCCACGAAGCGTTTGCTCCGGCCTGTGCGCGTTTGGGGCAAGCGAGAACAAAGATCCACTTGTTCCCGCCGTCCGTCCCGGAGAAGATGTCGAGTGCGGAATCGACAACAAATGGAATTCGAATCGCATCGGACGTTTGAACTTTTCCTCTATTCAAGCCTCCGAACTCAGCATCGGGAAATAGTGTACGCGACTAATTGATTGGGCGCAGCATCCGCGAGACAGACGTTGTGACAGAAGCCAGACAACGCTTTCGAACGCTGTAGATTCGTCCGTTCGCCCCTCCTGTGGATTGTTCTTACTTTGTATGTGTTGGTACGTTGTCTCCATGATGTAACGAATTCAACGCCGGAGCTCCGCTGGGATGCTGGTGCTACTGGAATTGGTGTTGTGACCGTCATGTGCTGAGCGAATGAAGGAAACCCAGCTGTCTGCCTCACGTCCCTGAGTGTTTCCCGAAGAGTTCGAACACCGTTCGTTGTGCTCCCTACTCTGGGGTTGGGAGCGCGACGTTGGCGGGAATAATCGTGGGAAATACACTCGATCGACTCGGTCGAATGCAAATAATCACCGTTCGTTTTGCTCAAGATTTCATCGTGCCTGCTGACCCGTCGCCCTAAGGATAACTGCCCCGTGATGAGAATCTCGAAAAACTCGCGACATTGAAATGGTGAGTTCCTCAAGTTGTTTGGCGGGACGAAGGATCGGAATACAAAGGTCTTCGCGGAATTCGCATTTCCCTTCGATTTTCACGGGAATCCATGAAAGTTCTTCGAAATTCATGGAAAGTGTTCGAAATTCATGGGGACCAGTGATAAGAGTACAGACCCCTCTTCTCGACCGAAACTCTGTTATATTCCACCAACTCTCTTCACACAACTGCAGTGGTAGAGCAACTGAAAATTTCGCCAAGGTTCCCTAAGAGTTGCTCGGTTTGGGGGAGTCTATCGGATGATTTGAAGTTTCGCCATAAAACTCGCCTCCTGTTATGAATTTTCGGTCGTTTTCTCGTTCCCTGAGTTTACGGGAACGGTGGTTTGTTATAACGTCGGGCGTGGAACGTATCCCGGAGTTCCGCAAGAGGTCATGTCCGAAACTAGTTCCAGTCGTGTTCGCGAACTGTTACCGCTTCATAGGAGTAACAACAAAACAGGGCTCAGCGGAACAAACTTTTCCACCGTCGCACTGCGTCGAGTTTTGCGATCGGCAGCTCATCCCTTCGTCCTGGTATGTCTCAGTTCCTGTTTCGGATGTTCCATCGAGCTCGTAGGTTTTCTCCAGTTTCGATCTGTGTTGTCATCCTGTGACGCGAGATCCCTCGAATCTTTGCTCGGGATCAAGGATGGGATTCGTACTTCAACAACACCGCCCGCTCCGTTATCCTTTTTCTCGTCGATCATTCATGCGTCGTCTCGAAGTGAGGTTATTAGGAGGTCCTCACCGTTTTCTTCACTTCGATTCTCTCAGCTGGGCTCACGCAACATACTCTGCGGAGAAGCAAAACATCGGCTCCCGCGATGATTGATTCCCACATGGGGAAACAGTGACAAGCTTTCTGAAGTTGTAAACAAGAAGAACTGGCATTGAGTCGGAGGAGAAGGATTCCAGAGTCGTTGCATCTGGGAGTACATGTGTCGAGAAGACGTCCAGAAATCCGAATTCGAGGGCGATCGAGTGTCTAATCGGTTTTTGCATAAATCGTCCCACTGAAGCAGATGCTCTAGTCTCTAGTCGCGGTGCGGAGAACCCATTAGTTCGTTAGCAGTTGCTGACTTCTGTTTGGCAACAGCCCGTAAAATATGACTTGGAGGCGGTGATTAAATCGACGCTTCCATATCATAAGAGTTAATTGGAGCGGATAATGTCGGCCATCTTCCCAGTACCCTTCTATTCTATTTCCCGATTTTCCCCGTTCTCGACGCATTAATCTTCAGCCCTGGCCGCCGCCGGGCCAAAAGGTGCATGGCTTTGTTACGCCTATTGAACGCGACGGATGAAAGTAAACTTTGGTGATAAAGCCGACGAAGGTCTCGTGGGAAAAAATGATTCTTTGTTGACGTTGTTTGACATTTTTTTGGCTCACACATCCAAAGGATGGGCGCTCGCGTGTTTGTCATTCTGCGTGTGGTTCCGACGACGACCCAGAGGAGGAAGGAAGGAAGGAAATTCAAGGATTTTCTCCTGCGTGACTCTTTGCTTGTCGGCATCGTCCGGGAGGCTCTGCCAAGGTCGCAAGTTGTACTTATCAGTTAGTATTAATTGCTTCAGTTCATATCTCGGTTTTCATTTGTCTGCCTGCCCCCGAGGGGAACGCGTACACCACATCCGTCGTTCCTTTTCCGCTCTGCCTCATACAACAACTTGCCTGTTTGCTTGGCAGCTCGCTTGCCAAACTGTTTGCTCGAACAGAACGACACGAGCCATCGACATGTTACTGAGAAGCGAATCCTACATGGTTGTCTACTGTGACAGTAATTGACACAGTGCGTCGAGAGTGTGAATCTCCGAAAATGAGTTCACTACGCGAGGCTCTTGAGTGACGTAGCGCGAAAGAAGTGCAGGTCTTTGAAACTGTCTGAGGAGAACCTTTCGACGACGAGTTTTACAAAGCCTGACATGGAAGCCTCGTGACACCCTCGGTAAGGCCTGAATCGAGCAGCAAGAACGAAACTGCCGTTATATAGGTGGTACAGACATGGTTCTGGCAGATGAGGCACTCTTCATATTGTACGTGGACGATTTGTCGGTTGCTGGCTGCTCTCTTGGTTTCATTCGCTCGGTGTGCTGTGGATTCGCTCTCGATTCGGAGCCAGAATGAAATCTAGCTCGCCGAAACGAAGAATAACAATTCCGCCGGAGCTCCATATGGAGAAAGGTCTCCTCAAATCCGACGGATCTGCGCGTTGGAAAAACAACGGTTCAAATTCCCAAGTTTCAAATTGGCCTTCGGCTCTGTAGCTCTAATCCGGGTGTGTGCGTGCATGCGTGCGTGCTTGTGAAGGATCCTTTGCTCCCGTGTTGATATAATCGTTACCGTTTGCGGTGTAGGGAGTAGGCGTGAGAGTCTATCCACGTGGGTGCGAGCCGAGTATGGATATCTCGAGCCTGGTTGTGCCGATTTCCACGCGGAATGACGCGAAAGCGATTCACTCCTTCTCCCTCTCCTCATTATAACGGCAGCAGCACCAGCAACGACAACACCAGCAGGAGCAGCAGCACAAGTAATGTAAGGCTCTGCTGTCTGTCGCTGTCGGATGTGTTTGTTTGAGATTGGTGCTAAGCCTTGCAGCCGAGTCTGTGCGTCAAGTCTGTGCAGTCAGTGCAGAATAAGCAGCAGCACAAGCGGCATGGACCGAGTTGACCGGTCGTCGACCAGCTATCTAAGCTGCAGGCGTTTTCCCGACCGACTTGCCAGCTTTTCGTCGGGTCGTCCGGAAAGCTCTCCGTCCCAGCTGTCCCTCACTTTACAGCTCAGCTGAAATTGTCGTTGTCTCCGATCATTGCTGACACTCAGCTCTTCGGATTTCAACGGGTCCACGCCGATGATGTAAAACCCGATCGGATGGCTTCTTCGCTGGTTTCCAACTCGCGGAAGAATCTTCGAGCGCCAAAACCCGCAGCGTTCAGAACGGCGTCTAGGGAGTTCGACAAATTCTTCAATGTTTCAACGTCTTATTTCAACCCGGAGCAAGCCTCCACGGACGTAACGAGCAACGCATTCTGTTTTATCAAGTGAAAAAGGAGCACGTGCACGCAACATGCACTCAGCCGGCATTCATGAGCAAGGGTTATTACGCTGCGACGCAAGACTTTGCAAAAATAAACTCCTCGGACCTCATGAATATCGAGCAACACATCGAGCAAGCGGTTCAGTCTGATCGAGGACTAGCAAGCGGACGGCCAGCTCAAGAAGCTAGCGCAGGAACGAAAGAAGCTACTACAACTCAGACGTTGGGAGGGGCCGGCTATTCTCTCGGGAATATAAAGAGAACGGCGACAACAACGACGACGACGACGACGACAACAGCGACACTCCGATACTCTTATGCTCCTTTAAGGGACGAAATCTGTATCGAAAAAAATACCGTTTTTGTCTTTGTCGTTGATGCAGTGGCCGTTGTATGAGTAACGAGGTAGCTAACAACGATTTACAGCAGTGCCTCTAGTCCGCTGTGGCTCAGCGAGGTCTCTGATGCATGAGGTATAATTTCGAGCAAGGTTCCGGGCAGAGATGGGCGAATACATATTCTCAGAGTAACTTAATTCAATATACAATCATGAATATAAATCGTATCGAATCCATATTCATAATATCCAGAATTCGAATGTGGCAAATTCATATTCATGAGTATAAAGGCGAGTGCGTTGGACTGTACATAAGCATGGTTATGAATATGAGTTCATATTATATCGGAAGATATGAACTCAGACTCAAGTTCATGAATATGAATGTGAAGTCAGGTTCGTGTTCGCGAATGTGAATATGAATTTGCTCCTCATTTCATTTCATCGCGACTCTCAAGGTATAATTAAGACGATCTTCTGTCACCGACCACAGTTGATGAACCTTTCGCTGGCCCAAGGCCAAAGGAAGACCTCCTTCGGATGAGGCGGTCGTCTACAGCTCAAAAAAAAACGGAATTTCCGCCTACTTTCAACGCATTCTCACGTGAATGCTTCCTCCTCGAAACCGAAAACTGCATTCCTGACCGGTCGAGTGTCCAGACCCTTATATCGAGGACGCCATAAAGACGATAGGTCCCGAGAAGGGAGTGGAAGAAAGTTACATAAGAAGCGGA
Organism: Neoseiulus cucumeris; assembly: GCA_021527715.1. Lineage (NCBI taxonomy): Eukaryota > Metazoa > Arthropoda > Arachnida > Mesostigmata > Phytoseiidae > Neoseiulus > Neoseiulus cucumeris. The sequence goes on along the minus strand of JAJSRV010000045.1, from coordinate 644,697 downwards.
AGAAAAATTGCGATCATCGATTCAGCATTCGAAAGAAAGCGAGCTCGCGGGCTCTTTATCGTTCACGGCCATATATTGAAGGGCATTCACTGAAATCTGGCTTCCTCAACTGTCGGCCGTCCATCCGAGGGCCTTGACATCAGTCCCCTGCGAATGGTACATCCGGCTGCTCGCATGGCTCGCTCGAATCGACTTCCGCAAGCTAATGTAGTCGATTGTGAATTTACTTCCCAGCTCCCTTAAGCCTGTCGGTGTAATAAAGGTCGACCGTCACACATAAAAATAATTCATGAGAGCGGCGAACGCAACAATGTCATGCTGCAAACCGCGATTGCGTTGACCGCCAGCGATCCTTGTTCTCGACCGAGGACGCAACGTGAAGAAGGCGACAAACGAGGCTCCGTGAACGATGTCAGAGACGGTTATGGTGAGAATGATGATTGTGGCAGCGTTGAAGAAGGCGCCTGCGACCCGAAGACGCAGATTAATGATCTTGCACTTTACCTTGTGGTGGGGAGAATATGCGGAGAAGGTCTGCGAGCGGAAATGTAGATAAGCATTTTTCACCTCTTTCGGCCGCGTGTGCTGGCGGTCTGGCGGATGAACTAACGCAGCTTTATTTCGCCGCGTTCTGTCTGTCTCTTGACGGCTCACAATGGCAGGCACTCGAGCTCCTCTTCTAAGATTGAATACCGTGCATCCTCGATGTGGCAATGTAGCGATTATTATTGTTAGGCGCTCGACCACAGTGAGTAGTTGCCGTGGGGGGAGTTCACAAACAAAAAGCGAGAGATCGGAGGCATTCAGCGGTGAATGAATTATCAATTTTCTTCTCGAGCCGAGGGCGAATGCACGGCAGCGAAGCTCTAGCAAAACTTTTGAATAATTCAGTTCCCTAATCCTCGTTTAGCGGAGTGACCTGGGACGAACTAGAGGCCATAACAGTTTCCCGGAAATTAGACCATGAGGCGACTCCGCTTTCGTGCGCGCTCCTTGTGGGAACACGCAGGAATCGAGGGAATTATTAACTGCGACGCCCTCGCATGGGAGGCTTCGACCTTCTAGAAGGCCTTGTAAGTCCATTCCCGGTTCGCCCTCATCATCATTTCCTATGCAAACTAACGAAAGAACGAGCAAGCCAGCCAGCCAGCGAGCGAAAATCCGATTTTTCACAACTAGGGGGGCATCGATTCTCTGCGTTAGCTGGCAGTGAACGTCCTTGGCTCCAGAGGTTAACTTAATTTTAATTGAGAGCATCTTTCCTCGACGCCGAAATGCCATTTATTTGCTTTCTGAGTATGAAAACCTGCGGAAAAGGGATATCCGCTCGAATTTGCACAACGATTTACTAGAACGGCCTGATTGCTGTATCCATGGATTTCGATTGTTTGGATTTTGTGGGCTTCGATGGCTCAGTTCGAGAATTTCGGTTTCTCCGGGTTCATTCAGTGGACATGAACGAGGGGCCCGCCTGTGGGCCCCGGGAGACCTATTTTTTATTCTCAGCGCGCCATGACTTATGGAACTTTCGAGCAAGGGATCCAGCCATACGTTGATGTCACGTCTGTGTGCATTAAGTGCATCCTTCTTTCATCTTAGGGACAGTTGTCATCTTGTGGCTTGAGGAAAAAGCACGCCGGGCTTCCTCTCGATTCTCAACTAGGATTACCGCGGCGGCACGTACCCGCTTGCCCGGCGGCTCGCGGTTCTGCACGCTCTTGAGTACTGTTTGTGGGTCCCTGCTGCTGCCCACAAGTAGTCGACCACGACCGTGTGTGAAGCTCCAGCCACTCGGCCAGATTTGAGCAGGCGCACGCACGCACGGACGCGTGCACGCACGCACACGCTGGACAAGAAACGGAGCTTTTCTCGTTCGAGAACACTCGTTCTGTTGTCTGTTTGCATGCTAATTACTTTGACTTTGTGCCGCTTTTGTTCGAGTGCGAGGAAAGGCTACGACCGACGACTCGGGAGAAAACAACAGGGGACCACGAGCAAGGAGGGAGACCGTGGACGTTCTGTAAAATTACCAGCGGGATTTCCTCGTTGGTTTCTGTTCCGTTAGGTTTGCGCGTTAGTTGCGCTTGTTTGTCGGCGAGGCCAACAGTTGGGCTTGATTATTGTGGCTGTCCTGTTCGGCCGACACGGCGGACGGCAGCAGCTGCGTAGATGGATGTTTCCTGTGCAACTGGCACCGCTGCGACACAACAGTACACTGGGGCATGATTTACATAAGCCATTAGACCAAAAGACGTCGACGACAACGACGATGAAACTGAGAGAATATGGGCTTAGTTTTGCGCTCCGTGCCGCCAGTGGCAAGATTAATCCTGCTTCAAAAGCGGCCTCGTTTCACGCTTTGGACCTCCTGGAAATGGCGCTCGTCTGTCGTTCTGTTCGACTTTGCGTCTGGCTTTCTGGACTTTCGGCTCCCTTTCTTTCCTTCTTTCTTTCTTTCTTGAAAAAGAAAGCCATGGCGACGGCGTCAACGAGTTTAATATCGGGCCTTCATCCGTCTTTGCTGGGTTGGTGGATAGGTACGTACGTATGCACCTACGCACGTTGGTACGTGCGACGCGTGCTCCCGTTCGAACCGCCGCGCCGTCCTGCCTTGAGGGAATGGCGTTCTCTACCAACGAGCGAGGGTGAATTTCAACAGCAAAACACACTTTTTTCTCGACGAGACCTTCGGCGTCGACAATGGCGGGCCACGGGGAAGACGTACGACCTCTACTCGAGGCCAAAACCTCGCGTTTCCTAACAGTTCATTGAAGTCTACTTCCAAGCGGGAAGTCGGCTCTCTGCCGCCGTCATTCTCGGAATATCTGCATCTGTACAGCCCATCGATCGGCGTCGCGTGCAGTCGACCGATACTTTGTAGCCCGGTCAAATGGCACAGCCGCGATACCACGATGTTCTTCTGAAGGAAACTCAGTCAACGTCGTCCTGTTCGCAAATGAGGCGTGACGGGGATTCGCTTTTCCTTCTACTACAGACATCGATCTCTGAGAGATGCCGACCGACCGACCAAAGTAGAGAGTGGCCGTCGGAGATTCCTCGGTATCTCCTCGCGCGTTTGTTCGCTCGCATCTCTCCTGTAACTAACCAGGGCCTATTTGCTTGTCGTTCGCTGTTTCATTGAGCGTTCCTTTCTGTCCAAGGCACAAAATTGTCCTTCCTTTCATCGATTTCCGGGCTGTGAAGACTTTTCTCCTTAGAAAGTGTGCGCGTCTTAGTTTAGGCTTTTTCTCCAGGTTTAATCTTAATCTGGATGTGATTTGGGACGGATATAATTGAATCGAGTCTAAGTACTCTACTCCTTTGGAGATCCCTGGAGAAAACAGTCCGTCTGTCTGCAGCTCCCCCTCTTTTTCCACTTGAGAAAAACAGCGGAAAGTGAGTGAAGGAGCAAAGCTAAAAAAAGACTGCCCATCAGCTTGTCTTTGATTGAGAATCCGACCTCCAAGACCAAAACTCCTCCGATCCAACGCCGCCCACTGGAACCGATGCGTCAGCTCGAGAAAAGCGAGCATCTCTCAAATCTTCAACGATGTACCGGTGCGTGTTCGTTGAGATCGCATAAATTTCTGAGTGGCTCAAACTCGGCTGATTTTTGGATTTCATTCGATGGCTCGGATGAAGAACGAGATGACGCACAGCTAACGATCCCCGTCGTCGGATCCTCGGCGCCCTCCACATTGATTCGGTCGTCGTGTTAAACTCGTTGGAGACGACTTCGGAACATATTCACCGCACCTGGCGCTTCTCATCATTCTCTTCAATGCATTTCGGTTCCTCCGAATACAGTCATTCGAACCCGAGCTCGTTCTTCTGGAATCCATTCCTTCGACTGTAAATGGAGTTTCCGCGAAGCCGTTCTCTCTTGTCATCTGTCCCACATTCTGAACGGGAGCCTAGTTCGTGTGAATCCAAAATGAGAAGAAAACCGCCCTCAACTGAACGGTGCTCACAATCAGAATCGATTGACTCAAAATTGTAAGCCTAGCGTCTCCAAAAAAGCTCTTGCGTGCGTCTTGAGCCTCCCCACCCCGAATCGTTGTTCGACGGCGTCAGAGCTCGTATCGAGTACCCTCGAAATTTCCACTCGAGCGAGCTCTTCGAAACACAGACACGGATGTTTTCCACCCGATTTGTCAGAGAAGATGCTATTTGAACAATCCGGGATTCCGAATGTACTGGGAATCAAGGCTGCGGCATCCCGCTGCTTTCGGTGGCTTTCTCCGGTCTCGGAATTTGCGTCACGCCCGCTAAGCCGTCCGTTCCTCGTCTTCCGTGACATGAATTACTGAAACAACAACCGGAACCGTTGTTATCGATCGTTTGCAAAACATGGCCAAGCGCGAGGGAGCTGCAGAACGAGCTCGAGTCGATTCTGATTTGGATCTATTCAAAGCACGGACAGTTCAGAGTTGGCTTACAGCATTCCTTTGGCATGAGCCCTGCGATGAAAGGTTCGCTGATTACGTCGAGCGCCTGTGACAAGCCTTATTCGGGCACCCAATCAATTTCCGCCCGTGGAATGCACGACGTTTTTGAATTCTGAGCCGCCGTCTCCGCCGTGCTGTGCCCTCGGCCAAGCTCTGTGCCGAAGGCATGAATATTTGCCGGTTCTAAAACAAATCAAAACTTTACTCATCTCTTTGAGATTCGTTTGACAACACGGAAATCGGGCGACGCCGACTTTCCACAGCGGAGCGAGTGAGCGTTTTCGTCGTCCTTGTTCCTCGTGAATAAGAGCCAGAAGCCAGTCGTTTGACAGAAAATAGGGCTTCAATTAAGGAGAACCGGAGACAGGGAAGCCGGAAGACTCTTCTGACATCAAAACAACTACGCAGGTCTGGGGCAGATCAGAAGATCTCGTTGTTTCGCCGTGGGATTCCGGCCCAAGCATGCCTAATCCGTCTCATAGAAGCTTATCCGAATAAGCCCCCACCGATTTGCGAAGAATAGCACTTGCGCTCATTAGAATGATGCTGAATCGAGACACACACACACACACGAAGATTTCCACAAACTCGAGCGAAGAGCTTCGGTTTCGACTGAAGAGCTCGAGACCAAAAACTCGAAATAGATCCTCCTCAAAATAGGACTCCGAGTGCTTGGACAACGGTAAACGCGGTCACTGCGCGGTGCACAACATAAGCGCGTTCGGCAGCGAGCACAATTAGTACGGAAGACTCATATCGGCGTCGAGGGAGTCCGCGTTTTGGTTAAGCATCTGGAGACACCGTCCACATCTCTTCTTGATGGCGTGTCTGGGAGCTGGAGTCATATGGAAGGCTATTGCTGCATCGGGAGCAATAGAGGAGGATATCCTCGGCGGTTAATAAGTTGCTTCATCGCGCTCACTCGGGCTATGAAAAGCCGCCTTCTGTCCGCTCACTGCACATCCTCAATTCCAGCGATCCGGCGATCTCGGCCGACGAGTCAGAAGACGAGGAGCTGAGCAGTCTGTAGCCTGAGCATGTCATCCGACCCTTCAGGGTCAAATAACCAATTGGGCAGTGAGCGAGAGCGAGCCCACGCTGTGGAGAAGTGCTGCTAATAGTGTCCAGGCATGGCAGTTTGAAGGGCTCTGGTCATAAGTTTGCCGGATAACGACCCTCAGTGTGGAGCTCATCTAACGAAATCCCCGACCACGCTGACGATATTGATACGACACCCACAAGATGTCGGCTTGATCAGCGCGGAGGAGCTTTTGTTCGAGATTCGCTCGCCATGGAAGGTGTCCTCCTTCGGAGTAAATGTGATTAAATCTGCGTAGTCCTAAGGAGTAGCGATCCGTGCTGTTCTTGAGTCAAGCCACTGGCTGCATCGATAGCTGTCTATCTACTGAGCTGTCTGAAAACAATGATAATCACCGACATGTCAACTATCGAAGCTGACAAGTGAGTGGGTGAGGGAGAAGCTTCACGTTTTGGATTTCCGGAATTTCCACATGAATCCCTGCTTTCACTATTCGCCAAGATACCTTGGTTGATCCGGTGAGGGAACAACCCCCGTCGGCTTCGATTCCTCACCGATGGGTTTTCTGATTACTTTCTTTAGTTCTGCATTCTCCTTCTGAACGATCCTAGGCATACGGCTGACAATTTGCTGCCAGAACGGACGCAACATCTATGCAGTTGTTCTGCCCTTGCCTGATTCGTACTACGCGTTATCAGCACGTCTGTGGTCAGGGTTACCCGACCGCTTCGCTGAAACGAAAGCTTCCCGGTTTCGTCCGAATATGGTGCTTACTGAAAGTTTAACCAAATCACCATTACCTATTGTTCAGTACGGGGGTCGTTCCAGGGGAGCTTTGGGGATCCACGGGCGTCGACGGATGCCCAGAGGTGTCGAGAGGCGCGAGGAGTCTAGGCGGCATGCATCGTGAGCCCATGTGCCATAACAGTCGTCAACCACCACCTCTACATTCATTTACAATCAAAGAGAGGGTCCTCCATCGATGTTTTTCAAACTTTTTTCGGGACGGAGTTGGAATCAAAACTACTCGTCGACTTTCCATTGACCGTGGAACTCTAACGTGCGGTTATTTTCTCCATTTCAGGTGTGCCCTATTACGGATGGCAAAACCACCATGGGAAGAATTATGACAGAATGTTTTGGAGACCACAAAGCTTCCTTAGCCTTGAGTGGTCTGTGTTGAATGACGTCTGCTCAACTTGTTAACGTCACCGCCGCAGCATTTCTACATTCGAAGCGTTCGCCTTCGCTCGGTCGCCATCCAATCCTCACGCCGCGCCTCTCCTTTTCCCTCCTGCTTCGTGCTTCGGCAGCCATTGTCAAGTAATTAATCGTTATTTCGTTCCGTGCCGGCTCGTACGTTCGGTCGGGTGATGGAAACCTTATTCCAGTCCGCTCTTCCGGGAGTTCTCACCGGGACTACGAACAATAGACAGAAATAAATCGGACCCCTCGGATCATGAGCCCGATCTGGTGTTTGCTTTTGGCGACCCTGACGTTCGGTCGGGCGTACGCCATAGAACTACCGGGGCGCGGCGGACGCCAAGGAGGCGTTCTATCGAAGCCGTCTTATGGTGGAGATATATCGAAGGAACTCAATCCGAACAGGCCCAACGTAACGTATGTTATGATTGTACCAAGCACAAGGTTCGAGAGCGTCCGACGTAAATACCGCAGCACGATTAACGAAGCGCTCAGCTCGATAAAACACGGCAAGGTTCCTGGAAACCATCTCAACAAACACTACGCCTTGCAAGTAAGTGCCCGGAACTCTCATCTACAGATCCAACACAGAGCTCCTCCATATGCATCCCAACTCGGTCATGGCACAAGCTTGAGGAACCCGAAGCAATTCATTCCCGGACGGCCTTCTTTGCCTCAACCGTTCCCTGTGATTCCTTCGTCGTCGGCCTCACATCAAATCGAAGCAATCGGGCTCGATCCGTGCATCAAGTGACTAACGGAGAGGAGGAATCCGTTAGTTATTCGATTTCGCTTGATGAGTTTTGTCCATTGGGCGTCTGTTTGCACTTCATGAGAGAAAGCTCGCTTCCTGCTCTCGCTATAGCTTGAGCGAATTCCAGAGGATTTTCCGAGGGAAAATATTTCGGAAACTTCTGCGTTTTTGATCGCTGTTAGAGGCGTGTTTCAGAGCCGGCGATGCTGGCAACAGCTTGTTGGTCTCTTTTTGGCGTACAATCGTTTTACGTCATAGATTCGACGCAACATTATTAGTTGTGGCGCTCTTTTACGACCCAGCTATTTCTCCTTCTCTGTCTTGGGGCTTCCTTTTCGCTTGACTCCTTTTCCCCGCCACAGAGAATTTCCTCCGCTGTTTGTGGCTCGCTTTGTCGATCGTTCCATAGTTTGGCCGCTTTCTCAAAGGCAGAACGCTTGGCAAAAGTAAATAAACTCTGTCACTCTGAAAATTGGAAGAAGATCGCGCCCTGGAACGCAGCCATTGATCTCCACTCGACCACGCGTTGTCCTTGAATTGCCCGTCCTGTGCGGCATTCGAGCATCGCGTTTCGAACCGTTCGTTCGTTCGTTTGCTCAATCGAAACGATCGCTCAAAATAAAACCGATACTTGAACCGTGAACGGCTTTTTTTCCTTTCCTCCTGACCCAGATCTGAGCGAAACGGAATGGACGGTGTGCTTGAGCTTCGTTCGAAAAGTTACGGGAGACGAAGGAAGTTTGAGTGGACGTTGAGAGCTCTTGGAGATTTGTTCAGCTCATTGAGATGTGACGCACACTCGAAATAGCTTCTCTCAAGCCGCTTTCTTGTCCGCAGTTCCAACAAGTGTATCTGAGCCTGACACCGACGCCGAGAGAAATTCTCGATACACTCTGTAAGGAAATCCTGAACGCTTCGGTACTGACGGTAGGATACTTCACCAATTCTGAAACATTCGGTTCGAACGCGGCTTCAGTCGAATACGTCCATCAACTTCTGGGCTATCTCGGAATACCCGTCATCTCTTGGAACCCGGATAATATTGCGCTCGATGAGGTGAGTGCGACGTCTTATATTTTCATACATAATGTATCACAGCAGATTCCGAACCGACTTCGGTATTCAAAACGTGTATGTCGTCGGTCTCGTCATGGGAATATCGGAATCTAGAAAAAAGCCCGACGGACGGAACACGGAAAATTCTCTTTCTCGACGATTCGTCTGCCCTCGTTGAAGATCGATCCTCCGAAGAAGTTTGAGTCCAGTTGGAAATGAATCGCGAAAGAAAACAAATGAACTTCGAGGAGCTGCCGAAACCGCTTAGTTTCCCTTGGGTCATCTCACTCAGACAGTGAATGGTTTCGTTTTTGAAATGAGGTCATGATTTCTTCGATGATCGTCCTGCCCTTCTCCGTCGTCTCTGACTGGTGATTGAGTTTGGAAGAACGCTTTGGCTCTGAAATGAGAAAGTTCGGACGATATCTCAAGAGAAAAAAAGCTGCAGCGGCTCGTTTCCTCGAAGGCGAGTGAGGACGGCTTGGACGACTGTCTGATATGAGTATTTCAAATGGACGCAATCTGCTGAATGCTTTTGGTCGACTCGAACTTCAAAGAGAAAGAGAGAGTGAAACGGACGAGGACTCGGAAGAAAGCGGCTAAAAAGAATTCGGCCTCGGAAGCATCATTGAGCTCCTCTTCATGGCCGCTGGCAGACTTTGAAATACAATCTATCCTTCGCGGTGACTCGCCACGAGCAGTTCTTCGGTGGCTCTGGTTGGACTGTCGGGGAGTTGGCTCAGGTTTCCCACCGCTGTTTCCAGGGGTTGAACTAGACGTTATTCCGAGAACATTCGACCTGCTTGGTTCTCTTTCTAGCAAAAAACTAGCGCCCAACCGAGTCAGATGTCTTGCGGTTTTTCCTTTGAGAACAGAGGAAGAGGAAAATCATTCCATCGCGAGGAGACAAGAACTCTGCAAACGTGTGCGGCCTCTCGAAGTTTCGTCGATTGAAAACATGAGATTCAGACACCGCCCGAAGGATAAACAAGATTTGTTCTTTTCGCAGAGGGTTACCGACGCTCACATACTCGGTCTGTCGCCATCGGTAGATCACCAGGTGAACTCGATATTCGACTTTTTGGATCGGTACCAATGGACGCAGTTCTCCATCATCGCAACACAGCTAGGCGGCCATGAAAATTTCATCCGCGCCATGCGCGAGAAGGTTTTTCATAGACAGCACAAGTGAGTAAATAAAAAACTACTCGACGGAGTCGCAACCTGTTTCCTAGTCTTGACGTCCGCCATGGAAACAGCCACTTGACTCAAGACATTAATTTTTCCACTTCGTGTGTTGCGCTTTCCTCTTGTTGACTGCAGTTCACCCGCTCTCTGCGTCTATCCGTCTTTGTCCAGCTCTTGTTTCAACAGCTGATTTCTTATTTACGTTTTTGGACAAGAGCCGCGCGAGGCAGGTAGCCAAGATCGTCCTCTTGTCGTCGTTAGCTTGCCGAGGCTGGCGTTGTGAGACGTGATCGGTCGCTTCAGTCATTCGTTGCCTGAAGTCACGTCGGTGACCGAGGCGTGAAACCGAAATCACGGACGACATCTCGAGAAAGCCGCACGCCCGAAGAAATGCTGAGTGTGCATTGTCATCGAGCGGAGGCTCCTCGAGGAACTGTATGGCTGCGCTGGAAATTCCTGGAGCGCATCCCGCGTAAACGAACGATACTCGACGAGAAGGATTTTGGGAGCAGCGGATTGTAAGGAGGCGAGGGAAAAGAGTGGGACAGCGTGATCTGCATTGCACAAAGGTGTTACACGTCTTCGACATCGATAAAGTCGCGGATTATTCCAAACTGCGCAATAACGAGACCGAGGCAATAATGCGCGGAAACGCGAGAACGGACGAACGAGTGGAAGACAGAACCGATTCACGCAAGTGGCAAAGTGGCTCTTGCCAATGGCAAAACCATCGCTAACACGGAAGACAGGCGCTCGGCCGGCTATCAGGAGCAGCTAGGCAACGGAGGAGCGGACCCTAATCACCTCTAACACAAACAGACTCGTCTCCTTATTCTTATTCTCCTTATTCCTCTCCTTATTCCTCTCCTTATTCCTCTCCTCATTCTTCTACGTATTGGCCTCGCTTCCGTCAGCTTATATATACTCGCTCGTTTAGATTTTGAAAATATCCGTCGATTCATCGAGACATTCGAATAATTCTTAATCGCCTCCCTTGGTCTGTTTCAGATACAGCCTGATCGCCGCTCACATTCTTCCACGGGGCAAAGATCGCGAAAAATACTTTTCTCTATTACAGCCATTAGCAGATAGTGAAGCTCGGGTGATCATTCTGTTCTGTGGAACGGAGGACGCCCGCGAGATATTTGGGGCAGCTACAAAGCACGGGATCACAGGTGAGAGGAAATTGCCGCCCATTTCCTTAGCCTCGATTGCCGGAATAACGAACGTCAGCTAATGCCGGATTCGAGTGGAACAGAGGTCTCCGCTTTGGTCTCGCAAAGTGAAAAAACAAAGTTTCTCGCTCCGGGAAAATTAGCGACAGCTCCGCAACTCTATCTTCAAGAGGGCGAATTGTTTTTCCTAACAGCCTGGGGCAACTTGTCGCGCGAAAGTGGACGACAGGAAAGCTGCCGGGAGACTTCAGCAGTCAGCAGGAGAAGAGAGCGGAGGAGCGTCGACCGCATGGCTGACGAGTTTAGAAGGCTTTTAGTCAACCTCCTCCTCCTCCTTCTTTTGGGAGACTTTCCGCGGCCGCAGATCCGCTCAAAGAAACTAACGTGACAACAACCATCGTCACGTTAAGTTGTTTTGGTGGTGTCGGGTTTTGAGCTCCGTTACGGTTACCTTGCTTGACCGACGATCTTGCGTAATTGCTTCGACAAGGACGCCGCGCCGTCCACCTTCTCTGTCAATTCATCTCTTCTCCGGCCTCGATTAGATTTCTGCGGCGGTCTGCTCGACGGAAATGTGAATCAATCTGCGGATCCGTCTTTGTGGAGTTCGGTATCTTGTTGAATAGCGTCCCCTATTTCTGTTTTCTTCGTCTTCCAGGCAAAAACTACGCGTGGATCGTTACGCAGGCGGTCATCGGGACGGCGGATAGAGCCCCAAGTGAATTCCCCGTGGGTCTCATTGGTGAGTGTGGTAGTCAAGGTCGCTATCAGCTATCGGTGTCCCTGTGTGCTCGGCCGTTCTCGTCTCCATGGGCCTTTGCTCTATAATTTGCGCGGAGAGGGGATGGCCGAGAGCGAATTTCCTGCTGCCGAGTTTTCGAATGAATGCCGATCTAGATATTGAGTGGAATTAGTCGACAGCGACGGCTGTGAACTTTTCGCCTCTTCCGGACATTTGCTCAAAGTGCCGAAATGCCCCCTCCCCTCCCCCTCGGTAGGCGAGCACGCTGCTCATAGTATCAAGGCGTTGCGAAAAGCGACCCGAGGAAATAGCCACAGGGAATAAGAACTCGATGCGGCCGTTGCGACGCAACGGACGGAGGATAGCACTGCCCCGTCTGGCTTGGGTTGCTTCTCATTTCCTCGCGTATTGCTCGTTTAGTGGGCATTGAGACTGGCTCAAAGCTTGCTTATTTCTGCGCACCCTCTGCGTTGTTCGGAGACTCGTTCGCGGACCATTCACTTCGCCGTCGGCTGACTCCTTCGTTTTTTGAGTTTATGTAGTTGTTGTACTCTCGCAGCACTCGTACTTCCTATTCGATCAAAGACTTAGTTTCGGAGAAGTCGACGTTCGCTTGCGATTCGCTGACTCTTTCGCTTCTTGCAGGGATGTACTACAATTTCACGCTGCCCGTTCTATTGGACGAGATGGAGAAGTCCATGTACATTTTTGCTTCGGCCCTGGAGCGACTTGTAAATCATACGCGAAGTGCGAATCACAGCATTCAGTTGTCGACGGGGCTCACCTGTAATGCTACAGAATATAGCTACTGGAGAAAAGGGGAAGACGTATACAAGTAAGTCATATTGCAAACTTCGAAGCGTTCAGAGAAGCGGAAATCGGATGAAAAGCCCTGTCTGAACTTCACGCCCGCGAATCCTACTCTGTGCCTCGGGCCCTCCCTCCCCGGATCTACAAAAATGCACACAAACAACTTTTGTACACGATTTCTCGGAGAAGAGGAAACCGGTCTTGCGTCTCAGATGGACGCCAACAAGGAAACGCAAACTCGCTGCGCAAACGCAACAGCCGCGTGATGGAACAGCGGGCGGGGTCCCAGCTGGTTTGTCGTGGACGAGGCCTAGTGTCTGACTCGCTGGCCCTTTGAATGCTTGAGCTTAATCTGGCTGTTGCATGGCCCATGGAGCAGAGATGGGCCTGGTGGCACGGCGGCGTCTATTCTCGTGGCCTTCACCATCGCCGCTATTGCGTTTTCTGAGCTGGGTTTGCGTTTTTTTTCTCCTTCGACCAAGTCCCGGAACGCAAAACAGCTCTCGCAGCGTCAGTCGACAAGAGGAAGGGAGAGAAGTGACTTGAGTCTTCGGCGTTACGCCTCAGCAAGTCCAACAGCTTCTAAACCGTCAACTCTTCCGATTAGGGGGAGAGGTCACTCGTAGAAAAGGACGATTTTTTCAACTGAGTTAAAACAGTGACCAGTTATCCGACGATTTGCGGGAACTTCGTCCGATTCGACAGCCACGCGAGAGAGCGTCGTCGAACGATGCATCGAGTGAAGTTGGAATCGTTCCGCAAAGTTCCAATTCTCAGAACATTTTCAAAACTCATCGTTGCAGCGCAGAAAGACGTGGCTTTTGCGAGGAACAAAACCAATCTCTGTCGAGCAATCATCGATCCCCCGAGGAGGACGAGTGTTTGGCTTTTCCTTTACATGAAATTCCCTTTAGTTATCAGCCTATGTTATGTAGACCGTGATGCCGCTACCGTTTACGTTTTCAAAGGAGGGCACATCACGAAGAATCGATTTCTCATCGTTCTCCTGTCTTCTCAAACTACCTGTGAGCTCAAAGAGGCTCCTCTGAAGACGACATTGACTTGGATTGAATTTGTTGACAGCCATCAGGGGGCACGTTGCTTTCAATAAAACTTATTTTGTCGAGTTTCCCGCTCTCATCGACTCTCGAAGTCGCGTTCTCCTCCGCAGCTATTCAGAGAGAATATGTCGAAGCTTCGGGGCGACAATTGACCTTCTTTTCTCTCGGTCAAGACGCAGCTAAACGCTCACCGAAGCGAGGAAAAATGTCGCGCCCTCCGCAAACCGAATTCCTCTCTCGTGCTCCTGTTGATATCGATCGAAATTCCCACATCCTTAGAGTCAAGACATTCGATGCAGTTGCCGAGTTCTGAGATCAAGTATCGATCGAATCGAAAGTTTGATAATGCAAATCCGCCCGTCGGGAAGTGCGGAAGCGATAGAATCGTTTATATTCCGTTCGCACATTCGCAGATACCTCAAGGAAACTCGGTGGCGGAGCAAAAAATTCAACTCAGTCGCTTTCAACTCAGACGGAACCAGAAGACGCGTTGATCTTGACATCCTCAATCTCGATTCTAGAAGCGTCTGGGAAAAGGTACGTCATCAAAATAACACTTTTCTCCAAAACCACCCAGACTCGAGCTTCACTCAAACGTCCAGAAGAGACGAAGCGGCTCTGTCCGGTGAATAGATGTGGTATGAATAGATACGCTCTTCGAGGAACCCAAGTCGAGGAGATAAAAAGTTTGCTTTTGGCAAATTCGCTTTTGAGCAGATCATCGTCTCAAGTTGCAACGATGCTTCAGTGCGCAGGCATGCTTTGCCACATTGCTCGCAGCGTTTCATGTTCGTCTACGAACTCCTGTGGCTCCGCCTTCCAGCTAGGTTCCGCAGAATGCCGCAAACTCCGTCTGGCAACATCGCATAACTGCAATTGACTTGCGCCGGCCGCTGTAACGGCTGATGCTTGCGCTAAAATTGACGCGGCTCGCCGACGACGACTCGGGTGCAATCCGAGGAAAGATCGCGTATCTGGCTTTGCCCAGACTCCGGCCTGAACGCTTATTCTCGAAATACTTCACTAATTGGAGCGTGTGCTTCTCGGCAGATTGGCGAGTGGAGCGAAGATGGAGTGGACATCAAGGATATCATATGGCCCGGAGGAGAGCGGAAACCTCCAAAAGGAGTTCCCGAAAAATTCAACCTGAAGGTGACCTTCATGGAAGAAAAACCTTTCATCATCGTCGGCCTGCCGAACTCTGAGACCGGTGAATGCGAGTCGAGCAGAGCAGTAAAGTGTCGCATCGTACCTGAATCGCATATTATCGGGTAAGTCAACAAAGGGGAGGGGGAGGGGAGACGAAGATGAAATTGCTGCTGTGTCTTGGGGAGTTCCTTTTGTCTCTCAGTGCTGCATGAGTGCTCTCTTGTTGGAGGTTATGTATGCATGTGTTCATTTTGAGAAGTCGGCCGAGGGACGCGCTGGCGGCCTGTCTGGTTGACACATAGCCCCGAAATGTCGGAGACATCCCAAGGTCAGTTGGCGATGAATGAAAGCGAAGTAGGTTCGGAAAACTCGGACAGCAAGCCATGGAGAGGAGCAGTCACTAGGCCAACGGTCAGACTGACGGGTAGTAGGGGGAAGGAGGGGGAGAGGGGGAGGGGCTCTAAAGCGGAGTCACAATATAATAATTCTTCCGTCAAACTCAGCGCCGCGCGTTCATTCACAGACTCAACGACACAAAAGCCCGCCGCGATCCCAACTTCTACCGGTGCTGCATGGGATTCTGCATCGACTTACTGGAAAAGTTCGCCCAAGACATCGGATTCACGTACGATCTCTCGAAAGTTGAAGACGGCATGTGGGGCGTCAAGGACAAAGTGAGTAAACAGCCTCGGAAAAACCGCGTCGCTTTTTCTCTCACGGTGTGAAAGAGTTCTCCATTCAAGCACGTTGTGTAATCGACCTTCAAAGCTGGCGCCGCGGCTTGATCATTTCCGCGATAAACCTGATCCCCCCAGCTTTAATCCGTTTCATCACCGTAACACGGCATTGCCGGCGCTCGATGCGTCGCTCTCTAAGCCGGCCTAGATCGTGTTAACTCGATTGGGCCCTCGGACACGAGTTAAGCAAGTTCTCGAGCTGAGTGCGACGGGGAAGAAATGGCTTAAGAGGTCGTTTGTTTGCGACACTTCCTCTCGTCGGTGAGATTTGGAGTTGCAACTCTGTCGGAAAGCGCCGTTGGGAACGTGATGGAGAAAGAGCGGGCGACAAAGCAAACGCAAGGCTCAGTGGCTTGTCTTAATTTTCATAAAGCGCTCTAATCCTCTCACTTTTCCCCGAGGCTTCCCCGAGGCTTCCCCGGGAGAGTGAAAGCAACCGCAGAGACCAGTGAACTCGGAGGAAAAGGAATATATTTTGGGTTAGAGGTGAAAGTTTCCGTGCGGAAAGTGGAGAGAACAGAGCTGCTAATAGCATAAGCGGAACAAGGGTCGTTCGCTCCTACAGCTGAGACTCCGAAAACTTGGAGAATCGGCCATTCCGAACAAGAAGTTGCTGTTGGCTATTTGGGCTGAAGAGAAACGTCCGAGGAAATGGTTCTGAAAAACCCGAATCGAGTAGAGCTGGAAGGAGAGAATATCGCGCGTCTTTGCCGATCGACAGAGACGATGGGATCTGTCGATTTCTCGATGAAACTGCGGAAACTGCCGTTTCAGGATCAGCTGGAAATCCATTGTGAGCGACTGTGGTCCGATTCAATACAGAGACTATTTTAGTTCCTCAGCGAAGTCGTTCTCGGTGAGAGTTACGCCGCCGCGTCCAACCGACAAGCCAACTATACCGTCCGAAAGGATTCCTTTCTCCCTTCCTTCCTTTGGAGAAGAGGAAAAAACTGCGGCGTTGCGTTGCTTATCGTAAATTTCGATCGTCGTTATTTTCCAGAACGGGACTTGGAACGGACTCATCGCTGAACTGCTCAATCGGCGGACCGACATCGTGGTAACATCAATCAAGATCAACTCTGACCGTCAGGAAGCCGTCGATTTCACGGTGCCTTTTCTCGAGACTGGGATCGCTATTGTGGTCGCTAAGCGCACCGGCATTATCTCGCCAAAGGCCTTTCTCGGTTAGATTTCTTTCCTCTCTGTATTATTTCCCCTCGGTCTCAGTCTATCACTGTTTCCGACCGGCTATCCGCGACTCGTTGTGATCGTAACCCGATAGGAAGTCAATGGACAGCAGAGGGCGCGCGTGGACTTGTCGTCGTCGTCGCCGTCGACCTTGCACGAACAACTTTAGGTTTCTGCGAGGCAAATCTGTTCGGGAGCGGTACAAGTTTTCTGAAATTTTCCAGAGCCGTTCGATACCATCTCATGGCTCCTGATACTGTTGGTCGGAATTCAGGTGGCCGCGTTCTCGATATTCCTCTTCGAATTCCTCTCACCAGACGGTTACGATATGAAGATGATACCGCCAAGAGGTAGGAATCAATCTCTGTTTGAAATCTTATTCCCTCATCCTCTCAAAAGAAAACCCGTTCAGGGTAGCTCGAGCATGACAATACTCTTGGAATGAAAGGGAAAAATGAAAAAAAGAAAGAGAAAGTCGAAATCGGAAAACGAGAGTTGGCGTCCGGCTTTCTTCGAGAGCGCTGTCAAGAACATGAGAGAGTTTCAGCTTCGTAAACTATACACGTCCATCATATTTTGAACGATTTGGCGCCGAGTTCTCTCTTGCCGGTCAGGAGTTTGAATGTAACAGTTGTCACAGAAATATCCATCAATGATTGGCGTTTCCTTTGAAGGCCACAAGTTCAGTCTGTTTCGGACGTATTGGCTCGTGTGGGCGGTGCTGTTCGGGGCAGCCGTCAACGTCGATTGCCCGAAAGGCTACACAGCGCGATTCATGAGCAATGTTTGGGCCATGTTCGCCGTGGTCTTCCTCGCTATATACACTGCCAATCTGGCTGCTTTCATGATCACCCGAGAAGAGTACTACGATCTCTCCGGCATCGAGGACAGTCGGGTAAGTTAAAGAAAAAACTTTGATAATTCAGACTAGTTGTTAAGTTGCTATTCTTCGGGCGCCCGCCGCCGACAACCGGTTTCGAAAACTCGAAACCCAACGGAAAGACACAAATACGATAACAGTTGAATGTCGAGGAAGAATATCCTCGCTGGATCAGCGAGGATAGAAAGAAGAGCGTCTTCGGGAAGGTTCACAAAAATTCCGCGTAGAGCTTCTCCGGGAGTTCACGAGGAGGAAGAAACGAAGAAGTTGAACTGCCGAAGTCTGCTGCGGAGGGATCTGGGGCTTGATGATCTCCGAACCGAGCAGTAAATGACGCGCAAAGGAGCCAACAATCTACGCGGCCGATAATGGCACCGCCTTCGGCCTAAAACTCCCTCCCTCCCTCACTCGATCGCTCACCCCGGATTCTCCCGCCAGCTCCGCGTGTGCGTGCATATGCCTTTTGTCGCCCCTGTTCCTCCTGCAGCGCGGAACAAGGCAAAGTGCTGACGAGTTTCAATGAGATGCGGAGTGCAACGAGGTAACAGGCCTGGAGCTTGTCATGCCGCTATTTTGTTTTATTATATGCATCGCATTCTCACGAAGATGATGATCGTACTTCGCGTATTCGAAACTGTTTTATTGGCGCGTAGCAACAAGGTCGGTCAGAGGCGACGGGAAATGCCTCCGGAATTTTCCGTCGGTTTCGTCACCGTAATGAATACCGATCCATGATGATATGCAAAAGGAACACCGACGTGACTGCGGACTTCTTTCAATGCTGTCCGCTACGCCAGGCCAAGATATGAGCTTTACGTTGTTGGTCGGTCGGTCGGTCGCCTCGCAAAGGAGTTGCTTGCGGTAAAAGCTTACGGCGCCAACTGCCGCATCCGTGGCACGCTTCGTCCTGAAGACCTCCGTCGGCGCTTTGCCGCTGCTGCTGCGAGGAAATCTGGCAAAGCAGCGCGCGGGGAGAATTCCGTTAGCGACACCCAAAGCTCGGCGGGTCGAGCCGGGCCGGCGGCCCGTGGCGGCATTCCCGGGGTTATTTATGAGGGCCGCTATCCTTCTCAGGCTTATTGTGGCCACGAAAGAAATTCTCAAAGGGTACCCTTGAGAAAAGCAAAGACGGACCTCACATTCAAGTGATGAGATCCTTCCTCGCGCGGCTTTCTCTTTTGCCCTTAGATCCTTTGGATCGGTTCAGCAGCTGCAGACTCGGCGTTGACGGGGGCGGCGGCGACGGCCTGAGCAACAGCGGCAGAAGGCGCGTCCCGAGCATCAGCATGTCTTGCGCTTGAGCCGGGTCGCATCTGGTCCCGGTGACACGCGAACACTTTCACTCTTCCCTCGGAAAATACGCAGACAAAGGGAAACACGAATGAATCAGAGGCGAGATGAGATTTCCGCGAGGTCGAGACACCTTCGACGACGGGAGTCGACGGGGGCGGACAGAAAAAGGTGAAATGAAAGTGAACGACGTCGAGGCAGACCCATTACCGCTGAAAGGAACGAGCGGAAAAATAAGCGAGTTGATGAATGAGCCAATAAATCCACATTTGTCCCCGTGTACTCGTCGTCGTGGCTGCTGGTGTGCCTTGTCGTCTTATATTAGCCTGTTGATCGCTTTGTCGTTGAATGCGTCCGCTATAGTTGGTGCGTGATGCGGAACTATTGAGGCTTTCCTCGCTCTAGAGAATACGAAGCGATCACGACATGTGACGTGGCAGCTCAAGTTCAGATGTCCTTTCGTTCACTTCCGACGACGGGAAACCTCGACAACAGGGTTTACGACAAGTGAAGCTAGCAGGACCTCTGACCTCCACTAGTTAACGGACGAGAACGCTTCTTGTCCTTTCCCTTAACGGACAGCGCGTCCATCGCATATTGTTTTTCGTCCGGGTGTCCCGCTCCTTCTTTTTCTTAATAAGTTTTTTCCCTCGAATCCTCCCGGCCTTGTAGAAGATAGGGAACAGAATCGCATCGAATCCTCGTGAATAAATGCGAAACACAAGAAAGGAACATGGTGTCCGACGAGAATCTCCATTTTGACTCGGAAAGAAGCTCCAGTAGACAGAGCATGTGTATGTATTTGCTTTTCTCACGCGGCCGTTGATGACTTACAGCTTCGATATCCGACGCGGATGGAGCCTCCGTTTCGATTCGGGACGATTCCCTACGGGAACACCGAGCAAGTCCTTCAACGAAACAAACCCATGATGTACGAATACATGCGTCCATTCAATAGATCCAATGTTCAAGAAGGGATCAAGGCCGTGAAGAAGGGGTGAGTTTTTTTTCCGCGTAATGCACGATTCTTCTCTCGTACGAAACGAAAATGGAATCTCTCTCCTTTTCCTGTTCGTCATCGACAGCGTTCGTTCATGCAATCAGACCACCACTGATTTGAAATCGTGGTCCCTTTCGGACTCCGCTCAAAGTAAGCTCTTCTCTCGGTGTTTTCCAACTCCAAAGCCTTCGAGATTGTTCTATTCAGGCCTTTCGATTCGCCCGACGTTTCCCTCAACAAGAAAGAGGAGCAGATTTCTCAGTTCGGCTGGCCGTTTTCGCTTCTTTCCACCTAAACCTTCGACACAGAATCCCCGTCCTAAGCGTCGATTTCGGTCGAGGCGTCCCGTGAGACCTCGTGGACGAGTTTCATAAGCAGAAAAATGTCGTCTTTTCGACGCTATCACCTTTTTATGGTCGCTGTCTGGGAACGGCTTGGTCATGCATGCAGACACGTCTCCGGATGCAGCAGCTCTGTATCAGCGAAGCCGTCTATCAGGCTTTGAAGTCACACACCTTCCGATTTTGTGCGATGCTCACCCTCGGTTTTTCGTATCAACATACTCTCTCAAACACTCGCATGCATCCACTGTGGTGCAGTGTCGCAGAGTGTCGACTCTCGAACTAGCCGGCTTATCGCATTCCACTCTTTATAACAGCAGTTGAATGTTGCCTGGATTCTGCGACTCTAATCAACGTCGGCTGATGAGGTCGCGGCACTCGGCCAGGCGCGCGAAAACATACCAGACCAGAACGGACTGAGAGAAGACATCCTTTTGTTCGACACTGCTTTGTCGGTTTTGCATCCTCTGATAACGTTCTTTCATTCATTCTTCCAGAACTTTGGACGCTTTCATCTATGATGCCACCGTGTTGGACTACTTTGTCGGCCAAGATGACGAGTGCCGACTGCTGACAGTCGGCTCTTGGTACGCCATGACGGGCTACGGATTCGCTCTTCCAAAGAAATCTAAATACCTTCAGGTAAACAAATAATGCCGATCTCCAGGAAACGATAAATCAGGAAGCTTAATCGAGAGAAGCGATTCCACGTCGTTTCGCTGAGAAATGGCTTCGTTTTCCTTTCAGATGTTCAATCGTCAGATGATAGAGTACCGAGAACATGGAGACCTGGAACGATTACAGCGTTTCTGGTTACAGGGCGCGTGCAAACCCGACAAAAGAAAACGGTAAGATGAGTTCGCCCCGCTGAAAAATCTTTGTTCGAGTTTGCGATGAATGAAGCGAAACATTCGGGAGAGGCGTGCCTGAAGGATATCAAGACGGATAGAAATATCCTCGACTACATCAAGGCTGGAGTATCTCTTGTCGCTTCGGTCATACCTCTGGGACCTTGGGGAAAGCTTTTCGATAGCCTCCTTGTACTTGGAAAGTGTTTGTGATGGACGAAGCGTCGCGAGAGGATTTTTTCTATCTACGCTGAAGGCTGCTATCCCGCCTCGATGTACGCATCTTCCGAATTTCTTAGGGTTTTCGGGAATCATGCCGATAAAAACAAAGACAGGACCGCGTCTCCCTCGGGATGAGCTTCGGCATCCCTCGTTTCGGTTTCGCTTTTCTTAGAACACTGGTCGAGAAGTGCCGAACTATGCATGTATATGAAAACAAACTTCAATCACTTCCGCTTCTTCGGCCCGATTCCAAGAGAAGTAGGTAAGAAGAGTATCAGCAACCAAAACCCTTATTAATCTGTTTCTCAGGAACGCCGGAAATCCACTGGACATCAACCAATTCATGAGCGCGTTCCTGTTGCTGGCGTGTGGAGTTTTGCTCACTGTTATACTTCTGATTCTCGAACACGTCTACTTCAAATACTTTAGGAAACAACTGGCGAAAGCAACCTCCGGTAGCTGCTTCGCCCTCATAAGTCTGGTGAGTGACCGTGGATCGAGGTGGTATGACGCATGCGTACATGGCGTTGATAAGCAATCCTCGCGAGAAACCGGAATCGAGAGCTTTGTCACGTACTCCCTTGCGACCGCTGGATACTTGACCACCTCGATGGTCTGCGCCGATCTCGAATGAAAACGAGAGCTCGATATCCGGTGAATCCTCGGTCGATTCGCTGCCCCCAACGCCCTTGTAGCCGACGGATGGAGAACAACATCACGGTCCACTCCGACGAGAGGGGCAAAACGAGCTCCGAACACTAAATGGGAGTTTCGAAAGCGGATACCCATGGAGCCGACTACGGGGAGGGCAATACTGTTTCAGCCGGACGTAGGCGGAATTTGCCCGCTGGAAAAAACGAATTCCGTACAGTGGTCATTACGTCCTTACGTTTCTCTGGGGATCACCGTCACCAAATGAGCTACGCTTGAAGACAGGGCGACGATGCCTAATGGAAGCGAGCCGAGCTTCCCGTGGTGTTGTCCTCGTTTGATTCTCTTATAGAAGCTTTCTCCCGATTCCTGTGAACACAAATTTTGCCGTCGGGAGGATGCTCTCCGGGAGCTGGCGTTCATGAGAATGGTATGGAAAATGTGGAAAACGTTTTCCATATTCTCAATTTCCAGCGTGACCTGAGTGGAAGAGCCATCGAATTTCCACCAGGCTATGAGAAGCCGTTTTGATAGACCTGCAATTTTCCGGAGTCATGCCCACTCGATATCGGAAGAGTCAAGAAGGCTCTGTTGCCTCGAGATTGCAGCGGGTTTCGCAACGGAGCTCGCGAACGTTAACACACAGACGACCTTAATACACCTGACCGGGCTCAGTATGTCATCGTGGAGCGGAAAAATATTTACGGAATATTCTCTCTTCTTGCAGAGTATGGGCAAGTCTCTCAGTTTCCGGGATGCTGTGTACAGCGCTCAAGGAATGCTTCTCCGTCGACAGACGGAGAGCCGCTTTCTGCAGGCCGCAGGTTCGTGCGCAGAAGTTTGAACAACTCACTCCAGAGCGAGATTACCATCAGACCCGTATCCCACTCGAGGAGTAATTAGGGATTTCTTGAGCAAAAATTCCAGCTCTTCAATGTTTCCATCAGCGCTTGCTTTTATGAAGGGAGTCCGACACATGCGGGTCGACGCCCCGTTCCAAAGTTCGAGAGCGATGTTGAGATTTTACCTCAGCGAACGAGGAGCAACTCTATGCCGGCCTCGCGATCAGCGGCAACTCGCTCTCCGCGGTTTCATTTTTATCTCAACGCAATGCATACATTCCCTTTGTTGTTGCATCCTCGGCAGGAAACACCGTTGCGACTTTCGCACTCGACAGCTGAATGGACTGCACTCTACTCGAGTGGCAGTTTCGAACACTGAAGGGATGCGGACGGAGCCGCAATTGAACAACGCTCGTTCCCATCCTCCTATTCGTCCCATCTCACGCGTCTATGTGCGAACTTCTAGCTCCACCTCTTCGGTGTATCGATATATGTATATATTTGCTAAGTGAAAGCACGTCCGTGGCTGTCAGAGCCAAACACAGAGAGCGACTAGTCATCGCATAACACGCGAGAGCCGTTCGAATCTGTGTCGCTGTCTCGCCGGTGGCGGCCGTCCTGACAGGTCGGCAAAAACATTCTTCGCCTTGTGTGTCCTTGCGTCCATTAATTGTAGGTCGGGTGCGAACGATTGCATTCAGCAGGTCAGGTCGATCAATTATTCGGGGGATTTCTTTTTATAGCGTCGTGTTCTGCTGACCCCGGCTACATTTCGTTCGGCTCCGTCGTGAATCGCGAGAGCCTCTGGCGATTGTCGAGTCTCACTCGTATTCCTCCGTGCTAGCATCAATTTTGGTCGCGCCTAGAGCGACAAACACGAAGGCTTGTCCTGTTGGACTGACCAATGCAGATTATTATTATTGTTGTCATTATGGCATTATTGCGACTTGGCTCAACTTGGCAGGCCTAGTCCACGATGAGAAAAGACGTCGATGAGCCAGCGACAGAGCAAACAACGGACAAGAAAGACGCTGGGTAATTCGTTCCTTGCTTCCAGAGCACGAGCGCATGCAAGCAGATGTGTCTCGATTAGCGCGAGAGTTGGACCAGGCTCGCCAGAGAATAAGAACATTAGAAGGAAGCCGAAGGACCTGCGGGAGTGTGGAGTCGGAGTTCACTTATCGGCCATCGGCTCCGCCCCGCAGAACCCCGCTATCAATCTCTGGCAGTCATCCCAACGTGGCGGATAACATGGTCGGCCTGAGGCAAGCGTCGATTCACAGCAACTCATCATGTCTCGACTCGCCAACGAGAAGGTGAGAAACTTCGCTTCTTGCTTCGCATTCATCCTTCCTTCCTTCCTTCCATCCGTTCCCCTCGTTCGGACCACAGTCACAAAGACAAAAGTCCAACAAAGGCTCATCCACAGCGGGACGGTCGTCTGTCCATCTCTGTCCGGCTATCCAATCAGCGTGCGAAGTTGAACCAAAGTCCAAGAGTAGGCCTGGCTGATATTGATGTCTATCCGTCTCTTGTCCAGACAAGAGACATCAAAAAGAATGGCCCAGACGCAACCAAAGCCATTTGCATCCATCGTCATCAGTCTCTAACGGACGCTGAAAGAGTTCTTCGCTCTTTTTCCGCCCCGTCGCCCGCTCTTCCTGTCCCGATCCTTTTCTCAAACACTGCCACATCAAATGAAAAGCTGACAAGCAAGAGATATCCTCCGTGTCCTGTATTGGATTTCCAATAGGAACGGAAAGCCGTGGATGTTTACCCGTTGTAATGCCACTGCATGCTCTCTTTCATTTCAGCCTGGCAAGACTGACAGGAAGTCACGAGGATCTTTTGCGACACCGAGATCTAACTCGACCTCAGGTGAGACGGCGTCGTCGTCGTTTTTCTTTCTCTCGCTCCGTGGTCCCGATGAGTTGGGAAACAGCGATTCGTTGTGTTGGACGTGTCAAGTCGGGTGAAATATTTCTTCGTTTGCCAAACCTCTCGAGAACCACCGACACACACCACATACTCCAGAAAGTTGTGTCTTCGACCCGCCTGATTCACCTCATTCCTTTTGGTGGAACGACTAGCAAGAAGACTGCGCACGTCTGGAGTCTCACAACGTCACACGTTCCAATAATGAATGAACATTGCAGGTCCACTGCAACGAGCCGACGGGCAGCCAAGGCCACTCTCATTATCAGAAGGCGAAGGCGCACATCATGGAAAAGGAGACCGTGTTATAGAAACATACCTCAATCGTGTACCCATAAACGCCTGCATGATGTCGCGCAGTGTCCCATCGCTCAAGTCGGGACTAGGAATCGACTCTTTCAATTCTGAGACCTACGCTTCACAGACGCTATGGATGTCGCTTTCTCTAATAGTCGCTTTTCCGATAAGTTTCTCTCACACAGAGTTCGCTGATGAGAACAGGGTGGAACGTTCGTAAGAGGGAAAGTTTCGGGACATGACAGCTCGATCAAAAATGCGAAAACGAAACAAAAACCATTTCATTAACGCATTCGCCATCAAGCCGTTTGCTTCCGCGGCGCATTCGACTCCGAAGAAGACAAGACTCGAGCTGTTGGTCTCGGAAAATGTTTCAAGCTTAAAGTTTCGCTTAGGGGGCTCTACGTCTGCATGAAATAACGAGAACCCCAGCCAAAGAGGCTTCTTTCCTCGTTCCCCTTCTCGTCTGTCGTTCATTCTCGAGGGTTCCGCCTCTCGAGCGTCTTGATGCAGAACCCTGGCTCGGTTTTTGATTTGAAACGCTTGCCTCATCGAGTCTTAGCCAATACTTAACAAGCGGTATACGTTCTCGTTGCTCGTGGGAACGTGGTCATCACTCGCGCCACGATCCACTGATTATCTGTTTTCGTCTAGTTTGTGTTCGGTTCATTTTCTTTTTTGTATTCATCGTCCTTCTCAGTCTCATTCGATGTCGAAGGTGAAAGGAAATGATTTTGTTCTAAGCACCGTTAGTACACTGCCTGTGCTGTTCAACAAAAGTTGAAAAAGTGTGAATGTGGAACCAGCGAGCGAGCGAGTCAGCTAGACGAGTGTGTACCTTGCTAAATGAGGCAATGGTTTAGATTCTAGCCTAAGTAGATAAGAGCAGCATGAGAAATCAATGCATCAAATAACTTTCGTAAACAAAGCAACTAATCGAAAAGAGCCGAGGTGCGCTAGGATCATACCGCGATACGATCCCATCCAAGAGTCATAGTTAGGCGAAGTCATTGGTAGAAGCAACGAACGAACTTGTAGATTGCATACAGATGCGCGGAACTCACCTGACGACCGAATACCTCTCGAGCCAGTTGATTAGTCGGCTCTCTCCGCGGCATCCGCCGCACTGTGTGGTGGTAGCACCCTCGATTCGGCGCCAGCTCCATTGCCCATCCGCCTTTTCCCCACACTTCACCCCACAACCTCTATGTGCTTACCCGAGCCTTCTAACACCATTTGCTAAACTTGAATTGAGTTGCGAATCGAGCTCTTAGAACATACATACACAGCTTGCTGAATCTTTGCTTTCGATGATGTTGTTGTATCCAGTTTAAACCCAGTTGAACCGGGAGACTTGTACGCCCGAAATCTATAAGTCTATCTCATTTGAGGATCGCCGCGTCGCAGCTGCAGGGTTTGGACCAGTGTTCGGTTGCTATCCCCCTTGACACAACCACCACCACCACCGTTACCACTGATGACGACGACTGAGACTACGCACCCAGCCTGCCCACCTGCAGCAGATCATCTTAAGTTCATTGTGATCGGTTTCCCAGCAGCTTCGACGGCGAACCAAGTTTTTCGGGGTGTTACTTTTGTGCAAACCCAACTCGATCCCAAGCGTGTGTAACTGTTCATCTATCACTCCATGTTTTATTGCAACTATCTACTCACAATACCGGATTCTCTTAACAACAACACAACCGGATTTTCGCGCCCTGAACCAACTAACCAGCAAATCAAGCAAGCAACCAACCGAGCTTCCGAAGAAAACTCCATATTCTCGTTGTACACATAATAATAATTAATCATGGAAAACGTTGATTTTCATTCATTGTTTGA
Source organism: Neoseiulus cucumeris (assembly GCA_021527715.1). Taxonomy (NCBI): domain Eukaryota; kingdom Metazoa; phylum Arthropoda; class Arachnida; order Mesostigmata; family Phytoseiidae; genus Neoseiulus; species Neoseiulus cucumeris. The sequence goes on along the minus strand of JAJSRV010000045.1, from coordinate 617,999 downwards.
GGCTACGCGACCTCAAACTTGTCCAGCAGGAGGCCGCCAAGATGCGCCACAAGTGTAACCACGTCGTGTTCTGACGTGATTGTTATTATCTAGAATGTTTCTCGGTGAGATTGTTGCACTCGAATGGTGCTTACCAGATCCCTTCCCTTGGTGTGTAACGCAGTCGAACACACATCGAGACAACTCATATTATAGCACTGCGTCACTCACGATTAAAGCGAAAACCACTGTTTGTATGTGCATGTACTAAAGCGTGTATGTAACGAAACCAGGTCGGGTAGTGGACTACTTCCGACCTGGCAGGCAGGCATTCCTCAATCGACTCAGGTTGTAAGACTCAAAGATTTAATGAATGACTGTCGTCCGCGGGTATGGACCGACAGTGAACGACTTACGGAGAGGAGTGGGATTTAGTTATGATCTACATATATTACCTAATTGAGCTAGATCTTCAACGACGAACAAGTAAAATAAACTCAAAGTTGTTTGATTGAACAATCGTCTGCCTCCTTCATCTATCCATGAATGTGAAGGATCGGAAGGGCTCGGGCGAAATTCCGTTCATTTCCTTTCTTCTGAGATACGTCGTTCTCGTTTGTGATCGCTCGATTTCATTCGATCGGAATCGCAGGGATCCGGAGAACAGAGAGAGGAATCCGATCTCACAAACCGAGTCTGTCAGTGAACGAGAGTTGTATGAATGTCGCTCTTGGAGAATCCGAAATCTTCTGTGTAGTGTGAGAGTCCATCAATCGCTTCAAGAATGTAGAATTAATCATGGCCTTGAATCATATCGCGAACGAAAAAAAGCGGATCTCGAGGTCATTAACTATTGCGACAGTGCATTATCTGAAATTTCAGAAGTCGACGTGTCACCCGAGCGGGCTCAAGACTCGGACTCCATTCTCGACGAACGAAAATTCAAGGACGCTCTGCATGCTCGGTCTGGCTTTCAAGTTGTTTACAGTAGAGGGTTTCTCATTATATTTATGTAGATGGCGCGTCCTCCACTTTGGAGAAACATTGAAATCTGTTTTGAAATGTTTTCACCATGTTGAGAGACACTCAAGAGAACTTCAATAACTTCGAGCTTGAAATCCCGAATGTGAGTGATTCCCACCGTTCTACCGGATCTTCCCGAGACTTCAAGAATGTTCTTCCTATGATTGAGGCAAGACCGGTGTTCGAGGAGCTGGAAGAGGCGAAAAAACGAAACGATATGCAGATCATCCGGATCACGGATTAGATTCCGATGTTGGAGACGTCATAAAACCTCCGAAATGTGTACATACCGCCAAAATGAGCAACGAATAACAAGCGGATCGATTAAGATTCGAGACATCCATCGGAATCGAACCAACAAGTAGAGCAATCCTGCATATTCTTCCCTAGATCTCGATGCTTAGGATGATCGATCGATCGATCGATCGAACGCTTGCTTGACGTTCTGGATGAAGGCACGCATTGAATGTTACGCTGAGACGGTCTCTATATGTGATGTCTTTGTCGGTCGGATTTCCTGACTTCTCCTGGAACCCTTTGTGTAAGACGTCCTTGACATCTGTTTTAGCCGGGAATCGCTCCAATGGTAAATTCCACTCTCCGGAGCTGTGTCTTTTCTAAATTCGTATGAGGAAGCCGAATGCCTTCATTCGATTCGGACATGCACAGAATACTCCTCGAAACAACGCAGCAGCGTTGATTCTTCCAAGTTTACTTCGCCCGGGAATTAATGAAGGAGGTTTTTGCTCGAAAAGACGCACTCGCGAATCTGTGGGCCCTGTGCCTTTTGTTCTCTTTTCTTCTTTGAATCGACTTCTTCCAGCGGAAGACTGAGTTGGCATCCTGTTCCAAGTTTCCAATTTTCTTTACAGCTGCATCGTGCATAAATCATGGCGTGGCATCTTTCCTCCAACTGGAATTCCGCGTCGTTTCTCAGTCCCTACAGCACGATCCATTTGTCAATTCTGCTGAATCTATATGCATTTCAATGAGGTCTTCGAGCCATAAAAAGCGGCGTGAGTGGTTTAGCGTAGCGATAGACGCGGGGCTGCAGGAGTCTCAATCATGTCTGAAGACAAGCGCTTATCAGCTCCATGGGACATTTTTCAAAAACCACGAGAGCTCTTTTTGCATCGGAAACGCCAAACCAATCGTGGCCTCTATCGAGCCCTAGAGAAAAAGAGTTTCTCCGGTCAGAATCTCAGTCAGCCTCTCTCTTTTCCAGAATCGTCTTCCTTCCACCGAAGAACTTGCAGACACTCCTCGAGAACTTAGAAGTCGGCGACTCGGAAAGAGGGAGCGAAGAATTTGGAGTCGATTGAACGACACCGAAACATTCACCCATCAGGCACTTGAAACCGAAATTCCGGTGGATTGTATCCTGGGGTGCCCTCTTCCCGATGTCAGGATTTCCTCTCCGCACGGGAAGCGCGCGGACGCAACTGGTCTCCAACGGAGCCAATCTTCGCTAGTGCAGTGTTGAGAGAGTGTTGTTTACGACCCAGATACTCGATCAGAACTGCTGCAGGCATTTCCAGACCGTTAAGGAGAAGGGTATGAAGCCTGAGGTGATGATGATCGACTCTTGCAATGAGCACGATGATGACGCGGGATCTACGAGTACGTTGAGGGGATTCGCCATCGATATCACACGCTAGCTCCCGTGGAATTTCACCTTCCGTTCGCCGAGTCACAGGATACCGTTTCCGCCCGTCCTCGAATCATGAGCCGGACTCCGGAAAGCCGCGCAGCGCTGAATATTATATCAAGGAACGAAGCGAATGGATTTTTCGTTTCATTTGGATCCTTCAAGACAGCTGTATCACTCGGTGATGTCACCCGGAGGAGGAAGCACACGGCCGCGATGGTGGAACAGAAGTCAACGAGTGTTGGTGTTCTTGATGCGCTCTCGAGTACAGCGGACTCCGACACGCTACGCTGCTGTTCCGCAATCGAGCCGAGTTCGTCTCACCTTTCCGTTTCCACATCGACGAAATCCCATGATGTATGAACCGACGTCCCATCTCTGAGTTTTCTCAAAAACCATCTTTGTGAGAAGGTATGTTCGAAACATCAGAGAAAAAAAATTGGCGGGAGCACGACGTGAAGCTGTTGTTTGTTCTTTCAATGATTTTTCGCATTTCGTGTTGGCAAACGGGGCCACAGATCACAACACGGGGCGGCGGGAGTCATTTCAATTTTTTTTCCGTTGTCTGGAGGAAACTTTTGTTCGCCTCCTCGAAAGAATTCAATTGTGATTCGAACAAACGACGAGCAATGTTTCCTGGCTGGGAAACGATCGTTCTGCAAACAAATTCCAAAAGTTGGCGATTTCAAAGTTCTTTTCCTTCTTTGCGACACAATGTCAGAACGTTCGTGCATCCATCAAGTTGCTTGTCCTCCGGAGAAGGAGGAAAAGAAGTGAAGAGAATGTTCGGAAGAATCCTTCGTCGGAATTCCGGATTGATCCGACGAGAATCTCGCCAACCTTGCCGACATTCATTAGGCCCGCAGCGTGGAGCCAACGTTGAGCGAGCTCGACTGCATCCGCCTGAAAAGATCAACGGAGTCGCGCAGACGTTGCAACCATAAACGGGAGTTCGCTGAATATTGAAACAAGAGCGGCCTCTTTTCCGTTTTCTGCCGAATGAATTCAGCGCAATAATGAGGACGCATGAAAAGGATGTTAGTCCTGCGTTCTGCGTCTCTCTGACGACAACAACAACAACAGTTCCACCGGAGTCAGAGTGTAACGAAATGCTTGATCCTTTCGATCGGTGAATGGGTTTCCAGCGGAAAGTTATCAGGCCCTCTTGTATGTGACTGGAGGAATACCGACAATTGATGGTGAGGCGCATGGACGTAATTTTGGGCGTCCTCATTGCTGCTCACATCGTAATAGCGACACGAGTCGATGAAGATGAAGTGAAGGCATCGTGAACGGCGACTGCAGCACTGGATCTAGGGATAGCGACGGCTATAAAGGAGAGGTAGTAGCGCGCGACGGCGGCGACGACGGCAGAGGAAACGAGCTGCCGGACCCATATGTCAAACGATAAGAGCAGATAGGAATTCTAATTGATCTTCGAGATTCCGCCGTATCGAGTCGGCCGCCGGCGAACATTTCTCCGCATACGGTCACTGTATATCACCAAGAAAAGATCGACTACAGCGGGATGCGAATCTCTTCCTTCGGGGTTTTTGAGCAGAAGTGGAATTGAAAAGTGCTGGAAGTGGTGGCCTTCTTGGTGATATCACCTAACCCGAGGTGGAGGAGGAGGAGGAATGTTTTCTCGTCGTGGCTAGTGACAGACATTGCACCGCACATAGATTGCATATAAACCGAGCAAAACAACCGTCTGGGTGTGAGCGGTTATAAAATGGTCTTCCTTTGCATTCGGCGGTGTTGTTTGCTTCCTACTACCGTTCTCGTCCGTTCAGGTTCGCGCCTGTCACTAGCTCCGAGTCTTCACGTCAGAAAGTCGAGACGCTTCTCTCCAAATGCCAAGATATCCTCGGAGATGAGGAGGAAGGAGAAGAATGGGCCGAGATCTGTTATTGGATTCCTGTATCTAAAGTAAACTTCCGCCTCGATCTAAGGGTTCGGAAAATGAAACGTAAGAGAGAACATCTCTGCTCCGGTCGGAGGAGTGAAATCTTCGGAAAACCTCCTCCGAGTGCACTAAACCAGATAAAATCTCGTACAGCTGCGAGAAGATGGTTCGTCTCTCGTCCTCCTCCCCCAAAACAAGTTTAATCGACTCCGCGCAGGGGCGGGGTGCAAAGACAGAAAAGAGCAAGTTTTCAATTATAAATGGTGTCGTCGTTTCTCTTCCTCTCCAAGAAGCTGTCGCTGCTCCTACGAGTGCAGATGCTAGTCGTCTTCATAGAGGTTTTTCTTCTTTGTTTTATCTGATGCGATCAGGCAACATGAGTGTTAACGCTTCCTTCTTCCTTCCTCTCTTCCTTAACGAAGGAAGTCCCGAAATTTCGAAGCCGGGAGGTTTAAGCAGAGTTTGCAACAGGGAGTGGAAGAGATCTCAGGATGAAATCTCACAAACGGCGCTGGCTTCATCAAGTAGTGAAGCTAGAATGGCGAGAAATCATCGGAAAAGTTGTTCATTAGTTCCAGTGTGAAGTCTGGCTCCATTCTGTGATGAACTTCCTCGCTGAAAAGTTGATTCCAAATCTTTGCCGTCACGCGAGAGCGGAAACTCGCTTTGGGCGGTCAGAAGCTCTTTCATTTGGGAGGTAGTCAGATCGCGATTAGGATTTTCTCTCACCTCAAAAGTCCGATCACGTGTGATCTGATTTTTCGCGATGCGGTCGGCCGTTTTTAGCTTCCCATTGTTGGTTTGGGTTCTCTCGATCAAGAGAAATCCTCAAAATGTTCGTCATCAGGTCGATAAACGGTCAGGAACGGTCCCGCGAAACTCGTGGAGTGAACCACCGAACTCGAGCTCATTTGGCATAATCAAACTAAATTCGCTCGACCGCCGACCCAGCCGATTGAACAGAATTTATCGCCCCAATGCCTTACACCCAGACTTTACCAGAGTAGCGGTAGGCGGCGTCTATTCAGCTCGGCCGTTCAACCAAAGAACAAAGCTAGCCAGCTTAAACAAGTTGACCTTACCAGATTGAATTTTCCACCAAACTCCCTTGTTCCAAGCCAAGCACTGCAAGATCTCTTCGACAGGGAGCGTGGGCGATGATTTTCCATTCTCTGATCCACATACACTTCCCGACAGTCATCCTCAACTGTGTGGCAAGCGCGTGCTCCTCTCGTTATCCTCTACAGGATCGCCTTTTCATCGAAGTTCCTCGTTCTAAGAAGAATCTGGTGCTGATGACTCCCGAAGTCTATTTCCAAGTTAGTTTTCCCAAGGGCGGTGGCAGTTGCCACACTCATTTTCCCAACGCGCAAGCTGCTACCGCGGCAAACTGTTGTAGTACACATAGTATACGTCCTCAGTTCCACCTACATGGAGAATAAAACACTCAGTAGCAAGAAGCGGCTTATTTCGTCGAAGCTTCCAAACATGGATATGTATCCGGACAAGGACCAGTGTTCGGTTTGGCGGCGATTCCCTCGAGACCGAAACAATTTTCATATTCCTGATGGAGATTGAAACCGGCCGAAGCCCGTGTTGTCGGCGAATTACAGTTTTAGCTTGGAATGACTCTAGTTCGGCTCGCGAGAGCAGCTGCTTTGATGAATTTGAGCGAATGCGATGAATTCGGGAGGAGTCGCGAGCAATTCAGGCGTTGATTGCGACGAACTCGCTCCTGACCTCGAAGGATATCGTATCCTGGTTGGATTTTGGACCGAAACGATATCGCAAGCGTGAGTAAGTTGCTCGTTGACTATCCGTATACTCTTTAAGCCGATCTTGATCAGCATGCCTTGAATCTCTTTTGAGAGTTTTCGGTCGCGGTCGCCTCCGCGAAGCCGTGATGAATGTCTGCACTCACAATGGCACTCAATCAGAGGAGTCTCTCGAGAAAAGAATCAGAGCACGGGAGGGTTGTTCAAAACTGTGACGCATAAGTATCTCTTTGAAGAGTCGGGTTGAAAGCGTCCCGAAGTCAAGTCTTTGTTTACTGGCTGAGACTCCTGTGCTGAACCGATATTCCCGTGAACTTATTCAGGTCTCAATTTTGGTTTGTAGCGGAGCTCCACACGGATACTTCTCTACACACGCGCGGATGCTGGATTTTCAGCAAAGGGTATTATTCGACTCGAGATGTCCCCTGAGTCGTCCATTCTTCAAAGTGCACGTAAGTCTATATCTGCTCTGTGGCTGCTTAGATATTCCGGGAGAGTATGGCCTTCTCGTCCGTTGTTCCTCGATGATGATGATGATGATGCCAGCTTGTTCGATTCGTTCCGATGAGTTCATGGCTGTTGGCAGCCCGAGTGGCCTTATGGCGGCCACTGTGTTGCCTCTCGGACTGACTGACTGACCGACGGGCTGGTTGGCTGGTTGTACGGTTGGTTGGTTGGGTGGGTGGCACATTGCATGGTTATTTGCACTGCTCTCAACATCCTTGTCAGCAGCAGCACACGAAAAGGACCACGCTCGCCGTCCGGCTGACTTGTGGCCGTACATATCTCGGCTCCAGCCATGCGTGCCGCGAACGAGCACGTTGACAAACTCGATGTCTTCATCATTCTCAGAACCATCCATCATGTTTTCATCACGAGTTCCGACGGATCACAGAAATGAAAAAAAAATCGATCAAAGAACAGATTTCCTCAAAGTTCCACACGGCTGAGGGAGTACGTAGCAGCCGCTTCACGGGTCGTCCTTCCTTTCATCGAGTTGACAGCCGATGGAGAATCGCTGCGTTCCTGAGTTATTAAAAGTATCCCTCCAAGTAGACTCTTGGATGTTTCTTTAGCGACGGCAGAGCCGGCAGGGCGTCACACCGCAGAGTTGGGAAAAACCGCCGGCAATTGGAATGGCTGCCCTGTCTTCTGTCTGGAGAGAGTCTTTTCATGGGACCGTCAGTTGGTGAGAGTCGATTCAAGTCTCCTGAGCCGAGAAGAGCTTAAACGGTGGGGTCAAAGGCTTTTCAAACGACAGCCGAGAAGCCTTTGAGAAAGATTTCATGAAGGGACGTAGTCACCTTCAGCCATGAATCCGCTTGACTGACGAATTTCACGAGAACGACTGGAAGTAGCTCATCGGGGATCGAGTGTCGTTCAGGCTTCTGTAAGAACTGCATCCGCCAGCGACCGATTGGACAGCAGAGAAGCTTCGATGGGCTTCCGTTTCACTTTGAAAGACGATTCCCAAAGAGAATTCAGTTCACCTCGCATTCAGAAAACAACTCCAAATCCCTAGTCTTACGTTTCCCGATCTCGAATATTCATTCCGCGCCAGGAATTACTGAAACATGGAGCGAAGTTCACGAGGCGAACGCCGCTCGGGTACAGTTGTATACTCGTAATCTCCTAGAGTCGCGAATTTACGGCTTTGACGTAGAAGGCATCACAGCTGTCGTTACGTGGCAGTCCTAAAATGGCCTCGAGCGCTTACCTTACCTCAGCGGAAACTCCGCTGATTCACAGTATGAACTATGAGCTCGTCAGACCGGGAAATTCCAACGGAAGTTATTTTGGCGGCACGGCTTTACGGAACCGAGTTCTCTTTTCCGATCCTCTCCCATGTAGCTCGATGATATTTCATTGAAGTCAAAACAAGTCGGAGTCACGCTTGTTGAACGGGTGCATCGCCTCCGTACGTTACATGCCCATTGAGTAGGACGCACATCGGAAATGCCAGAAATGTCGAGATAGAGAAATAATGTCGAAATATTCATGGAAGAAAGGCCGTTGTTCTTTCTGCTGTTTTCCTCTCGACTCTCTAAACTGCTGCAGAACAGGCGACGAGAATGCTCCGAAGCACTCTCTATTCCTCTGTCGAAAACCTTGAACAGCGTTTTGGGGAGCAGACCAAAATAATACCGTCCTACGGTGCAACATAAGAAAATGCGTCGCTTTGACGTTGTTTATGGAGAGCTCTTTTCTTTGTTTCACGGCAGGATTTTAAGATGGAAGCTCAAACAACAATATGTTGCAAATCGATTGAGACGAGGCGCCGCTGTGCTCCGTCCCGGTCAAAGACTATTTCAGGGCATAGATGTCAACTGCAATAAACTTCGATCCACACTCGAGCCCTACAGAGCAGACATGGAGAATTCTTGGCCTCGGCTTCGACGTTGCTGAGGTGCTACTGCCGCTCGTTTCCCGGTTACTTCGCGACCGACTCGGAGCCCTACGTCATGGACTGGCGGCGCTGAAGCTCGCGAATATCTCCGGCTGGAAATTTGTTCTCAGAACACGATCCTCGCATACCGCGTGAAGACAACGCGTTTGAGGTCATGAACATAAAAATCAAATTCGATTCGCTCAATCGTCTTCCTCTGTGCAGTCGGCTCCGATGGACATTCAAACAGCTGGACGTCCGGCTCGCCCGCCAGACGAAGTGTCGCTCGTTCATTCGTTCGGGGGACGTGGATACAGCATGGGTATGAGAACAGCTCCATCATCTCGCACGCCAGTTGTCTTGTCCGTTGGCACGTCGAAGTGTTGAGGAAATCTCTCGTTGATGCACTATCGGCCCCATCATCCGTCTCCGTCCCTTTCATGACGTTGTGCTGTAATTTCTTTTCTGTTCTATAGATGGCGTACTGCCGTCGCACGCCTTTCATAAAGAAAGTTTGCCACTCCTGCATGGTCCGAGAGATTCCCCATCTCCTTTCACGTCAGAGGCTTTGACTCTCCAAAGGTCGATATCATCCCTTTCGTTCTATCGCTTTCGACGCTGGTGACAGTCAAGCTCGAGCGGATCACGTTTCCTCAGGGAGAATCGTGGTTCAACATTCGAATCTCGGTTGCTTGCGCCAGTTTTGCATGAAAAGAAGACCTACTCCGTTTCTCGTTCTCCGAAGAGCCTTCAAATTGATTATTTCCAGTCGAACTGAGATACATTTTAGCTTAATCGGCCTCAAGCTTTGGGAAACGAGAAGATTCCTGTGCACCATAATCAATGTTGAACGTCTTCGCCAATGTTTCGACATGGAACCAAATAGTATGTCGTACTTTTCAGTTGTCGCAACTGAGATTCGAGGCTTTTTCGACTTTCATCACCATCTCCCTCCCGTATCACGATCTCTAGCTGTGTTTCCGTTTCCCGATTGTGGAGTGACCAACTTCCTCTCTCCCTACTTGTAATGCAGAAACGAGTTCTCTCCCTCCGCGCAAATTGAACGAAGTACACTCCTACCGAAGTCGTTGAGTTTGACATGGATTTTTTGGAGCTTGTACAAACACTATGACCTCACTGTTGACTCTGGTCGCACCAGTTTGTTGCCAGCCAAGCTTCTCGACCGACTTGACTGCTCGGGCCGAGCAGCTGTTAGGCAGACCCCAGGGGTCGGGCGGCCACCAGTTCGTTTGTGCAAGCGAGCAGCACACGAACGAGAGCTCTTTCGGTTGCCTGCGCTTTCCTATTAGGTTTGTTGTAGATACGGAGCGTTTGGAACGCGACTTCTCATTCCGTTCGTTGGAGACCTCGTTTTCCTCCCGATATCTTCCGCGTTCGTGGGGGAACTGCAATCATCACTGCTTCACACGGAAGCAACACCGGATTTCACGCCTTGCCCATCCGACCTCGGAGCCTTCGGGAAGAATAAGGCGCTCCTTCCCAGGGGAAGTTGCCTCTTCGAATCGGCTGGAAAGCGGAATCCCAGAACAAAAGAACTCTCGGATTTCAGCTCCGGCCGAGACTTCGAGAGTCCTCTATATACAGTCCAAGATAAAAAGTCGAAACTGCGCCGCAGTCTCGATTTCTGAAATTTCTGTCGCATGTGCTCGCTGGAAAACTCGTTCCACGGTCGCCGCTGGTATTGCCATCCTAGTAAAGGGTTTTTACGCAAGAAGGGAGAGAGGGAAAGAATGTGCGAGCTCGACGATTATGGTTTGAGCGAAACTTCGGTCAGCGAGACAAGCGCGTAGTTAGAGTTTTATAGCTTTCCGTGTTCAGGGAGTCACCTCGTCCTGAAACAAGTGTCTCTACGACTCGCAGGGAATCCCGCGACGGAGCCGATGTTCACTATCGGTCGTCCAGTGGCCCAACAGTTTTGCTGGCGGGAAACCGCCCTTTGAATGTTGAAACAGTTCAAACGGGCGCTCGGGCGGGTTGAGGGGTTCCGAAGAGGCTCGCTCCTATGGAGTGTACTTGAGCGTAATCCCACGGCACACGAAGCAGTCACGGAAGCGATGACCTTAACCTCTGCTCTCGACAGTGAACTTGATATTGTTCTGGAATTATCGGTCCGAATGATTGTTCGTTTTGTATCTGACTCCAGGATAGAATTGGATGTGAGATTCAATTCTCTCGGGTTTCAAGCCCTGACTCAAAAGAGGTTAAATGTTTGTGACATCAGTCCGCATGGAACGAGAGAAATCCAACGTTCCCCGGTAGAACGGTTTTGACATTCCGCTGCACGAAGGGCGCCGGAACTCAAGCGTGATCGAGAAGTGAAGGAAAACTCTCTGACATTCGCAATCTCCAGATGATCCGAAGCACGATAAGTAGGGGAACGCCATTTTGAATTTCGTTTCGTCTGATGGATTAGCTGCTCGAGTCAGTGCTCGACGTTCGCTTCCTCTCGTCGAGTTCTCGGCTGAGGCACTAGAAAGTTAGAGCGATTCGGAGGAACCGCACTGTTGATTCGGGGACGACTGTTTGTGGACCGCTCTTGGGGCTCCGCGCCCTCTTGAAGAAACGAATGCACGAGCACGTCGCAGAGCGAGCCTTGATTTGCCAAAAAAACATGCGACTGTCATGCAGGAGACCGTTCGGCCCGGAACAATGCCGACAGAAGCAGATTTTCCGCCTTGTTTCACGCGTTGCGAAATCTCCAGACTACGTTCGGACAAAAATTCTAGAGGGAATTTCTTTTTTTTCTGACCGGAAGGAGCGAACACGCTCGGCTGAGCGTTCGAGTTGGACGAGCGGACAAGGAAGCGATGGCTGGAAGGAATCGTTTTGTTCCAGAATATCCTACAAGTTGCCGAGACTCCGAGAGAAGATCACGAAACCGGAACAAGCGACTCACAGAGGAGGAGATCCGAGGAATGTAAGAGGTGAGATGCAGGTGTCATCAGAAGTCTCCATTCCTTCTCTGCTTGACCTTTCCGAATTTGGCTCAAACTGAATCAGCCATTAGAGACAGAAGTCGTTCTCTTCGGTAACGCTGCGCTGCGGCGAATGCCTACGGAGAATAGTGCGTGGGAGTCTGCGGAGACCACGACGAAAATCCAAGGACGAGAGCACACATACATACACTATGTAGGAGCCACAAAACGAATATGTCTGCGAAAAGGCGGCAAGACAGTCGTTCTCTTCGCCCAACATCGAGTTTCTGGAACAATTTGTAGCAAAAAAACGAGGGGAATGAAAGCAACAGACACCAACAAAACTCAATTGTCGACGACTTTTTTTCCATCACAAACGACTCGTGTTCCGCGGCAGACGCCCCCGCCCCCCCCATGAATGAAATGCATTCATTCATTCCGCTCAATTTGGACCTTGGCGGGGTTCCTTCCATTTTCGGCCTTGGCCTTCGAATGAATCGAGTCCCTCGATTCGTTACACTGAATGATGCTCGTGGAAGACTTCCCGGAAATCTTCTCTAATCTTCTTCGAGGATGCGATGGATGAACTCATTAATTGGCGGTTTCCCTCGCCTATCCCACTCGGCCTCCTTTTCGTTCGCATTGGGGATTTCGTTGACAAACGTCACTCAATGGAAAGACAAGCCGAGCGTGGGGCAAACCTCAACGGGGAACGCCTGAGGGCTCGGTGTGATAATTTTCCGGAGGAAATTCTGTGAGCCACGCACGGTTCTTGAAGTGAGAAACTTATGATGGAGCGGGAACGACCTGCAGTTGTAGTGAAAGGACTGAGTGATGGCGGAACACAAAAGAAAGAAAAGGCCGCTTGTGGGGTTAAGTGCTGGATGAAACTGGAAAGAGCGCGGTCCCTCGTCACGATGCATCGCCGCCGAAGAGGTGAAGCTTGTCAGCTTAGGTTGAACCGGGAGCAATATTTCCACCTGTCAGTTGTGTTTGAGTTCGAAGGGCGACGGGCGTTCCGCATCCCAATCGAAAAGTGACGCCTCCGATTCAGGGAGCAGCCTTCGATTCAAGCCACGGGCGAGAATCGCGAGGAGAAAGGAGACCAATTGGGCAGCCGAACACTTCGCAAGAAAGGAATCGCAAGACTCCAACCGAAGTTCAGGAGGACTCAGGAGAGTTCAGATCGAAGCGATACCCACAGCGCAACACTGGTGGAGATGCCAAAGCGAGAGGATCCAGTAGCTGGATCCGTTATGCCAACGACATTGGAAAATGCTTCTCGCCGAAGCATTCTCCTTGGAGCAATCGATTCTCCTCCAGATGCAACATCTGGGGTCCAGCCCAGACGCGATAATTGCAAGGGAAACAGATGCGTCCGGGTCCGGTCTCGCTCTCGGATGTTAAACAGAAGCTGCGATTAATTCGAATCGAGAACGGTCTGAGTGAGAGAACATCTGCCCTGAGTGACTCTCTGCTCTCGAGCCGGCAACTATCTAACAGTCGACGCGTGACCAAAGTTGCATTGCTCCCGACGGATTCGAATGCGACTTCAGACAACGGCATGGAAACTCGTTCCTGACTGCGGCAATATCCGCATTGTTGGCGCAGTTTAAAATTCCAGCGCTCCTCTTGTGGATCCTCTTGAAAACTATCTAAGACGTCGAAACGGGCGAGCACGAGCCTGGGCACGCGTTCATTGGAGTGTTTGCTCCTTTCTATTGATCTCAAACACGTTATCAAGGATTGGTTCTGTCATCTAAACAAACGAGAGGAAGTCGAAATAAGCTGAACGTTCGAATCACATCGAGAACAGCAGCCTCATCGTTCATCAATTAGGCGCAGAATCCGAGGGAGCCTCGGCTACTCTACCTAAGTGGGAACCGAAATCCCTCCAGCGATCCAATTGTCACATCTAGACGAGAATCAGTCTTATTTTTGGCACTCAGCTCATTCCCCTGTCCCATCAGGAGCATCAGTATCTTATGTGTGTGTGTGTATATATATACCGTCACAACCGAATAGAGAGCCTACAAGAAGGCGTCCCGGAGGAGTCGCGTGCCACGGTCGATCAGGAGAACGGCAAACCCGTCAGGAATTCTTTTTGCTCCTGCCGTATTTCTGGACGAGACGATCGAATCTCATGTAGTTTTCGGGTAAAGTGGCGATTTGAGGGGCCCTCCATCGAATCGAGAACAGGATTTCAGAATTGATGGTAACGTCACTGACTGTTTGGAACCGATCTCAGGGTCACATTTTCACAGATCGGTGACCGTCGAGAGACTTCGTTAATACGACATCGGAACGGGAAACGACACTTGCGCCGCCGTTATGATTGGTCTTGGGTAATTTCCGAGACCATCACTGGAAACAGATAGGAAGTGCGCCTCATTTGAGAGCGACTTTCTATTCCGACGATGTCGTGTCCGTCATCGATGCTCACCCTCTGTCCGGCGCGGTGGGACGGACAAGAAGGTCTCACAATCGATTATTTGATTGCCTGTTCGTCTGCCTGGGTGGATGAGCTCCCAAATCCTCAGGTTTCGCTTTTCCATTCCTCATCCGCATTCCTTCCTACTACATTCCTCGTTGCTTATTCCGGACGCATCTTTACGAGTTGAGTCGTCTCAAAGCCTTTGACGCCTTTCGGAAGCTCTGCACGTTCTACATTTTTGGACGACAGGTGAAATGTGAATAAATGATGAGTTGAAAGTATATCAAATTCAAATGAAGTGCTGCGACGTCGAAACTTTGAATTATTGTGGTGGTTCGCTTCGAAATTCGATTGCCATGTATGTCCTCGGCTCGGTCCTCAACTTGTCCAAGTAAGTAGAAACCGAGAATAGTTCTGGGCGAAGGCAGGAGCGCACCTTGAGAAACCCGTTATAAAGAATATCTAAGCGTTAGACAATGTTTGTGCTAGGAGAGAACTGGAATTTAGCGAAGCGCCACACTTTCTAATTTTGTTTCTTTCTTTATATCCGCGAAATCCCGTGAACACAAAGCCGCTCCTCATGAATCCAGAATTCGACGCAACCGCGGTAGCTTCCGCACGTGGCGCCGCCGCTAATCCTGAGTCATGGTAAGCGTCCTACAAAAACCTTCCGGAACTGAATTTGGCATTCTGGAAATCATTTTGGAGAGCCCTTCCCGCTCTGGGGGGCGGCACGAGGGGCACTGGTGATCCAAAATCGCATCTTTGTTTTCTTGTGGTCTGTGTAATTGTATGTTAATATGCCAAGGAGTACCAATGAGAAGCTCGGCCGTGTTTCGCATCGTCGAGCTCTACATGCGTATCATATGATATTGTAAATATTTACTCTGTCCAGAGCGGGAATGCTACTCTGACATTGACGAATCCGCATCGATCCGAACGAAACATTCCGGAACGCAGCTCACCATGCCTTCGGATTCTGTATATTGTGTGTCGTCCGTACCTCCGATAGGCACTACATCCTCCCCCATGGATGAGGCCGCGACGTTGATGTTTACCAGAGTTCCGTGGTAGTGCGTGAAGGTCAGGATCCAAATGATTAGCCGCATCCTCCGCGTCCGTGAGAAATCGCTCTGTCGGTTTGCTTTCGTAACCATGGACTCTGGCCATGCGATGTTCTGAGAGTGCTTTCTGTCTTCTTCGCCACATCGATTCTTCTGCATGGAATAACGAGATTCCTAGACATGAGTCGAGGAGAGCGCTGTTCCTGAGACAGGTTATCACACACTTCAAGGTTCAACTTATAGCCATAGATTGTAATCTTTCGGTTTTCGTGAAGTCCGAAAATATCAGTCAGGGATGTGTCCCCCGCGGAAAACTTGCTTCGTTCTTCGAAACGCAAAAAACGAAAAAAATCGAGTCCGCCAGCTGTCGTTCGGGCCAGCGAATGGACATCGATAGAATCTGTGGCCACAAAAACTGCGAACTACATCTTTGTAAATTCATCGGCAATTCACAGACAAGCAGACGTACAAACAAGAGCTTTGAATGAGTTTCTCAAGGTTCGAATCAGATTAGTTTTACTATTTCTATGCGTGCTTTGATGGAATTGCGACCTTGTCATGCCACCAGTCAACGCGGACGCTCCACGTAATTGTTCCACATCCCGTCACGCTAAGAGACGTTTTCCGTCTAGCTAAGTGTCGAAGACGCTACTTACCAAAACTGTCTGTTCAACACTTCGCTTCAACTTCAATTTTACATTACTGGGGGAATTGACGGATTCAAATTCTGGTGCCACAACCAAATCAGGCGTCTCCGGTGATTGTAAGAGATGGATATTATTGTATATCGTAAGAGACATGGATATTATTATTATTAGAGCTTGGAAGTTCAGGCATTATTCATTAATCACCCTCCATCAATCCATGGATAAAATGATCGGAAGTCGATCACTTCGATGATATCGCCCAACAAAGTCATGGGCTGGAATAATCAGGCATTATTTCACCAAATATCCATCAATTCATATTGATTGATGGAGGTTCAAAAATGATTAATGCCTGAACTTCCAAGCTCTAATTATTATACATATAATGGATACCAGTCGATTATCCTTCATGTTTGATGACGTGTGAGAGAGGATCCCGTCCCGGAAACCCTCGCGAATTGTGAGATTCACTACCGCATCATCATTTTTGCTGACCTTGCTCCTCACTTGAACCCCACTCGTGGGTTAGCATCACAACGAAATTTTATCAAATGATGACTCGATTCTCGAGCCAAATACCTCACGAAGATATTGGCGAGCTAATGTTTCGGAACCTTTTCGAGCCGATCGTTCACTTTGAAGATTCATCGCCGTGTAGTCTCGCGAATCTCTTGATAACACGGATCTGAATAAAGCATCGCCGATTCTCCGCCGTTCTAGCTTTCTGCCCCGAATGCGATTGATTGCTTGTTTTCGGCTCGTCGATGCGTTTCGGCATTCCTCCTTTAGGCATCGTTCCGTTGTTCCCTCTTAGGATTCCGCTCATCTTGTGCTTGACAGACCAATACCATCCTGCACCCCTTCGATTATATTCGTTATCAGCACGAGGAATCATTTGGCTCCAATATTTCGAAGCCGTCACTGCGTTCATTGTTGCCCGAGGTCCAAGATATCTTGAATCGAAATTCGAGCAACGGCCGAAGAGCGTCCTGCAATTTGGACCTCGAAGGATTGAAATGATCGGGCCAGAGTCAGAGATTCGATGTAATTCGTGTCCCGATGTTTTATTCAATGGCTGCAATCTTCCCGATGACAAATGGAAACGATGCCAATGGCGAGCTGTGAGGAAGGAAGAGAAAACATCTGAATCGATATATCTCCACTCCCAGATAAGTCGCTGACGAATGGACAACTTTTTCCCAATGTGCATTGAGTTTCTTCAAATTCTTGAGATTGATGATTCCTTGTCGTCCAGGTTCCTCGACGGGGAAATACGCTTTATCAACCGGTCCGGGTTCCGGAATAGTTGTCCTCGATTCGGAACAATATTGTCTCCTTGGGAGAGTGTCAAGAGGAGCCCCCGCCTCCATCGAACACAATGCTGATGGGAAAAAAATCAACGCGACAGGTCTACTGTGACGAGATCACTGTTGTGTCGTAGGAGATCGATTCGGTGTTGCAGACATCTCTCCACGTTGACAACGGAACAAAAATTGTTTTCAATAAGCTTAGGGCGATGCCTCCAGTCGCGCAATGTTGCCTGCGGCTCATCCAAAAGACTCAAGGTGAACAGAGACCAATAACCTCGAGGAAAATATGCGCGCGACACTTTTCTGAGACGTCCGACCGACGCAAACATCGTGAAATCTCGGGTCAGTTTGTAGGCAGTCAAATTGAGCCTGATATTGTTGATTGTGAACTTGGATAGAGGGTTAAGGAAACGAGTTTTTTCGCGTCTCGCGAGAATGCCGGGCCTTTTGCCAAGCGGAGTTAATGTCCCGAAACTTTCAGCTCAGAGATCGGCATAGCAGCTCTAACTGAGCTCGTTCAAAAGCTCAGAGGCCGCGAAATCGCTGGATTCGCGCCAGGAACACGCTTCGGGACTAAGTAGATAATTCTGACGAGAAATCGGTAGTTTCATCCGTATCGCGAAAGAGGAATCTGCAGATTGAGTTGTGCGCTAGCTGGCCGCTGGGTTTTGCTGACCGACGCCGGTTTCTGGCAGCAGACTAGCGAGCGAAGAGGATCAAGGCCCTCGAGTCTCTCTGGAAAGCAAACGAGATCTCTACGCGATTCTTCCCACTTGCCACGAACGAAAGAAGAAGGAGAAGAGATAAAGGAAACCGCTCTTTTTACGCGAGCGAAGCTTTCGACACTGCGAGGCCGGTAATAGGAAATAGACTTGAGAGCCTCTCGGACCG